>CM035279.1:44801013-44869977 GCA_020226075.1 Hydropotes inermis
TTATCTCAATAGATGCAGAAAAAGCCTTTGACAAAACTCAACATCCATTTATTATCAAAACTCTCCAGAAAGCAGGAATAGAAGGAACATACCTCAACATAATAAAAGCTATATATGACAAACCCACAGCGAATATTACCCTAATGGTGAAAAATTGAAAGCATTTCCCCTAAAATCAGGAACAAGACAAGGGTGCCCACTCTCACCACTACTATTCAACATAGTTTTGGAGGTGTTGGCCACAGCAATCAGGGCAGAAAAAGAAGTAAAAGGAATGCAGATAGGAAAAGAAGAAGTGAAACTCTCTCTGTTTGAAGATGACATGATCCTCTAAATAGAAAACCCTAAAGACTCTACCAGAAAATTATTAGAGCTTATCAATGAATATAGTAAAGTTGCAGGATATAAAATTAACACACAGAAGTCTCTTGCATTCCTATACACTAAGAATGAGAAAACAGAAAGAGAAATTAAGGAAACAGTACCATTCACCACTGCAACAAAAAGAATAAAATACTTAGGAGTATATCTACCTAAAGAAACAAAAGACTTATACATAGAAAATCACTGATACATATAAATACATATACATATACATAAATATACATATACATATACATACATATACATATAAATCACTGATGAAAAAAAATCAAAGAGGACACAATCAGATGGAGAAATATACCATGTTCATGGATTGGAAGAATCAATATTGTCAAAATGGCTATACTACCCAAAGCAATCTATTGATTCAATGCAATCCCTACCAAGCTACCAACGGTATTTTTCACAGAACTAGAACAAATAATTTCACAATTTGTATGGAAATACAAAAAACCTTGAATAGCCAAAGTAATCTTGAGAAAGAAGAATGGAACTGGAGGAATCAACCTGCCTGACTTCAGACTATACTACAAAGCCACAGTCATCAAGACAGTATGGTATTGGCACAAAGACAGAAATATAGATCAATGGATCAGAATAGAAAGCCCAGAGATAAATCCATGAACCTATGGTCACCTTACCTTTGACAAAGGAGGAAAGGATATACAATGGAAAAAAGACAACCTCTTCAACAAGTGGTGCTGGGAAAACTGGTCAACCAGTAAAAGAATGAAACTAGAACACTTTCTAACACCATACACAAAAATAAACTCAAAATGGATTAAAGATCTAAACATAAGACCAGAAACTGTAAAACTCCTAGGGGAGAACATAGGCAAAACACTCTCCGACATAAATCACAGCAGGATCCTCTATGACCCACATCCCAGAATATTAGAAACAAACGCAAAAATAAACAAATGGGACCTAATGAAACTTAAAAGCTTTTGCACAGCAAAGGAAACTATAAGCAAGGTGAAAAGACAGCCCTCAGATTGGGAGAAAATAATAGCAAATGAAGCAACAGAAAAAGGATTAATCTCAAAAATATACAAGCAAACTCCTCTAGCTCAACTCCAGAAAAATAAAAGACCCAATCAAAAAATGGGCCAAAGAACTAAACAGACACTTCTCCAAGGAAGACGTACAGATGGCTAAAAAACACATGAAAGTATGCTCAATATCACTCATTATCAGAGAAATGCAAATCAAAATGACAATGAGGTACCATTACACACCAGTCAGGATGGCTGCTATCCAAAAGTCCAGAAGCAATAAATGCTAGAGAGGGTGTGGAGAAAAGGGAACCCTCTTACACTGTTGGTGGGAATGCAAACTAGTACAGCTGCTATGGAAAACAGTGTGGAGATTTCTTAAAAAACTGGAAATAGAACTTCCATATGACCCAGCAATACCACTTCTGGGCAAACACACCAAGGAAACCAGATCTGAAAGAGTCACATGCACCCCAATGTTCATCGCAGCACTGTTTATCATAGCCAGGACATGGAAGCAACCTAGATGCCCATCAGTAGATGAGTGGATAAGGAAGCAGTGGTACATATACACCATGGAATATTACTCAGCCATTAAAAAGAATTCATTTGAATCAGTTCTAATGAGATGGATGAAACTGGAGCCCATTATAAAGAGTGAAGTAAGCCAGAAAGTTAAAGACCATTACAGTATACTAACACATATATACAGAATTTATAAAGATGGTAATGATAACCCTATATGCAAAACAGGAAAAGAGACATGGATGTATAGAACAGACTTTTGGACTCTGTGGGAGAAGGTGAGAGTGGGATGTTTCAAGAGAACAGCATCAGAACATGTATATTATCTAGGGTGAAACAGATGACCAGGCCAGGTTGGATGCATGAGACAAGTGCTCGAACCTGGTGCACTGGGAAGACCCAGAGGCATCGGGTGGAGAGGGAGGTGGGAGGGGGGATCTGGATGGGGAATACATGTAAATCCATGGCTAATTCATGTCAATGTATGACAAAAACCACTAAAATATTGTAAAGTTATTAGCCTCCAACTAATAAAAATAAATGAAAAAAAATTTAAAAAAAATCTCAAACAGCCCTCACTAATGGCCATTCAATTTTAAACTCCCATCAGCAGTGTATGAGAGTTTTGGATGTTCTTCATTATCACCAGTGATTGACAATATCAATCTTTAAATCTTCATTTATTGTAGTTGATGAATAATTATATCTGATCATAATTTTAATTTGTATCCTCTAAAAGATGCTGTGATTCTTTACATGTGCTTTATGTGCTATATGTAACTTTTTGTGTGTTTATGTGAAGTAAATTAAAAATCTCTGTAACATATTTTCAGAAATATTCCCAAATATTTCTTAATGTACTGATATTTCTGAGTCTATATGTATTTTAGCTAGTTTTCTATCTAATAATGATTTTAACTACACACTACTGTCTTCTGTGCTGCTACTATCATCTCATGAAGGGCAAAGATTTTAAGAGTTACTAAAAAGAATTATTTTTAATGAGTTTTTAATTGTTGTGAATGTTTTTTCATTTCCTACATAAAAAAATTGACTGGCTATGTATTTTGCAAATATTTCCTACAAGTAGTTGGTTTTAATTTAATCTAATAGTATGTTAACAGATTTTTTTTTATTGTCATGAAGCCTTATTTATCTACACTCTTGAATTACGCTTTTTGTTCTTTTCTAGGAAATCTTTGCCTAATATGGTAACAAAAGTGCTCTTATGTTTAGCTGTATAATCCATTTCAAGTTATTTCATTATCATTTGTTAAAAACAGAGCTATTTTTTTTAAAAAAATGGCTATCCTGCTGTTTAAATATTGTTTGTATAAAAGACTATTCTCCACTGAATTATCTCAACATTGTTTTTGAGAATCAATTTATTTTTGTTTTTTTTTTTTTTTTTCATTTATTTTTATTAGTTGGAGGCCAATTACTTTACAATATTATAGTGGTTTTTGCAATACATTGACATGAATCAGCCATGGATTTACATGTATTCCCCATCCCGATCCCCCGCTCCTACCTCCCTCTCCACCCAATCCCTCTGGGTCTTCTCAGTGCACCAGGTCCAAGCACTTGTCTCATGCATCCAACCCGGCCTGGTCATCTGTTTCACCATAGATAATATACATGTTTCGATGCTGTTCTCTCAAAACATCCCAACCTCGCCTTCTCCCAAAGAGTCCAAATGTATGTTCTGTATATCTGTGTCTCTTTATCTGTTTTGCATAAAGGTTATCATTACCATCTTTCTAAATTCCATATATATGTATTAGTATGCTGTAATGGTCTTTATCTTTCTGGCTTACTTCACTCTGTATAGTGGGCTCCAGGTTCATCCATCTCATTAGAACTGATTCAATTTTATTTTTTATGTAGCAGTTAATACTGACCTTATATTCTGTATGATTTTTGGTAGTTTAGCAGATTTTGGAGATAGAAGTCATTCAATGACTCATATTATTAAAATAAAAGATGAACAGAAAAGAGTTCTTAGGTCTTAGTCTGCTAATGACCTAGTTTGCAAGACTGATGTTTGCTTCATAATGAATACATATGTGTAATTGTGGTAAACACATTAAAATTGATGACATTCTATGTTAAATAATATTTAATAACGTTTCTAAAATAAATGAACAAGGGAAAGAGAAGGGAAAAGGAAAGAAAGAAAGAAAAAAAAACAAGCATAAGGATTGATTTAGGTATGAAGGTATTTTTTTTTAATTTGTAGTGGATTTTGTCATACATTGAAATGAAACAGCCTTGGGTTTACATGTGTTCCCCATCCCGATCCCCCCTCCCATCTCCCTCTCCACCCGCTCCCTATAGGTTTTCCCAGTGCACCAGGTCCGGGCGCTTGTCTCATGCTTCCAACCTGGGCTGGTGATCTGTTTCACCCTAGATAATATACATGTTTCAATGCTGTTCTCTTGAAACATCCCACCCTCGCCTTCTCCCACAGAGTCTAAAAGACGGTTCTATAAATCTGTGTCTTTTTTTTTTTTTCTGTTCTGCATATAGGGTTATCATTAACATCTTTCTAAATTCCATATATATGTGTTAGTATATTGTAATGGTCTTTATCTTTCTGGCTTACTTCACTCTGTATAATGGGCTCCAGTTTCACCCATCTCATTAGAATTGATTCAAATGAATTCTTTTTAATGGCTGAGTAATATTCCATGGTGTATATGTACCACAGCTTCCTTTTCCATTCGTCTGCTGATGGGCATCTAGGTTGCTTCCATGTCCTGGCTATGATAAACAGTGCTGCGATGAACATTGGGGTGCATGTGTCTCTTTCAGATCTGGTTTCCTTGGTGTGTATGCCCAGAAGTGGGATTGCTGGGTAATATGGAAGTTCTATTTCCAGTTTTTTAAGAAATCTCCACACTGTTTTCCATAGCAGCTGTACTAGTTTGCATTCCCACCAACAGTGTAAGAGGGTACCCTTTTCTCCACACCCTCTCTAGCATTTATTGCTTCTGGACTTTTGGATAGCAGCCATCCTGACTGGCATGTAATGGTACCTCATTGTGGTTTTGATTTGCATTTCTCTGATAATGAGTGATGTTGAGCATCTTTTCATGTGTTTCCTAGCCATCTGTATGTCTTCCTTGGAGAAGTGTCTGTTTAATTCTTTGGCCCATTTTTTGATTGCATCATTTATTTTTCTGGAGTTGAGCTGGAGGAGTTGCTTGTATATTTTTGAGATTAATCTTTTGTCTGTTGCTTCATTTGCTATTATTTTCTCCCATTCTGAGGGCTGTCTTTTCACCTTGCTTGCAGTTTCCTTTGTTGTGCAAAAGCTTTTAAGTTTCATTAGGTCCCATTTGTTTATTTTTGCTTTTGTTTCTAATATTCTGGGATGTGGGTCATAGAGGATCCTGCTGTGATTTATGTCGGAGAGTGTTTTGCCTATGTTCTCCTCTAGGAGTTTTATAGTTTCTGGTCTCACATTTAGATCTTTAATCCATTTTGAATTTATTTTTGTGTATGGTGTTAGAAAGTGTTCTAGTTTCATTGTTTTACAAGTGGTTGACCAATTTTCCAAGCACCACTTGTTAAAGAGGCTATCTTTTTTCCATTGTATATCCTTGCCTCCTTTGTCGAAGATAAGGTGACCGTACGCTCATGGATTTATCTCTGGGCTTTCTATTCTGATCCATTGATCTATATATCTGTCTTTGTGCCAATACCATACTGTCTTGATGATTGTAGCTTTGTAGAATTGTCTGAAGTCAGGCAGGTTGATTCCTCCAGTTCCATTCTTCTTTCTCAAGATTACTTTGGCTACTCGAGGTTTTTTGTATTTCCATAAAAATTGTGAAATTATTTGTTCTAGTTCTGTGAAAAATAACGTTGGTAGCTTGATAGGCATTGGATTGAATCTGTAGATTGCTTTGGGTAGTATGGCCATTTTGACAATGTTGATTCTTTCAATCCATGAACATGGTATATTTCTCCATCTGTTTGTGTCCTCTTTGATATCTTTCATCAGTGATTTATAGTTTTCTATGTATAAGTCTTTTGTTTCCTTAGGTAGATATATTCCTAAGTATTTTATTCTTTTTGTTGCAATGATGAATGGTATTGTTTCCTTAATTTCTCTTTCTGTTTTCTCATTGTTAGTGTATAAGAATGCAAGAGATTTCTCTGTGTTAATTTTATATCCTGCAACTTTACTATATTCGTTGATTAGCCCTAGTAATTTTCTGGTAGAGTCTTTAGGGTTTTGTATGTAGAAGATCATGTCATCTGCAAACAGTGAGAGTTTCCCTTCTTCTTTTCCTATCTGGATTCCTTTTACTTCTTTTTCTGCCCTGATTGCTGTGGTCAACACTTCCAAAACTATGTTGAATAGAAGTGGTGAGAGTGGGTACCCTTGTTTTGTTCCTGATTTTAGGGGAAATGCTTTCAATTTTTCGCCATTGTGGGTAATGCTTGTTGTGGGTTTGTCATATATAGCTTTTATTATGTTGAGGTATGTTCCTTCTATTCCTGCTTTCTGGAGAGTTTTGATAATAAATGGATGTTGAATTTTGTCAAAGGCTTTTTCTGCATCTATTGGGATAATCATATGGTTTTTATCTTTCAATTTGTTAATGTGGTGTATCACATTGATTGATTTGCGGATATTAAAGAATCCTTGCATTCCTGGGATAAAGCCCACTTGGTCATGGTGTATAATTTTTTTTACTATGTCGTTGGATTCTGTTTGCTAGAATTTTGTTAAGGATTTTTGCATCTATGTTCATCAGTGATATTGGCCTGTAGTTTTCTTTTTTTGTGGCATCTTTGTCTGGTTTTGGAATTAAGGTGATGGTGGCCTCATAGAATGAGTTTGGAAGTTTACCTTCTTCTGCTATTTTCTGGAAGAGTTTAAGTAAGATAGGTGTTAGCTTTTCTCTAAATTTTTGGTAGAATTCCGCTGTGAAGCCATCTGGTCCTGGGCTTTTGTTTGCTGGAAGATTTCTGATTACAGTTTGGATTTCCTTGCTTGTGATGGGTTTGTTAAGATCTTCTATTTCTTCCTGGTTCAGTTTTGGAAAGTTATACTTCTCTAAGAACTTGTCCATTTCTTCCAAGTTGTCCATTTTATTGGCATAGAGCTGATGGTAGTAGTCTCTTATGATCCTTTATTTCAGTGTTGTCTGTTGTGATCTCTCCATTTTCATTTCTAATTTTGTTAATTTGGTTCTTCTCTCTTTGTTTCTTAATGAGTCTTGCTAATGGTTTTTCAATTTTGTTTATTTTTTCAAAAAAACAGCTTTTAGCTTTGTTAATTTTTGCTATGGTCTCTTTAGTTTCTTTTGCATTTATTTCTGCCTTAATTTTTAAGATTTCTTTCCTTCTATTATCCCTGGGGTTCTTCATTTCTTCCTTCTCTAGTTGCTTTAGGTGTAGGGTTAGGTTATTTATTTGACTTTTTTCTTGTTTCTTGAGGTAGGCCTGTAATGCTATGAATCTTCCCCTTAGCACTGCTTTTACAGTGTCCCATAGGTTTTGGGTTGTTGTGTTTTCATTTTCATTCGTTTCTATTCATATTTTGATTTCTTTTTTGATTTCTTCTGTGATTTGTTGGTTATTCAGAAGCGTGTTGTTTACCCTCCATATGTTTGAATTTTTAATAATTTTTTTCCTGTAATTCTGATCTAATCTTACTGCACTGTGGTCAGAAAAGATGACTGGAATGATTTCAATTTTTTTGAATTTACCAAGACTAGATTTATGACCCAGGATGTGATCTATTCTGGAGAAGGTTCCGTGTGCACTTGAGAAAAACATGAAATTGATTGTTTTGGGGTAAAACGTCCTATAGATGTCCATAACGTCTAGCTGGTCTATTGTGTCCTTTAAAGTTTGTGTTTCCTTGATAATTTTCTGTTTAATTGATCTATGCATAGTTGTGAGTGGGGTATTATAGTCTCCCGTATTATTGTGTTACTATTAATTTCCTCTTTCATCCTCGGTAGTATTTGCCTTACATATTGTGGTGCTCCTATGTTGGGTGCATATATATTTATAATTGTTATATCTTCTTCTTGAATTGATCCTTTAATCATTATGTAGTGTCCTTCTTTGTCTCTTTTCACAGCCTTTATTTGAAAGTCTATTTTATCTGATATGAGTATTGCAACTCCTGCTTTCTTTAGGTCTCCATTTGCATGAAATATTTTTTACCAGGACTTCACTTTTAGTCTGTATGTGTCCCTTGTTTTGAAGTGGGTCTCTTGTAGACAGCATATATGGGGGTCTTGTTTTTATATCCATTCAGCCAGTCTTTGTCTTTTGGTTGGGGCATTCAACCCATTTACATTTAGGGTAATTATTGATAGGTATGGTCCCGTTGCCATTTAGTTTGCTGTTTTGGGGTTCACATTTATATAACCTTTCTGTGTTTCCTGTCTAGAGACGATCCTTTAGCATTTGTTGAAGAGCTCGTTAGGTGGTGCTGAATTCTCTCAGCTTTTGCTTGTCTGTAAAGCTTCTGAATTCTCCTTCATATCTGAATGAGATCCTTGCTGGGTACAGTAGTCTTGGTTGTAGGTTATTCTCTTTCATTACTCTAAGTATGTCCTGCCATTCCCTTCTGGCCTGAAGGGTTTCTATTGATAGATCAGCTGTTATCCTCATGGGAATCCCTTTATGTGTTATTTGTTGCTTCTCCCTTGCTGCTTTTAATAGTTGTTCTTTGTGTTTGATCTTTGCTAATTTGATTAATATGTGTCTTGGGGTATTTCGCCTTGGGTTTATCCTGTTTGGAACTCTCTGGGTTTCTTGGACTTGGGTGGCTATTTCCTTCCCCATTCTAGGGAAATTTTCAGCTATTATCTCCTCGAGTAACTTCTCATGGCCTTTCTTTTTGTCTTCTTCTTTTGGGACTTCTTTGATTCAAATGTTGGGGTGTTTGACATTGTCCCCGAGGTCCTGAGGTTGTCCTCATTTCTTTTGATTCTTTTTTCTTTTTTCCTCTCTGCTTCATTTATTTCCACCATTTTATCTTCTACCTCACTTATCCTATCTTCTGTCTCTGTTATTCTACTCATGGCTCCCTCCAGAGTGATTCTGATCTCATTTATTGCATTATTCATTTTTAATTGACTCTTTTTTATTTCTTCTAGGTCCTTGTTAAACATTTCTTGCATCTTCTCCATCTTTGTCTCCAGGCTATTTATTTGTAACTCCATTTTGCTTTCAAGATTTTGGATCATTTTCATTATCATTATTCGAAATTCTTTTTCAGACAGATTCCCTATCTCCTCCTCTTTCGTTTGATTTGGTGGGCATTTAACATGTTCCTTTACTTGTTGGGTATTTCTCTGCCTTTTCATCTTGTTTAGATTGCTGTGTCTGAGGTGGGCTTTCTGTATTCTGCTGGTCTGTGGTTCCTTTTTATTGTGAAGATTTCACCCAGTGGGTGGTGTTGGACGATTGGCTTGTCAAGGTTTCCTGGTTAGGGAAGCTTGTATCTGTGTTCTGGTGCATGGAAATGGATTTCTTCTCTCTAGAGTGCAATGGAGTGCCCAGTGATGAGTTTTGCAATAGGTCTATGTGTTAGGTGTGACTTTGGGCAGCCTGTATGTTGACACTTAGGTCTATGTTCCTGCGTTACTATAGAATTTATGTAGTATGTCTTGTCCTGGAGCTTCTTGTCTCTTGGGTGGTGGTTGGTTTTGGTGTAGCTATGGGTGCTTTTGGATGGACTCTTATTCCTTAATGTTCTGTGTAGTCAGGAGTTTTATGGTTTTCTCAGGTTTTGGGCTTAAGTCTCCTGCCTCTGAATTTCAGTTTTATTCTACCAATAGTCTCAAGACTTCTCAAACTATGCAGCACTGGTAATAAAACTTCTAGGTTAATGGTGAAAAGATTTACCACCGTGAGTGACCACCAAAGAGGTTCACAGAGTTACATGAAGAATAGGAGAGGGAGGAAGGAGGTAGAGGTGAGCAGGCGAGGAGAAAGGGGGACTCAAGAGGAAAGAGACAGATCTACACAGTTATCTGTTCTCAAAGTGTTCTCCGTAGCCCAGATACCCACAAAAATTCACCGAATTGGATTGGGAAGAGAAGGGGAAAGGAGGAAATAGAGTTGTTCTGAGGTAGAAAACAGAGAGTCAAAAGTGGAAGAGAGTAATCAACACACTCCTGAATAGAAATGGGAATTGAATATTGGATTATTAAATGTCCAACATTTATATCACATACTGATAGACAAAGATTAAAAGATTTAGCGTAGAGGTTAGACTATTTGAAATAAAATATTTAAAAACAAAAACCCAAAATTTAGAAATATATATGGATTTCAGTTTAAAAATAGGGCTTCTCTCTCTCTTCTTCTTTTTTTTTTCCTTTTTTTTTTGTAAGGTTATATTGAGATGAAAATGAAAATTAAGGAATAATAGAGGAGTATTGGCGGACTTTAAAAGGAAATAGGAGATAAAAACAAACAAAAGAAAAGAAAGAAAAGAAAAAAGAAAACAGAAGAAAAAAAAGAAAAACAAAAAAACAAGAAAAAAAAAGAAAAACATATTTTTTCCCTAATTGAAAAAAATCATAAAAATATATGAAAATGAAAGTTGAGGAGTAATGGGGCATTAGTAGGGAAGTTGAAAAGAAAATAAAAGAGAAAAAATTGAGAGAAAAAAAAGAAAAAAAAATTTTTTTTTAATTTAACAACAACAACAACAAATATGCAAATATATCTAGGATTTTCTCTGGAGCTGTTGCAGTCAGTGTAGGTTCAGTTCAATTTTAGATAGCTACTTTTTCCAGCTTACACTTCTTGATATCTATAGGCCCCTTCCGGTGTAGTCGGTGTTGCCTTCAGGGATTTTAATCTGTTGCACTGGACCTTTCTGAAGAGATTCCCTTTGTTTATTTGGCTTCTGTTTGCCCTCTTTTCGGTGTCTAATTTTCGCCCTGACACAGGCGGGCAGAGGTGATCTCTTACTTAGGTTCGCTAGTTCAATTCAGTCCTGCTGCGGGGGGGAGGGGGGGGGGGGCGCTGCAGGCAGATGTCGCTGTGTGTGGGGAGCACTCGCCGTGTTCTGGCCGGGCAGCCTGCAGTTTTGGCGCCCTCTCCCCCGGGTTCATCGCGCCTTTTCCCTCCGCGGCGAGCGGCTCGGGTGGCCAGAGGTTTGTGCGCGTTCTCCCCTGGCGCGGTGCGCCTTCTCCCTCCATGGCGAGCGGCCCGGGCAGCCAGGGGTTTGGCTCCCTCTCCACAGGCGCAAGGCGCCTTTTCCCTCCGTGGCGAACGGCTCAGGCAGCCAGAGGCTTGGCGCTCTCTCCACAGGCGCACCGCGCCTTTTCCCTCCGTGGCCCCAGCGCGCGCCGCCGGTCGGGTCTCAGGAAGTCTTTAGACAGGAACCGGGGCCTGTTTGCCGGGTGGGAGGGGGTGGCTTCTCTGGGGCTGAGTTTGCCCCTTTCCCCTCCCCCTGCCTCCTACCTCCAGCGGGGATGGGGCGGCTCTTCTCTGGAGTTTCTCAGTCCCTTTGTTTTGCGAACCGCCGGCGGTGTGTTCCAGCCGGTCAGTTTTTCTCTCGCTCTCCCACAGTTTAAAAAAATCTCCCTCCGACTGCTCTCAGGGCCTTCTGGCCGGTCCCTGCCCTAAGGAATGCCGCCGGCTCCTCTCCGTTCCGCCCCCTCTTGCTGGTGGAAGGTGCGGGCGTCTGGGGTACTTTTCTGCTGGGAGTTGCTTTTAGGCATGGATTCTGTGGGCCTTATTTAATTTCTCGTCCCAGTTAGGAGGAAAAACTTCCCTCAGACCCGCCAGCACGAGGGTTTCCTGGTGATTGAAAACTTCCTCTATTGAGACTCCCTTCCCGGGACAGGTCTCCTTCGCTTGTTCTCTTGTGTCCCTTTTTTAGTCTTTAATATTTTTGTCCTACCTCCGTTCGAAGACAGTGGGCTGCTTTTCTGGGTGCCTGATGTCCGCTGCTAGCGATCAGAAGTTGTTTTGTAAACTTTCTTCACCGTTCTGTTGTTCTTTCGATGAATTTGTAGAAGAGAAAGTGATCTCCCTGTCCTATTCCTCCGCCATCTTGACTCCTCCTGTGAAGGTATTTTTAAATGTTAAAAGAAAGAAAAAGTAAATTCATCCTTCCAGGAGCAAAATTAACTGGAGACAGTTTTTCAAATATATTAACATGAACTGAAATCTGAATAAGATATGCTAGGCTTCTATAACGGAGAAGGCAATGGCACCCCACTCCAGTGCTCTTGCCTGGAAGATCCCATGGATGGAGGAGCCTGGTGGGCTGCAGTCCATGGGGTTCTAAGAGTCAGACACGACTGAGCGACTTCACTTTCACTTTTCACTTTCATGCATTGAAGAAGGAAATGGCAACCCACTCCAGTGTTCTTGCCTGGACAATCCCAGGGACAGTGGGCTGCCGCCTATAGGGTCGCATAGAGTCGGACACGACTGAAGCGACTTAGTAGTAGCAGCAGCAACAGCCTTTTATAATGGGAACAGAGTGAAGAGAAATGAAAAAAAAAATTTGTGTTGGAGTATTGTTCTAGTAGATGACATGTTGAAGGTAACTGATTTATTTTAAGTAGATAAAATTGCCATCATATTTGTATAATTTGAGTGAGAGGACTCAGGTAAGAACTTGGGGAAACATTAAAATTTATACTCAATTAGTAGAAGGGAACAGGTGAAAAATGAAATGGTAAATCAGAAAATAAAAGATAGGCTGAAGAGATGTATAGATGTCAGTTGGACCTCTGAATCAATTCCATTCAACATGAATCAATATAATGCTTTCATTCTCCACAGAATAATTCCTGGAAAGAAAATTTAGGATCTTTTCCTTTTCATCATATCTCTTAGTCACCCTGAAATCCATTGAAAATAACCTCCTCCAGACCACAGAAAAGATTTGTTCTAAATTTGCCAACATGTCTAAGCTACATCAAGAATATCTAAAATTTAGTTACATATAAGAAAATCTAAAACCTGGGTAAAATGTAAAAGAGAAAGGTATCATGTGCCTAAAACTTTCTTAGAATTTATTTGCACT
The DNA here is from genome assembly GCA_020226075.1 of Hydropotes inermis. Lineage (NCBI taxonomy): Eukaryota > Metazoa > Chordata > Mammalia > Artiodactyla > Cervidae > Hydropotes > Hydropotes inermis. The sequence continues at coordinate 44,813,953 of CM035279.1, forward strand.
CGTGATGAAAGATATCCTAATTTGTCTCTCCTTATTTCCCAAAATTTGAAAATATATTTTCTTAATTAGAAGCACATGGAATGATACCTTCATATATCTGTCACACATAATAACTTATTTATGAAGGGAGAGAGGAGGAAAAGAGGGAAAGTTGTAAAGTGAGGCATGGAAAGAATTTATTCATGTGTACAATTTAGTCAGAACTGTCTCTAGAAGGATTTAGAAAAGTCAACCACTATTGGTCATGCTAAGAAATAAACAAACAAACAAAAAAACCATATTGAATATACAAAAATAGTCTCAATAAAATACAAATCAAAAGAGTGAGGCTGCAGGAAATAAGTGCATAATAAAATAGCATATGGATACAGATTTTTCCTCTCAAAATGCCTCATTGCAAGAAAGTGTCATAGGTTATTTATTCAAGGAGAAATCATTGGCAAGAAATGAGTATATTTAAGTAGAGCTTAGATATTTTTTTTTGAAAATTTGGAGATCAGAAAAACAACTGAGATACAAAAAGAACACAGGTATACATAAATATCTCTTATTCATTTTATGCAAGAGAAAAATAGAAGAGCAGGGATGTGTCTGTAAATTGTAATAATAATTTCAGGGATACTAGGTGTGGATGAACCCAAGAGGACACAACTATAAGTTGCTGGGTCCCTTGTGGTTTAAATGATGGTTAATAAACCCCTCATTTTATGTTTATAAATCCTCCTCCACACATTCATTACAGAACATAAACTGATGGGCAGCAGCTTTCTTATTCAATTCAAGCTAAATAAATTGATGTTATGCCTCCAAATAATTCAGATTTTGCCCTTGCTTTTATTAGAAAATGACCACAGGTATATGATCTAAGACAGACTTACAAAATATGGAGAATGTCTGTTATAGAGACCAGAGAAAAGCAGGAAAGGCTGTCCCAGAGATGTTTCCCCATTGCAGATGACCCCATACAAAATGGATTTGTGTTCCTGACGTTGAATGAGTGTTGTTACAGAGGGTCCAAATAGAATGAAGAGGAACTGAAAACATGCAACACAAACAAACAAGAAGAGGCAGTATAAGAGTTGAGTGATGTTAATATGAAGATCTGACAATAGCTTTCTGATAATCTAGTAACAGCAGAACCAGCATGCAACAATTAGCAAGTAAGTTTCACTATTCCCAAGTTTACCTCCATAGTGTTTCATTGCCAGATTTTTCAATAATAATCACTCTAGTCCATCAAACCTGTACTCAATTATATATTTTCCACCTGACATTCCACTGTCTGTACTTATCAGATCAAGCTCAAATATTGCTCCTACCTCTTAAAAAGCTCAGAAAATGTGGTTGTTTTTAAAGGATTTCTATTTTAATTCTTATGTTTTAGAAAGAAAAATGATTATTACTAGAGTCAGTAGGTGGATTGATCATAAAATTAGTCCTTGAGGAGCAAACCAGTGGATATCCAACTGCTTCTTTTAGTGATGAGTCTCTCATAGATAATTGTCAACTGATACAGGCGACAGAATGAAAATGACCTATTGATTCTTTCCTTTGTGGTTTAGCAACAGGAACTACAGCTGCTTCCGGTGTTACTGCCCTATTTGTTGACATTCAGCGTAGGGTTAGTTGATCATGACTTTACTCATATGAAGCAACATTATCGGAGAGTCTATAAAAAAATAAAAAAAAACCCTAATTTTCACAGAATTACAAATATCTCTCTAATGTATGGTTTGAGGATTTCTTGCTTCAAAATATGCAATGTATGCAATGCAAAATATGCAATAGGAAATGCTTTTGATCAGATAACAGCTTTCATATAGTGGATAGCTCCAAAGTTTTCACAAAAAGTCAATGAATTGAATAATAATTACTTTTTTTTTTTAACTCGCTGTAAATTTCTATTCCTAAATACTTCTGAAATTCCAAGGTCAGCTCTCTCTCTTCTCTGTATAGTTCTATATTTGAATTCTTTTAGGGAATACATCCTTCCACCAGTTCATTTTCTAATAATTTCTTATGCCTCAGCTCAGAAAAAAATGACTCAAGTGTTTCAGACTTTCTGTTTTTCACGAAAAATAAATGAGCCTAAATTACTCAAATCTCATGCTAATGATAGCTCTGAGAAGTTTAAAGCCAAGAATCAGTCAGTTCAGTCACTCAGTCATGTCCGACTCTTTGTGACCCCATGGACAGCAGCAGGCCAGGCTTCCCTGTCCATTACCAACTCCTGGATTTTACTCAAACGCATGTCCATTGAGTCGGTGATACCATCCAACCATCTCATCCTCTGACATCCACTTCTCCTCCTGCCTTCAAACTTTCCTGCCATCATGAGTCAGTTCTTCACACCAGGTGGCTAAAGTGTTGGAGTTTCAGCTTCAACATCAGTCCTTCCAATGAATATTCATCACTGATTTGCTTTAGGATGACTGGTGGGATCTCTTTGCTGTCCAAGGGACTCTCAAGACTCTTCTCCAACACCACAGTTCAAAAGCATCAGTTCTTCAGTGCTCAGCTTTCTTTATAGCCCACCCTCACATCCATACATGACTACTGGAAAAGCCATAACTTTGACTAGATGGACCTGTGTTGGCAAAATAATGTCTCTGCTTTTTAATATGATATCTAGGTTGATCATAGATTTTCTTCCAAGGACCAACTGTCCTAATTGCATGGCTGCAGTCACCATCTGCAGTGATTTTGGAGCCCCAAAAAATAGAGCCTGTCACTGTTTCCCCATCTATTTGTCATGAAGTGATGGTTGCCATGAACTTAGTTTTCTAAATGTTGAGTTTTAAGTCAACTTTTTCACTCTCCTTTCTCACTTTCAACACAAGGCTCTTTAGTTCTTCACTTTCTGCTATAAGGGTGGTATCATCTGCATATCTGAGGTTATTGATATTTTTCCCAGCAATCTAATTCCAGCTTGTGCTTCATCCATCCCAGAATATCCCATTATGTACCCTGAATATAAGTTAAAATAAGCAGGGTGTCCATATACAGATTTGATGTATCCCTTTCCCAATTTGGAACCAGTCTGTTGTTCCATGTCCAGTTCTAACTGTTGCTTCTTGGCCTGCATACAGATTTCTCAAGAGGTAGGTCAGGTGGTCTGTTATTCCTGTCTCTTGAAGAATTTTCCACAGTTTCTTGTGACTCACACAGTCAAAGGTTTTGGCATAGTCAATAAAACAGAAATAGGTGATGTTTTTCTGGAACTCTCTTGCTTTTTTGATGATCCAGCGGTATTGACAATTTGATCTCTGGTTCCTCTGCTTTTCCTAAAACCAGCTTGAACATCTGGAAATTCACTGTTCATGTACTGCTGAAGCCTGGCTTGGAGAATATTGAGCATTACTTTATTAGCATGTAAGATGAGTGCAATTGTGCGGTCATTTTAACATTCTTTGGCATTACCTCTCTTTGGGATTGGAATGAAAATTGACCTTTTCCAGTCCTGTGGCCACTGCTGAGTTTTCCAAATTTTCTGGCATACTGAGTACAGCACTTTCACACAATCATCTTTTAGGATTTGAAATAGCTCAACTGGAATTCCATAACCTCCTCTAGCTTTGATTATGGAGATGCTTCCTAAGGCCCACTTGACTTCACATTCCAGGATGTCTGGCTCTAGGTGAGTGGTCAAACCATCGTGATTACCTGGGTCATGAAGATCTTTTTTGTATAGTTATTCTCTGTATTCTTGTCACCTCTTCTTAATATCTGCTACTTCTCTTAGTTCAATACAATTTCTGTCCTTTATTGTACCCTTATTTGCATGAATTGTTCCCATGGTATCTCTAATTTTCTTGAAGAGATCTCTAGTCCTTCTCAATCTATTGTTTTCCTCTATTTCTTTGCATTGTTCAGTTAGGAAAGCTTTTTTTTTTTTTTTCTCCCTGCTTGCTATTCTTTGGAGCTCTGCATTCAAATGGGTGCATCTTTCCTTTCCTTCTTTGCTTTTCGCTTCGCTTCTTTTCACAGCTACCAAGACGGATGGGTCATGGTGGAGACTTCTGACAAGCTGTGGTCCACTGGAGAAGGGAAGAGCAAACCACTTCAGTATTCTTGCCTTGAGAACCCCATAAACAGTATGAAAGGCAAAAATATAGGAGACTGAAAGATGAATTCTCTGCTACTGGAGATCAGTGGAGAAATAATTCCAGAAAGAATGAAGGGATGGGGCCAAAGAAAAAAACAACACCATATTTTGGATGTGACGATGGAAGTAAAGTCTGATGCTGTAAAGAGCAATATTGTGTAGGAACCTGTAATATTATTTCCATGAATCAGGGCAAATTAGAAATGGTCAAAGAGGAGATGGCAAGAGTGAACATTGGCATTTTAGGAATCAGCAAACTAAGATGGACTGGAATGGGTGAATTTAACTCAGATCATTATATCTACTACTGTGGGAAAGAATCCCTTAGAAGAAATGGAGTAGCCATCATAGTCAACAAAAGACCCAAAATGCAGTACTTGGATGCCACCCCAAATAGACAGAATGATATCTGTTTATCAATATCACAGAATCCAAGTTTTGTCTTGACCAGTAATTCTGAAGAAGCTGACCAATCCTATGAAGACTTACAAGACCTTCTAGAACTAACACCAAAAAAAAAGGGGGGACTGGAATGCAAAAGTAGGAAGTCAAGAGACACCAAGAGTAACAGGCACATTTGGCCTTGGAGTACAGAATGAAGCAGGGCAAAGGCTAATAGAGTTTTGCCAAGAGACCCTACTGGTCATGACAAATATCCACTTCCAACAACACAAGAGAAGACTCTACGCATGTACATCACCAGATGGTCAATACCAAAATCAGATTGATTATATTCTTTGCAGCCAAAGATGGAGAAGTTTTATACAGTCATCAAAAACAAGACGGGGAGCTGGCTGTGGCTCAGATCATGAACTCCTTATTGCCAAGTTCAGAATCAAATTGAAGATGGTAGGGAAAAACCACTAGACCATTCAGGTATGATCTGAATCAAATCCCTGACTATTATACAGCAGAAGTGACAAATCAATTCAAGGAATTAGATCTGATAGACAGAATGCCTGAAGAACTATGGACAGATGTTGATGATACTGTACAGGAGGCAGTGATCAAGACCATCCCCAAGAAAGAAATTGAAAAGGGTAAAATGGTTGTCTGAGGAGGCCTTACAAATAGCTTTGAAAAGATGAGAAACAAAAGGCAAAACCTCAAGAGTGAAGACTCTCTTCCAGTCAATTATCCATGTTCCTATGTCCATCAGTCTTTAAGAATGAGTCCTCATACCTACATATTTTGCTACTGTTGCCAATATTGCTTTCTTGAGTTCTCTTGACTCTAAACATTTTGTAATGTGTATTACAGAATATATTTTAATTTCAGCAGAAAAATTAAGCATTTCAGCTGTTGGAAATATAGGCAAAAAATTCAGTTTTACTAGAAACATAAAAAAGTACCCAGAAAATTTGGTCCAGACTTACCAAATGTACACAAATTTAATGATATTTTCTAAAACTCTTCCTTCAAGTTCTTCTGAAAAGACATCTAGTCTTCCACAGAGATAGAGAATACATATCCTCAATACATAGACAAATATATTTTTCTTTTAGGTGACAAGGGTTCTTATGTTTATTCCCTTTCTTAGAGAGAAACCTGCACTAATATATTGCCATACTCTCAATGTCCAAACCGAATGGCTTTGACTGAGAGACAACTGAGAATAACAAGAATGCAGAAGCAGTAAATGGAATGTGGAATACAAAGAGCATCATTAACTTCTGATCAAAATATAATCGCCAACCAAAATTAACAACTTTTTTTTTGTTTTCACAGCTTTGAAGTGAAGTGACAGACACGTTAGCAGTTGAGTAAGAAGTCCTTGTGTGTCCTTGTAAGTATGTACTAAACCACTTCAGTCGTGTCAGACTTTTTGCAACCCAATGGATGGTAGCCCACCAGGCTCCTCTGTCTGTAGGATTTTCCAAGCAAGAATACTGGACTGAGTTGCTCTGTCCCCCTCCAGGGGACTGTCCGACCCAGGGATTGAACTGTGTCTCTTATGTCTCCTGCATTGGCAGGTGGGTTCTTTACCACTAGTGCCATCTGGAAACTCAGGTATTTGGTTGGTTCTAATGCAGTCACACTGTAATGCTAATACAATTTTTATGATGGTACAGGGCTTATACATGCCATTATTAAAATCATGTGTCATTGTGGATCTTTCTTTTACCTTTTATATGATATGAATGATATGATATGATATTTTATATGATATTATATGAGGTGGATGATATAATCTGAGAGATCTACCAAAATCATACACACTCAATACGATGACTTTGGATGAAAATAAGAAGTAGAAAAGGAAGTAGCATGGACTGATATATGTCTTTTGTTTGCCTCATGAGGCCCAAGGTCACTATGTCCATTTCCAACACTACAGTCTTCATGCCTTCTGAGTTCACACTAATAGGGATCCCAGGCCTAGAGTCTGTGCATTGCTGGATTGGGATTCCATACTGTGCCATGTATCTCATGGCTATGACTGGAAACTCCTTGCTTCTTATCATCATCAAATCAGAACACAGTCTCCATCAGCCCATGTACATTTTTCTAGGCATGCTAGGAGTCACAGATATTGCTCTCAGCACAAGCATTGTACCCAAGATGCTTGGAATCTTCTGGTTTCATGTAACAGAAATACATTTTGATTGTTGCCTGCTTCAAATGTGGCTCATCCACACATTTCAGGGCATAGAGTCAGGCATCTTGCTGGCCATGGCCCTGGACCGCTATGTAGCCATCTGTTATCCACTCAGACATGTTGCCATCTTCTCTCACAAGTTAGTCACTCAAATAGCAGCTATGGTAACACTCAGGGCAGCCATTTTTGTAGCACCATGCCTAGTACTGATAAAGCTTCGATTACAATTTTATCATACAACTGTCATCTCTCACTCCTACTGTGAACATATGGCTGTTGTCAAACTGGCTGCAGAAAATATCAGGGTCAACAAAATCTATGGTTTGTTTGTGGCCTTCACTGTTGCCGGGCTTGACATTGTATTAATTACATTGTCCTACGTACAGATATTCATCACAGTTTTTCATTTGCCTCAGAAGGAGGCTAGGTTGAAAGCATTCAACACTTGTGTTGCTCACATCTGTGTCTTCCTCCAGTTCTACTCCCTTGGTTTCTTCTCCTTCTTTGCACATCGATTTGGTTCTCACATCCCTTCTTATATTCACATCCTCTTTTCTAGCACTTATCTGCTAGTCCCTCCATTTCTCAATCCACTTGTCTATGGTGCGAAGACCAAGCAGATCCGTGTCCATACGGTAAAAATATTTTGTTCAAAAAATTTACTCTGAGAAAGCCTCTCATGTTTACCTTTTTATGAATAGTAACACTATTCCCAAACATGATAAAACAGCCGAGTCCTTGTTATTGGAAATGCTTTTTTCCAAAAACAAGTTTTGCTTAAGTTTTCTATTCAATTTTTTTCAATTTGCAAGCATGTTAGCTATTGGCTTTTAACCTATGACAGTAGTGAATAGGATTGTGGATCCTAGATAGGTAATGAGAAGGAGAAGCATAAAGGGGGAAAGTACTGAATGTTTCTCCTTTACATTTCTCTTTAATTTTTTTAGTACCTCCTTGTGTGTACTCTTGCAAACATCTAGCTCTGGAAAAAATCACAAATTGTGCATCTCTCAATGAATTTAGATAAGCCCAAGGCTCAATGTTCTGCAGTGTCCAGGTACTCAATAAATGTAGTTCTTGATTTTGTTTCTTGGTCATCTGGGTTTTCTTTTAAAAAATGGAGGAAGTATATGTTACTGTTCTTATCAAAAACAAAACAAACAGAAATTATACCTTTATGTTTGTAATGAGAAAATGAAGTCTATAAATTTCAGTATTTTGCAGTCATTCATAAAGTTATAGGCACAAAACTTATAAGCAGTAAACTCGTAAGCAGTAAAATTATTTGTTTTAATTAATTCATCAAGTGTTATCAAATTCCTAAGCCATTATAAATACTATGCTACAGAATAGTAGCATAGCAGTTAATTTGACACAGTGATCAATTTTCATGAGTTTGTAAACTATGTATCCTTTTTATTTGCTAGCAAGCAAGAGGGAAACAGAGACATGGCAATGAGAGAGAAGTGGTAATAGCATGCACAAATTAATCTCCAGATTTTGTAGGAAATTAAATATTTAGAAGACAAGAGTGTCAGTCTCTCACTTTTTTGAGAAATGTCCAGTCTTTATGGTAAGTTTTTGAATCTGACTCCCATGGGTCCAGGTGTGGAAAATCACAACTGTCTGCTCTCCCAAGAGCAGGGAATAAGGAAACTCCAGGACAAATCATGAATGCCCTCACTCTCTCAAGTGCTGAGATTTGAGCAGGAAATGTTGAAATGGTGGGTTGTAGAGATTGTAATCAGTAGTAGCAATAGAGACAAGTACAATTTATAAACCGTGTCAGCTATTCATAACTTAGGAATACTTAGTGACTTTTTTCAACTTTAGGTTTTTGTACAACTCTCGACAACTGGGGAAAAAAATCGAAGTTTACATTCTCTTTTTTGTGAAATAGATACTAAAATCAACCTTAAATTTATGGCCTAAAGTTTTTATCCTACCATAGCAAAGGAGGTTTTAGTAATTTGTGTGGCTAACCAGAATGGTTTTCAGTTAACAATAAGGCAGTGTACATTTGAGTAGGTAACTTGGGAATACCAATTAAAATTTAAAATGTGTAGAAGCTTTATGCCAGGCAACCTGGAAGACTATAAATCAAATATTGAAAATAGTTACAACAAATGGGTGAGATTTGGAAAAAAATTATTGTTTTGAAGTTAATATTTCTGTAATCTGTGAAGTTTTTAGAATAAGGTACAATAATAAAATGCTGCATACTGAAGGTGAGTATCATGATGGCTAAAGAGAAAATGAGGTGGATTTTCCTGGGAGAGAAGAGGAAATTTAAGCAAAAAGTGATTAGAAAAAATGGCATGTGATATTATTTTCAAGCCTAAATTGTACAACTTTGAGAATTAATAAATGATTCTTAGATGCCTTACAGTATACTTTTTTTAACATTAATAATTTCCTAAATCTAAAACAAGTAATTATAAACTCTTGAATATACACTTCCCAATAATAAAATTGTCTACCAAAATATATATTCTCACAAACTATTTACTCACGACTTCACAACTGCTGGACTTTATCAGACTTTAAATCTTTAGCAGTCTGAGGGATGAAAAGATGAACTCTCATTGTTGGTTACACTTTTATTCTCCTATTAATAAGTTTGGGCATGTTTTCTGTTTACTTAATGGGCAATATAATGGGGGGCAATTAAGAGTGGGGGTTGTACCAAGCAGCAATGTACACCTTGTCTTTGACAAAGGAGGCAAGAGTATACAATGGAGAAGAGACAATTTCTTTAACAAGTAGTGCTGGGAAAACTGGTCAACCACTTGTAAAAGAATGAAACTAGAACACTTTCTAACATCATACACAAAAATAAACTCAAAATGGATTAAAGATCTAAATGCAAGACCAAAAGCTATAAAACTCCTAGAGGAAAACATAGGCAAAACACTCTCTGACATAAATCACAGCAGGATCCTCTATGACCCACCTCCTGAGTAATGGAAATAAAAGCAAAAATAAACAAATGGAACATAATTAAACTTAAAAGCTTTTGCACAATAAAGGAAACTATAAGCAAGGTGAAAAGACAGCCTTCAGAATGGAAGAAAATAGCAGCAAACGAAGCAACTGACAAAGAATTAATCTCAAAAAATATACAAGCAGCTCATGCAGCTCAATACCAGAAAGATAAACTACACAATCGAAAAATGGGCCAAAGGACTAAACAGACATTTCTTCAAGAAAAATATATGAATAGCTAACAAACACATGAAAAGATACTCAACATCATTCATTTTCAGAGAAATGCAAATCAAAGCCACAATGAGGTACCATCTCACACTGCACAGAATGGCTGCCATCAAACAGTTTACAAACAATAAATGCTGGAGAGGGTGTGGAGAAAAGGGAACCTCTTACACTGTTGGTGGAAATGCAAACTAGTACCGCCACTATGGAGAATGGTGTGTAGATTCCTTAAAAAACTGGAAATAGAACTGTCATACTACCCAGAAATCCTAGTGCTGGGCATACACACCAAGGAAACCAGAACTGAAAGGGTCCCATGTACCCCAATGTTCATCGCAGCACTGTTTACAATAGCTAGGACATGGAAGCAACCTAGATGTCTATCAGCAGATGAATGGATAAGAAAGCTGTGGTACATATGCACAGTGGAATATTACTTAGCTATTAAAAAGAACAAATTTGAATCAGTTCTAATGAGGTGGATGAAACTGGAGCCTATTATACAGAGTGAAGTAAATCAGAGAGTAAAACACCAATACAGTATATTAATGCATACATATGGAATTTAGAAAGAAGTAACCATGACCCTATATGTGAGACAGTAAAAGAGACACAGATATAAAGAACAGACTTTTGTACTCTGTGGGAGAAGGAAAGGGTGGGATGGTTTGAAAGAATAGAACTGAAACATGTTCTATGTGAAATAGATCGTCAGTCCAGGTTCGATGCATGAGACAGGGTGCTCAGGACCGGGGCACTGGGACGACCCTGAGGGATGGGGTGGAGAGGGACGTGGGGGGGGGGGGTTCAAGACGGGGGACACAAGTGCAGTCATGGCTGATTCATGTCAATGTATGGCAAAAACCACTACAATATTGTAAAGAATTAGCCTCCAATTAAAATAAATAATTAATTTAAAAAAATGTTAAGATTGTGGCATCCAGTCCCATCAGTTCATGGCAAATGGAAGGGGAAAAGGTGGAAGCAGTGACAGATTTCCTTTTCTTGAGCTCTAAAATCACTGTGAGTGGTGACTGCGGCCATGAAATAAGAAGACCATTGCTTCTTGGCAGGAAAGCTATGACAAACCTAAACAGTATATTAAAAACCAAAGACATCACTTTGCCAACAAAGGTGCATACAGTCAAGGCTATGGTTTTGTATGGATGTGAGAGCCTGACAATGAGGCAGAGTGTCAAAGAATTGATGCTTTCAAACTGTAGTGCTGGAGAAGACTCTTGAGAGTCCCCTGGAAAGCAAGAAATTCAAACCAGTCAATTTTGAAGGTAATTAACACTGAATATTCTTTAAAAAGACTGAAACTGAAGCTGAAATTCCAATACTTGGGCCACCTTATGTGAACAGCTGACTCATTGGAAAAGACCCTGATGGTGGGAAAGATTGAAGGCAGAAGGAGAAGAGGGCAACAGAGGATGCAGATGGTGGGATGGCTTCACCAATTCAATGGAATGAACTTGGGCAAACTCTGGGAGATGGTGAGGGACAGGGACGCCTGGCGTGCTGCAGTCCATGGGCTTGCAAAGAGTTGAACGCAACTTGGTCACGGAACGACAAAACAGCTTTTATTTAAACAAATACACATTGATGCATCTTCCTTATTAAAAATTATATTCTCTGGCCTATTCATGTTGACCTATGGCAAAAATCATCACACTATTTTAAAGTAATTATTCTACAATTAAAATAAATAAATTAACTAAAAAAGCTAGATGAACATGTGCATCCAAACAAGGACTGTTCTGTGTCCTCGCATTTGAATGAGGTTGTGCTGGGAATTCCCTCTGCAGGGATCTGGCAGGACTGACATGCAGTTCTCTAAATGCACATGTTTGCCTCATCTTTTTTGTCATTTATTAAAGTATTAACACACTTTATATTAATTAAAATACTAATTAAATGACATACTTTTAATTAATAAAATGCTAATTGATACACTATTATTTAAAGTATTAATATACTATATACTATAATCTCACCTTTATATAATTAAAAAACAAAACACTCCAAAAAAAAAATTAACTAAAAAAAAAAAAGAGTGGGGATTCTAGAGCAGTCCTCTTCAACCATTTTCGCTCTAATACTCCCTAAATTTTTAAAACCAATTATGTATCAATTATTATATTTTAATCTTGACATCTAATATTTTTCACCTTAACTCTCAATTGACTTTAAATATATTATTTTACAATATTTTATTACATACGTGATTTAAATATATTTCAACTAAGTCTTTGGATCTGCAATATATCTTTTCTGTGTAAAAATGCTAAATGTGTACCAACTTTACAAAAATCAGTACTCATTATTGAAATCAGATTGACATTGTTAGAAAAAGTCCAAATTTACTTAAGTCAAACATGTTACAATGCCCTTCACATTTATGTTTACTTTTAATTCTTAGAAAGAAGCAAAGAAGAGAATAAGAATGAGGAGAAGAGGGAAAAGAGGGTGGGGTGTGAGGGAAAGAAAGAAAGAAGGCAAGAAGGAGGTTAGTTCAAGAGCAGAGCTCTGCAGAAAGTTTGACACTTTTTACCTGCACTTTCCTAACCCTGCCCTCAGGGAAGAGAGACATATTCTTGAAACAGTCTCTTGGCACAGAGAGACCATGATGTCAAAATTATGCTTTTCATCTAAATCTGAAATAATTGAAATACTTACTGGGGCAGAAATATTATAGAAACAAAAGAGTCTAAATAGGAAACAGTAGAGACTAGTGAAGACAGCAATGGAAGAGGCTTTTCCCTGTACAAAAAAGGCAGAAGCTATGCAGTTCCAGCCAGTTCTTAGCATTCAGGAATAAAGGACTTATGTTAATGTATTTTCAAACAAAACTACACATTTAAAATTTTAGACCATTAAGAACAATACTGATATGATTATTTGAGTCAATCTCTAACATACATTAACATTTTTATTCTTTTTGTGTAAATACTAAGCATGGAAATGCTGGGGCACTTGTTATATACAAGATTAACTTTTAAAACAAATTTCAAACTGCTCTTACTAATGGCCATACAATTTTACACTTTCATCAGCTGTGTATGAGAGTTCTGGATGTTCCTCATTATCACCAATGATTGGCAGTATCAATCTTTAAATTTTCATCTATTGTTGTTGATGAGTAATTACATCTGATCATAATTTTAATTTGCATCCTCTAAAAGATAAAGATGCTGTGATTCTTTTCAAGCGCTTAAATAACATATGTGTATTTTTGTGTGTCTATGTTAAGTAATTTAAAAATCTCTGTGATGTACTTTTAGAAATACTCCTAACTATTTCTTAATATATTAATATGTCTGGGCTTCCCTGGTGGCCCAGTGATAAAGAATTCACCTGTCAATGCAGGAGAACTGGTTTGATCCCTGGGTGGGGAAGATCCCCTGGAGAAGGGAATGGCACTCCACTCCAGTATTCTTGTTTGGAAAATACCATGGACAGAGGAGCCTGGTGAGCCATAGTCCATGGAGTCACAAAGAGTTGGGCATGACTGAGCGCAGGACAGCTATCTAGTAAGGATGGATTTCTGGGTTTATATGTATTTTAGTTAGTTTTCTATCTCTAGCTTCTTCAATTATGATAATAATTGTAACTTTACACTATGCTCTCTTCTGTATTACAATACCATCTCATGAGGGGCAAAAACTTGAAGAGTTATTAAACAAAGCCATTTTTAATGAATTTATCTTTTTAATTGTTGCAAATGTTTAAGCATATCCTGGATTTAAAAAAAATGACTATGTATTTTGCTTCCCTGGTAGCTCATATGGTAAAGAATCTGCCTATAATGCAGGAGATGCGGGTTCAATCCCTGGGTTGGGAAGACCCCCTTGAGAAGGGAATGGCAACCTACTCCGATCTTCTTGCCTGGAGAATTCCATGGACCGAGGAGCCTGGGGCTCAGTCCATGGGGTCACAAAGAGTGATAAAGAGAGTGACAAAGTGAGGACAACTGAGTGACTAATGCATTCACATTCATGTATTTTGCAAATATTCAAATATTGCCTCCCAGTCTCTGGTTTTATCTTTCTATAGCATGTTAACCAATATTTTTGATTTTCATGAAGTCTAATATTAATCAGTTTATACTCTTGTTTTATGTTTTTTGGACCTTTCTAAGAAATCTTTGCCTAGCATGATCAGAAAAATGTTGCTTTCTGCTAGCAATTGTATAATTTTCAATCTTACATTTAGTTTTATAATCAATTTCAAGTTATTACTATTTGTTAATAGGAAAATTAATGTTTAAAAATGACTCCCCTGTTTTTTAAATATTATTTGTGCAAAAGACTATTCTCCATTGATTTATGTCAGCATTGTTTTTGAGCCTCAATTGATTTTTTAATATAGGTATTAATAACGACTTCACATTTTATGGATTTTGGCACCTTAGCAGATTTTGGACATACAAGTCGCTCAATGACTAGCTTTTTTTAAAATAAGAGATGGACATAAAATAGGTCTTAATTCTTACTCTGCTGAAGGCCTAGTTTACAAGATTGATGCATGCTTCATCATGGATACATGCCTACAATTTTGGTAAAAAAAAAATTGAAATTGGTGGCACTGTATATTAAAGAATATTGAATTACTTTTAAAAAATAAACAAGGAAAAAGAGAAGAAAGAAAGACAGTGAAAGCCAATAAACATAAGGATTGACACTCGCGAATGTATTTCCAAATGTTAAAATAAAGAAAAAACCTTGTTATCCTTCTGGGAGTAAAATTAACTGGGGACAGTTTTTCAAAGAATATTCAGCATGAACTGAAATCTGGATAAGATATTCAAGCCTTCTATAATGGGAACAGAGTGAAGAAAATGAAAAAAAAGTGTGGAATATTGTTCTAGTAGATGACATATTGGAGTTCACAGAATTCTTTTGAGTAGACAAAATAACTGTTCTATTTGTACAGCTTGAGTGCCAGGACCCAGGAAAGAGCATTGGGAATCACCGAAATTTAAACACAATTATTAGAAGAGAACAGATGGGACACAAAATGGTAAATTAGGAAATAAAAAAACAGGCTGAAAAGAAGTATAGATGTCAGTAAAATCTCTGAATCAGTTTCATTCAACATCAGTCAGTTTAATGTTTCTGGAAAGAGAATTTAGATCTTTCACTTTTCATCACCATCTCTCTCATTCACCCTGAAATCCACTGTCAGTACTTTCCTCCAGCCCATAGAAAAGATTCATCCTAAATTTGCCAACATATCCAAATTATATCAAGTATGTCTAAAGGTTAGTTACATATAATAAAGTCTAGAAACTGGGTAAAATATGTCAAAGAGAAAGATATCATATGCATAAGACTTTCTTAGAATTTATTATTCACACACATGATAAAAGTTATACTAATTCATCTCTCTGCATTTCCAAAAATTTGAAGAAATATTTTTCTTTATTAACAGAATGTGAAATGATTCCTTCATATATCTGACATACATAACTGCTTTTGAAGGAAGAGATGAGCAACAGAAGGGAAGTTATAAATGGAAGGGTGGAAAAAAATATAGTCATGTGTGCAACCATTTACTCAGAACTCCAACTGGTAGGATATAGAAATGTCCCCCACAATTGATCACTCTGAGTAATTCACCAAAAAAAAATTACTGAATGTACAAAAATAGTCTCAATAAAATACAAATCAAAGGAGTGAGGCTGCAGGAAATAAGTGCATAATAAAAGAACATTATGGATACAAATTTTTCTCTTCCCAAATTGTCTGATTGAAAGGAAGTATTCCAAGTTATTTACTTGAGTAGAATTCATTGTCAGAGAAACATGTCTATAGTAGTAGTAGACTTTAGGTTTGCTTTTTCCTTTGAGAAATGAGAAGGCAGAAAAAGAACTCTGCTTATTAAATCAACACTGATGTATATAAATATCTAATTTTATGTAAGAGAAATAAAGAGCAAGGAGATAACCATAAGTTGTAGTAATAATTCAGGGATATTAAGTGTGGATGAACCCAAGAGGACATAACTAAAATTTGGTGGATCCCTTGTGGCTTAACTGGTGGCTAATAAACCCTTCACTTTAGGTTTATAAATCCTCTTTCTCCACACATTTATTAGAGAATGTTAAACTGATGTTTAGCAGCTTTCTTCTTCAATTCAATCTGAATAAATTGATGCTTTGCCTCCAAGAAATACTGATTTTGTCTTTGGTTTTATTAGAGAATGAATGCAAAAACATGATCTCAGACAAACTTATGGAAGATGGGTATGTCTATTATAGAGACATATCTCTATTATAGATACAAGAGAAAACATGAAAGGCTGTCCCACATATATCTACTCATCGCAGATGGGTCCAGCACCAAATGGATATGAATGCCTAACATTGACTGCGTGCTGTTCCAGGGAGTCCAAATAGAATGAAGAGGGACTGAGAACCCAGAACACACAGAATAAGCTGAGTCAGTGTGTTATAAATGTTGAGAGATGTCAATATGAAGAGCTGACAACACTTTTCAGATATCTGGTAGAAGCAGAACGGGCACTCAACAAGTAGCAAGTAATTCACTGTTCCCAAGTTTACCTCTGGAATGCTTCATTGTCAGCTTTTTCAATAGTAATCACTTCATCCACTCAACTCTGCACTCAATTATATACTTCCCACCTGCTATTCCACTATCTGTAATTATCAGATCATGTCCAAATATTGCTCCTACCTCTTTAAAAAGTTAAATACTGTGGAATTCTGTTCTAATTCTGATTATGTTTTAGAAAGAACAACTTGATTATTGATAGAGTCAAATATGCATGGATTGATATAAAATTAGTCATTGGGGAGCAAACCTATGGATATATAATTGTTTATTATAATAACTACTCATAAATATATGTCAACTGATACAAGTTATAGCATTAAAATGACCTCTTGAGTCTTCCATTTGTGGTTTGGCAGCAGGAACCATGGCTGCTTCCTGCATTACTGCCCCATTTGTTGACATTCAGTGTAGGGTTAACTGATCATGAATTACTCACATGAAACAACTTTATTGGAGAGTCTATGAAAGAATGAAAAAAAAACTAACCCTATTTTCATAAACTTACAAACATTTCTCTAATGTTCAGTTAGATAAATTCTTGATTTAAAATATGCAGTGCTTAACAGGAAATAATTTTGATGAGATTAGCAACTTTGACATAATGGGTAAGATCTGAAGTTTTCAAAAAAATCATTTGTCAGTGAATTGAATAATGATTACATTTTTTCACTTGCTTTAAATTTCTCTTCTTAAACATTTCTGAAATCCTGAGGTGAGCTTTCTGTCTCCTGTGTGTAGTTCTATATTTGACATCTTTTTTTTTTGTTTCATCTTTTAAGGAGCATATGTTTCCATTCCTTCATTTTCTATTGAATTTTATGCCTGGAAAAGTGGCTCAGAAAAAATGGCTCAGGTGTTTCAGACTATTTTGCATTATGAGCTTAAATTAGTCAAACCTCATGCTAATGACAGCTCTGAAAGTTTTAAACCCAAAAGAGAAAACTCTGTTAAACTTAACACTTACCCATGTCCTCAGATGCTTAGACCGTTAAGAATGAGTCCTCTTACCTCTCTGTTCAGTTGCTACTGTGTCTCTTGTTTCCTAAAGGTCCCTCCACTCTATTTATTTTGTATGTATATTCAGTACTGTATTTTATTCATTTTAAAGACAAAAACTTAGTTGTTTCAGCTGTTGGAAATATAGGCAAATCTAATACAGTTTTACTAGAAATGTAAAAAGGTGGCAAGAACCTTTGGCTTTGAGTGATCTTTTCTAAAACTCTTCCTTCACATTCCTCTGAAAGATATCTAGTCTTCAATAGAGATACATAATATAGATCACTACATAAACAAATATATTTTTATTTCAGGTGACAAGATTATCAAGGTCTATTCTCTTCTTTGGATAGCATTCTGCACTAGTAATGGTCAAGTCTGAGTTTTGGCCAGTCCAAACTGGCTGTTTTAGACTGAGAAACAACAGAATAACAGAGCACTAAAGCAGAAATTGGAATGTGGAATATGGAGCGAACTATCAACCTCTGCCTAAAATGGAACTGCCACCAAAATCAACAAGCATACTATTTTTGTCCACAGGTCTGAACTGAAATAACAGATGAGTCAGTAGTTGATCCCCTTACTCGGGAATTTGACTGGTTCTATCTAACACAGTAAAATACCACATTTTTAGGGCTTGCGTGTGTCTGTCTTTACAAAATAATTGTCATTATGGATCTTCCTTTTACCTCCTTTATTTGAATGAGGTGGATGACATGATCTTAGTGTTCTAGCAAGAATCATGCATTCGATATTGTGGCTTTGGATGCAAATGGGAATTAAAAGAGGAAGTAGCACTGACTGAGGAATTCTTTTGTTTGCATCAGGAGACCCTAGGCCACTATGCCCATTTCCAACATCACAGTCTTCATGCCTTCTGTGTTCATGCTAATAGGGATCCCAGGCCTAGAGTCTGTGCAATGTTGGATTGGGATTCCATTCTGTATTATGTATCTCATTGCTATGATCGGAAATTCTTTGCTTCTAATCATCATCAAGTTGCAGCCCAGCCTCCATGAGCCCATGTACATTTTCCTAGGCATGCTAGGGGTAACTGATATTGCACTTCTTCCCAGTGTTGTGGCCAAGATGCTTGGAGTCTTCTGGTTTCATATACCAGAGATATATTTTGATTCCTGCATGTTTCAAATGTGGCTCATTCACATGTTTCAGGGCATAGAATCAGGCATCTTGCTGGCTATGGCCCTGGACCGCTATGTAGCCATCTGTTATCCACTCAGACATGCTGCCATCTTCACTCCCCACCTCATTTCTCAAATAGCAAGTGCAGTGACATTCAGGGCTGCCATTCTTGTAGCCCCTTGCCTAGTACTGATAAAATTCCGATTGCAATTTTACCACAAAACAGTCATCTCCCACTCCTACTGTGAGCATATGGCCATTGTGAAACTGGCTGCAGGAAATATCCGGGTCAACAAAATCTATGGTTTATTCGTGGCTTTCAACATTGCAGTGTTTGATCTCTCTTTCATTACATTGTCCTATGTACAGATATTTATCACAGTTTTTCATTTTCCCCAGAAGGAGGCTAGGTTGAAAGCATTCAACACTTGTATTGCTCACATCTGTGTCTTCCTCCAGTTCTACTTCCTTGCCTTCTTCTCCTTCTTCGCACATAGGTTTGGTTCTCACATCCCCACTTTTATCCATATTCTCATTTCTAGCATTTACTTGCTGATCCCTCCATTTCTCAATCCACTTGTCTATGGTGCAAAGACCAAGCAGATCCGTATGCAAATGATAAAAATGTTCAGTTCAAAAAATTCACCATAAATAATACTTTGCTGTTTAACTTTTTGTAAATGGTAACAATATTTCACAACATAATAAAACAACACGGTATTTGAGATTCTTGAATTTTCTGTTTGTTATATTTGTTGTTATTTTTAATCTGCCAGCATGTTAGCTGGTTTTAGGATCCTATTGAGTGAGTAAGGGAGTGAGTGAAGTCGCTCAGTCGTGTCCGACTCTTTGTGACCCTGTGGCCTGTAGTCTACCACGCTCTTCCGTCCATGGGACTCTCCAGGCAAGAATACTGGAGTGGGCTATCATTTCCTTCTCCAGGGGATCTTCCCAACCCAGGGATCAAACCTGGGTCTCCTGCATTGGAGGCAGACGCTTTGAACCTCTGAGCCACCAGGGAATCCTATTAGCAAATGTTAATTCTGTGTTAATAGGATTGTGGACTCCACCTGGGTAATGAGAGTAAGAATCATAAAAGAGGGAAACTGTGAGCATATATCTTTCCCTTTACTTGCAGAAATGGTGACGTGATGAACAATTCAGAAAGGGGCTTCTAGGTGCAAGTAATGTATTCTTCAACTGGGTTGTTACATATTTATGCCTACTTTGTGAAAAATTATTTAAGCTGGACAACATACTTCTGTGCATATACCAGACTTCAACATAAACTTTTAAAATATTAAGTCAATGAATTTTCAGAAATGAAACAAAACAAAGGAGAAAATGTATAAAGTCAAAGAAATTGCTATGACTTAAAGAAGTCTAAAAGGACATGAATATTAAACGCACTGTGTATCTGAATTGAATTTGGGGCAAGAAAATAAAGGTATAGAAGTCTTTGAACTATTTTCAAACTTGGAATATGGACTGATATTTAGGTTGTAGTATGTCTTTAGTGCTAACTGTCCTGATATTGGCTATAACTATACTATAGTTATAGTTATTTCCCTTTTCCTAGGGAAATATATAACAAAATAGTTAGGTGTAAAGGAATATTATGTCTCTTCTTTACTCAAAAACACTTCAGAAAAATAATCTATCCAATTATCTACCTATCAATCCATCTGTCTAGGAATTTGTTGAGTGATAAAGCAAAACGGGGCAAAGGGAAAAATCATATGTGACCCTGGGTAAATGTATAAGAGAGTTTATTGTAGTATTCTTGAAAAATATTGCACATCAAGATAAATTGTATTTTTCTCAAGTACTTTTGAAAAATATTCTCAATTTAGAAATGGTTACCATTAGAGGGGAGGGGCCAAGATGGTGGAGGAATAGGACAGGGAGACCACTTTGTCTCCTACAAATTCATCAAAAGACTAACTGAACACAGAGCAAACTTCACAAAAAACTTCTGATAGCTAGCTGAGGTCATCAGGCACCCAGAAAAGCAACCCATTGTCTTCAAAAGGAGGTAGGACAAAAATATAAAAGATAAAAAGGAGACAAAAGAGCTAAGGATGGAGATCCATCCAGGGAAGGGAGTCTTAATAGAGGAAGTTTCCAAACACCAGGAAACCCTTGCACTGGCGGGTCTGGGGGAGGTTTTTGAATCTCTGAGGGCAACCTGACTGGGAGGGGAACAATAAATAAAACCCACAGATTTGGTGTCTAAAAGCAACTCCCAGCAGAAAAGTACCCCAGACACCCGCATATCCGCCACCAGCAAGTGGGGGCGGGAAGGAGAGGAGTGGGCGGTAAGGACCGGGCACTGAGGACAATTGGAGGCAGCTTTTGTGAGTTACCAACTTAAACTGTGGGATGGCAGGAGAGAGAGAGAAAATTAACCAGCCGAACACACTGCCGGCCATTTGCAGAATAAAGGGACCAAGCAAGTCCAGAGAAGAGGTCGCAGGCTTCGGAAAGGCCCAGCCCCGCGGGAGGCTGGAGGCAGCGGGGAGGGGAAAGGGGCAGGCTCGGCCCCAAGGACCGCATCCCCTACCGCACTGCAAACAGGCCTCTAGTTTCTAATCAAAACCTCCTGAGATTCTGGATGGTCGACATCCGCCAGGAGGTTCGTGGTGAGACACAGGGCGCAGGCACCCGACCCGCGTGGGCGGGGACTGGGGCTGGGGACGCGGAGGGCAAAAGGCGCGCCGCACCTGGGGAGAGTGCGCAGGTCAAGCTCCTGGCTGCCTGAGCCGCTCTGACGGGGAAGGCACAGAACGCAGGCGCAGCTTTTTGTTCTGCGCTTTTGTGGAACACCCGAGGGCTGGAACTGCGTGCAGCGGAGGGCCCGCGCCATATAGAACAGCCGGGAGCCTGAGCAGCGTAGAGGGGAAGGCAGCGCCAGCCCCTCGCCGCAGCGCGACGGAACCAGCAACCTGAATAAGAGACCATCTCCGCCCGCCTGTGTCAGGGTGGAAATTAGGCACTGAAGAGACCGGCAGACAGAAGCCAAACAAACAAAGGGAACCGCTTCAGAAGGGACCGGTGCAACAGATTAAAATCCCTGTAGGTGACACCGACTACACCTGAAGGGGCCTGTAGATATCGAGAAGTGTAAGCTGGAGCGAGGAGCTATCTGAAACTGAACCTAACCCACACTGACCACAACAGCTCCAGAGAAATTCCTAGATATATTTTTACTTTTTTTTTTTAAGTAAAAAAAAAAAATTTTTTTTTTTTTTTTTTTTTTTCTCTATTTTCTTTTTCTTTTTTTTATAAGTTGTGCTATTTGTCTTTTTTTTTTTAATTGTAGTGGTTTTTGTCATAGATTGACATCATGAATCAGCCATGGATATACTTTATTTTCTTTTAAAATTCCCTATTACTACCCCATTATTCCTTAACTTTCATTTTCATAGATTTTTACTTTTTTTAATTAGGAAAAAATTTTTTTCTTGTTTTTTTTTCTGTTTTTCCTTTTTCTCTTCTATTTTCTATTTTTCTTTTTCTCTTATTTCCTTTTAAAGTCCTCTATTATTCCTCTACTACTCCTTAATTTTCATTTTCATTACACTATAACCTTACAGAAATGGTTACCATTATTTACTCACTCAACCAAGCCAGAAATATCATTTGCTTTTGCTGTTGTCCACAGTTCTATAAAATGTACAGGTCTCTGCTGGGAGCCATTATGGGAGATCCCGCCTATGACGAGGTCATGAAGAAAGTACCAGACAGGCAAGGCCATCCGGGACCCCATCCATGACGAGGTCATGAGGAAATAATCTGACAGGCAAGGCCATCTAGGATAAGGGAGCCTCCAGGTTGGCCTAGGCCTCTATCCCACCCTGTATCCTTCCCCCTTTTCTGCTGTTCTTGTTTGCCCTGCTGCGGATTCTTGTGTTGCCTGCTGAGAGCTCTCCTGCTCCTCTTTCACTGAATAAAGACCAACTTAAAATCCTAACTAATAAATCTTCTGGGCGCTGGTATCCTATGAAGGGGCCAGGGATGAAGGAAATGCTTCAGTTCAAACCCTTTTGCTGGCATTCTGGCTTGTTTGATAAATGTGTGCTCTCATTGCAAAAAATGCTTATAATTGTTCTAAACATCCTAAGCACAGTACGCTAACAAAAGAAACTATTAAGCATAGGCCCCTTTGCGGGGTGAGAAAAGCTCCACAAATACAATAGCCACAAATGTGCCTAATAGGAAATACTTTAGAGAGAGATTAGCTGGTGACTTCTTGCAGGTGGTTAACTTTTAGACTGAGAGCCTGTTTTGTGCCATATCTGCTGTTTTTGCAGTCCTTCGCATTTCTGTTTTGTAAAAATGTAATCCTATATAGTTCCCATAGAGATGATACCTATTTAAAAAAAATAGATTAATTATAAGAAAACAGGGTTGGCTACTGAAGTTGCTTAAGTCACACCAGGTGCAAGCCATAAAATATTAGCAGGCCTGAAAGCCAAATGATAAGAAAGACTCCTGTGAATGAAAAGTATGTGGGTGACATCCTGTTTCTGTTAAAGGTCAAGTTGCTGTAATGTTTTGAGATGACCTATCTGTAAGTAATATGCACTTCCCCCCAAAAAAATGTTGTTAAGGGTATAAAGGGGCCGTGCAAAAATAAACTTCAGACTCAGCCCCGAGCTTTGTCTGTCTCTCTCTCTCTCATTCACCAACGTCGTTCATCCTGAGGGTTCCCCCTGGATCCTGCTGGGGCTAGACCCCGGCAGTTCTCAATGATTATTTCGAAAATAAATTCTCAAAGAAATTACCTTCTCTATATTGTGTGCAGGTATTCACTTGTGTCCAACTATTTGCAACCCTATGGATTTTGGTCTACTAGTTCCCTCTTTCCGTTAAAGTCTCCAGGCAAGCATATGAGTGGGTAGCCGTTTCTTCCTCCAGGGGATCTTGTTCCTTTTTCCAACCTTACATAAGAGCCTATAAAGAATAAAGTAATATATTTTACACCTTTTATTTGCTGGCATTTTTCATACAAATGCTGTGGACTTTTCAACAGAAAGTACTTGACCAATCTGTATCTCATTCCTGATCTTATGTATATCGACATGTGTAGTTTTTTACCTGCTGAATGCTCTCTTGCTTTTAGAACATAGGCATTTTCTTTAAGGAATTTAGACCATTTTCTTTTCTGTCTCTATGCCTTTTAATAGCTCTCATAGCATGTATCACAACATTTTCTCTGTATGTAACTTCTTTTTTCATATAGATCTCATGTGTAATGTATATATATACTCCTGACCTGCACATATATAGCACATTTTAAATATAAATAAATACATATTGCTGAGGATTTAGGAAATGAATGCACAAAAATTCTACCACAAATTTCATAATGAGAATTTATTTTCACAGTAAGATAATCTGCATGGTTTCCTAAAGAGGAAAAAGGCTTCTCAGGTGGCACAGTGGTAAAGAATGCCCCCTGCCAGTGCAGGAGATACAAGAGTTGCAGGTTCAATCCCTGGGTCAGGGAGATTCCCTGGAGTAGGAAATATCGACCCATGCCAGTATTATTTCCTGGAAAATTCCATGGACAGAGGAGCCAGGCAGTCTGCAGTCCAGTGGGTTGCAAAGAGTTGGATGTGACTGAAAGAATGAACAGGCATGCACTGAAAAACATGTGGGAGAAGAGGTGTTGCAAACCCAAATAATTTAATCTTATAATAGTTTCACAGTTATAGAATCATTATTCCTACTTTTAAATTATCTTTAATTGCTACACTTTAGAACAGTTTGAGGTTTACAAAAAAAAAGGGTAAAAAGTCAGAATTCCCATATAACCTTTCTCCCGTGAATAAATATTTAACAATTACATTTGAGCTTAGCTGCCTTTTTGATCATCAGTTCATGTCACCACACTTATTTGATGTATCCTAAATTTAAAAGCATGCATCTAGTAATTTTTCTAGTATGTTCTTTCTATAACATACTGACTCAAAAAATTTTTAATTCATTGAGATACAATTTACATACCATGTAACTCACTCTTTAAAGAGTACAAATCTCTGGTTTCTGATATGTTCAAAAAATTGCACAACCAACACTACTATCAAATTCCAGAACATTTTCACCATCCTAATAAAGATATTCCACTCCCATTAGCAGCTACTTCTCATTCTCCCGCCCCATTACAGGGAAACCACTCACTGACTTTCTGTGTCTGTGATTTTACTACCTTGGACATCTTATATAAATGGAATGAAACAATATTTGGCCTTCTATGTCTGGCTTTCTTCTTAGAAAGAAAGAATAATGAATAAGAAAAGATAAGAAATAAAGATAAGAAAGATATCTACCTATCAATTAATGTACAGTTCTATCAAGATAATTAAGAAACAAAGAATAATACTAAGAAAACATTTAGAATAATCTTCTCAAGGTTCGTTTGTGTTGTACATAAATAAGCATGTCATTTACCTTTTTGCTTGAATGTTATTCTATTGTATGATGTACCTGAATATGCTCTTGCACCAGGTAAGCAGATGTCTGGCCAAATAAGCTTTTCCATGATCCTTCTCTCTCTGAATGGTAAGGATCGCCATCTTTGTTCAGACAATTCCACAAAAATTATAGGCATGTTCAGACCCTTCTCATTTTTAGTTTTCATATTTCATTTAATCATATTTCTTATTTGATGAGTTTTACTAGCCATCTGTAGTAAAGCTATTTGACTTCACTTTCTAACTGGTTATGTCTTTAAATTGTTTTCACTGTTCGTTTGTTTTTTTAAGCATTGGGAGATAAGTGCCTTTTCTGAAAATCAGCTCTGTTTCCTATTTTATTTCACAAAGGTATGCATGTCTTTCTTTCTTTTTTTTTTATTAGTTGGAGGCTAATTACTTCACAACATTTCAGTGGGTTTTGTCATACATTGACATGAATCAGCCATGGAGTTACATGTATTCCCCATCCGGATCCCCCCTCCCACCTCCCTCTCCACCAGATTCCTCTGGGTCTTCCCACTGCATCAGGCCCGAGCACTTGTCTCATGCATCTTTCTATTAAAAATGCTTTGGAAAATTTCTTATTGATATTCAGGGTGCAAAGGAACTATAATACATGTGTCACAAAACAAAAAAACAATCACATCATTTAGAAAACATATTTTCCCCCACTGTACTAACAGATTTTAGTTAAGTAATATATAAGAATATATATCCCTCTAACATTCTACAGCATTAGGATGGCTTCAGGTTCAAACATTTTCTGCATATTTTCAAAAAGTATATAGTGAGTCATACAATAGGCCTATATTAGCCATTGCACTATATATAAAGAGTAGTGCATAGACTTCAGAATCTGTGGTCCTCACCTCCACCTGCTTCATGTACTATCTGAAAAATAGTAATCTTGATTTTCCTGAAAATATTTCATTTAATCATGGGTTCGCCTGTTATCTCAGTGGGCTATTGGCACTCTGATAAGTACGGGTTTTGTTTTATTTTTCTGGTGCAGATGCTCTACAGCTGATTTCAATCTGCTCATGTGAATCACTGGGTGCCCAGTGGCGAAGGCATGCACACACTCTGATCCAGGCTGAGCTGGTTTACTTGTTATCTGCTCACAATCCTATACCATTGCTTTTTCTGAAAGTGGAAGCTGCTCAGTTGTGTCCTACTCTGCGACCCCAAGAACTGTAAGCCCACCAGTCTCCTCTGTCCATGGACTTCTCCAGGCCAGAATACTGGAGTGTGTTGCCATTCCCTTCTCCAGGGGATCTTCCAGACCCAGGGATCGAAATCAGGTCTCCTGCTTTGCAGGCAGATTCTTTACAGTCTGAGCCACCAGGGAAGCCTTTTCTAGGATGATGGCAATTTTATGGCAGTTTAATAAGAGGGTGAAGTCAGAAAGTCTTTTAATTCAAAAGGGACAGGACTAATGAATAGTGCCTAACCCAATGATGCAGGACGAAACCAGTGTGACTTCAAGTATGATCATCTGGTAATCCAGGGTTATTAGCCACTCTCTTTTATTCCTTTCAGTGAATCAAAGTTTATTTCTTTCTCTTCTTGATACTTAAGCTTAAAAACACAATTGTGAGGTACAAACCTTTCTTTCAACCAAGTCAATAACTCTCATGTGGAAATTGATATAAATTTGAGACACTACAATTTTTTAAAATACACACCATTATTTCATAACAATTCTGAACATAACTGGGCTAATTTGGTGAGATCTGGTTTGGATATGGGATAGATTTGTGTCCCAAAGTTTACATAGAAGGAGCTCAGAAAATGATTGGTAACTGAGGCTCTGAGGTGAATGTTTCCAGGTCAGACCCAACCATGGGACTAAACAAGAAGGCAGTGCTTCTCTGACTAAAATTAGACTACAAAAATATTTTTTTTTTTTTTTTACTTCTCTGTTAGCATGTCTTGGCTGATTATTTTGAACACTTCAAGATGCTTGTTTTACCTTTATTGTCTCATTATTTTTGTAAATAAGTATCACTGACTTGTTTTGTGCTGTCTTGAAGCACTGTCCTCTTAGGAATTTTTAGCAGAAGGTTTATTTTGGTTCCCAGTCCTAAAGTGAAACCAAAGTTGGAGAATTTTTTTAGATGCAGAACCAGCTATTAGAGATAAATCTTATATGCTCTGCATGACAGTGTGCCTTCTTTTTCATTCCTGTCTCCAGCGAACCTGAAAGCTCACCAGGGACTGGTGAAAACCAACCCCCAGGTGTATCCTATAGTATAAAGCATTCGCCCTTCACTATATGAAATGTCAGAAGATTTTCTGCTTTATAGTTTCTATTTGTATTACCACAGATGATCCCTGGTAAGTCTTTGGGTTTGGGATTCTTCACGGAGTGTGGGAAATTGGAGGACTGGTTTCAAAACGGATGTATATGTCATGCAATCCAATATAATTCCAGGATGTAAACAAACAAACAAAAAAAAGTAATATGATCTTACAGTAGCTGAGTGTTTAGTCACCAGAGAGATGTGTCTCATGATTTTCACGACATTTCTGAATCACTTAAGCCATACTTGGTAACAAACTTTAAGATGAGGTTGAGAAAAGAAGGATATTTAGAGATTGGTATCTGTGATGATAGATTAATGGAAAACTTGTTAAAAGGTCGGGGAATTATACATGTTGTCTTTCCTGACAGCTCAGTTGGTAAAGAATCTGCCTGAAATGCAGGAGATCCCGGTTCAATTCTTGGGTTGGGAAGATATGCTGGAGAAGGGATCGGTTACCCACTCCAGTGTTCTTGGACTTCCCTTGTGGCTTAACTGGTAAAGAATCCACCTGCAATGCGGGAGACCTGGGTTCAATCCCTTGGTTGGAATGATCCCCTAGAGAAGGGAAAGGCTAGTCACTCCAGTGTTCTTCCGTGGAGAATTCCATGAACTGTATGATCCATGGGGTCACAAAGAATCGGACACGACTGAGTGACTTTCACTTTCAAATTCACACCGGAGAAGATAAATGTCCATTGATTAATAACTGGCATTTATTGACAGATAAATACATTTTATGTTTCCTTCCAACTATTTAGATGGATTTTGTCAATAATAATCAAAATCATGTGGTAATTAGTTTCTATCTATGAACATTGTTTTAGAAGTAAAGAAATTGATACAATTCAAAGTTTTATAACTGGGTGCAGAGAAAGCAAACCTAAGTAGTAGCATCCAGATTTTAAACTCTCTTGGCTAACTGCAGATCCTGGGCAATTAACTGCCATGATGCATGGCTAATATATATCATTGGCTTGCAGATTTAGGACTTTAAGAAGAAATTAAGAAGGAAGCCATTTAAGCCTCATTATAAAAATATCTATTTGACGTTTGGAGCTGTCCTGAAATGTGGCATGCTATCTCAGAAACAGTCCTCTACATTCATGAGGACTTGAGGCAGAGATTGGTAGGTGAATGTCAGAGAGTTCATAGAGGAAAGATTCCTGAGATTGTAGAAAGTGTGGAGATAGAACCCTGAATTCCTTAAATCTTTTAGATCTTTAAATTCAGCTGATTAAAATTGGAGTTGTAGCACTAATAATTCATGGTTTATGCTGTAAAGATGATTCATGTATATTTACCCTGGTTTAGGAATTTCAAGAGCTTAACATACCTTTCCTCAGTCTTCTAAAGCTACATACATTTGTATACACAGAGTTCCTTTTAGCTTTTCTTTTGTCATTCATAGCTGAAATTCTCAAGGAAAAAGCTCCTTTAGCCTCATCTCTCCTTAATTTCTGCTACATAAAGTCAATGAGTCGCACAGATTTTTTTATTCCTTGTTATTCTTTTGCTATACCATAATACTTCATAATGCAATGTGTGGCCTATCACAAGAATCATTCTGACTGGGTCTCTTTACACTTAGCTGCTGCATCTTACAAGCCATTCATCAAACTGCTGACAGAGTGAATTCTTTACCTTCAAAAGAAAGTGGCCTTCCACCAAAAATATAAAACCATTTGCTTTCAAATATTTGATATTATTTCCTTTTATTAGCCATCATTTCTGTTTATGAAATGTTTTGTATGTGAAAAATATTTATATGGAGAAAATGTCACCATATCTCACAAGCTCTTGTGATTTTTGTACAAACTATTTTCTCTTACTCTGCCTGTCTCAGTCTCTTTTATCTGGTAATTTCTACCAAAAAATTATTCCCCTTCATAGGCACTTTATTCTGCTGATTTTGATTAAAAGTACATAATCATTCATTCTTATTAATTGAAAAGTGTTTTTCTCTGTATAACTGTATAACAATGTTTAGCAACCAGGGTGATGTGTTTTTCCCTACACATCTACGGGCTATTTGGTGATATCTGAATACCTTTTTAGTGCCAAATTGAGAGAGAGCTACTGACATCTAATGTGTAAGAAACAGGGATGTTGTAAACCTCTACAATGCAGAGAATTACCCCCCCAAAAAATTTATCTGACCTATACCGTTGTGGGCACCCCTGGTGGCTCAGTGGTAAAGACTCTGCCTGTAATGTAGGAGACCTAGGCTCAAACCCTGTGTCGGGAAGATCTGACCCACTGGAGAAGGCAATGGCAACCCACTCCAGTATTCTTCCCTGGGAAATCCTGTAGACAGAGGAGCCTAGTGGGCCATAGTCTATGAGGTCACAAGGAGTCAGACACTACTTAGCAACTAAACAATGTCCCATGCTTAGGAAAACTGTCCAAAGAAAACTGTCATTAGGATTCATAGAGTTAGAGTCAATGAAAAAGTTATACTAAGAAACAAATCTAAAATTTTCTTTGTGCCAAATTGAAGATTAGAATCCAGGAACAACATCTCAGCAAAATCTGTGGACCATTCCCCTATTAGATATGAAAACACAGTTATATAAATTTTAGGGTATAGAAAGTTGTACTTTGAATGATGTATTATTGACATTTTATATAATCCAGATCTCCAAGAACAATGTGGTGGGACATTACAACCCCTTATAATGTGAAGGAGGAATGTTGCCTTTTAAAGAGCTGTGATGTCAGGAGAATACTGTTCTTTCTAATGAAGCAGTTATTTCTGCCCATGGACTAGTTTGGTCTGATGCTTAAGACAGATAAACATTGCACTCAAGGGGGAGAGAAGAGGTCAAAGGGCAGAGAAAATGATTTCATGTTTAAATTGTTTGTCTTCTCCATAAAACAAGAATTTTCTTTCTCAATAGGAATATAAAACTATCATCTGGAATGATAACTGCATTTTTCATAAGCAATATTGTCTTTTACACTGAAGGCACCCTGTTCTATTTCGGTATCTGCTCATTTGTTTACTGCTCTCTTCTCTTTTGCTCACCTTTCTGCAATTATTCACAGTATTCACTTACTGAGAGCTATGGCTTCCATGTTTTATGGACTCTCTAGGTCAAATATTCCTTATACAGCCATGTTAAATCTCTCAAATATTCTGGATAAAGACAATAGCATATATTTTTGAGTCAAATCACAGAGATTATTAGCAAGTATTTGGATAACATGATGTTCCAAGCGGGGTTCTATGCCAGAGAAGTAGCATCTAACAAACATGTACTATAATGTATGTAGTAAAACTATTTAGTAAGTTAAGAAGCTAAGCTAAGAGTTGTCTTCTTTTAGATCATGAGAGGAACAATCTCATCAAAATCTTTAGTGTAATTTAATACAATCCATCCTGATTTAGCTGTACTCTGAATGTATCTCCTCATATTTACTGAATTATAGCTGTAAAATCTCAGAAGATACAAATTACTTTTTTTGTTTTACCTAGATAAATATCCCATATCATTTAGAACAAAGTACATTTACTTACGGGCTTCCCTGGTGGTTCACTGGCAAAGAATCTGTCTCTCAGTGCAGGAGATGAGGGTTCGACTCCTGGGTTGGAAGATTTCCTGAAGGAGGAAATGGCAACCCATCCCAATGCAACTTCCCTGGAAAATCCCATGGACAGAGGAGGGCTACAGTTCATGGGGTAGCAAAAGAGTCAGACATGAGTTAGCGACTGAACAACAACAAATATTTATTTATAAATTAACAAGTCTTAGCTTTTCACTAACTAAATAAGCTAATGCTAATATAATAGTCAGAGGAAAATAAAAAAGAATTAAAAATTTACAAACTTAGATAAATATTATAATACATATTTAACAATGGTTGACACTACTTTTTGAGTTGCAAGCACTCAGCACAATGTAAGTACTTTATATTTACATGGTAAATACATTGACATTTGTTCTATAGTTGATGCAAATAGTACTTTGATTATAGTGGATGCTTAATTAATATATATGTAATAAAATCACTAGAAAATAAACTTCTCTAATGTCAATTTCTGATTTGAAAAACATCTCTTTGGTACATTGTGTATTTGCTCCAAGAAGTGTTTCTAAACATGAGGGTCCAAAAGGAAAGCCTTGTTCATAGGGGAACAGATTTTGAGAAAAATAAGCAACAAATGCTCTTGCAATTGACATCAGGTAGGATAGATATATCTTTTGGTCTGTGAGAGAATCTTAGCTTATCATGAGAGACAATTTGAAGGATGATGGAGAGAATATGAACAGAGATTTTCTTTCTTCTGAATCTGTTGTTTTAGGACTTTCTCATAGTCTTTGTTTTATACCTGCTTTAATGGCTCCAAAAAGGAGCTTTATAATTAGTCAAAAAATTTACTAATTAGTAAATTAATATTTTGCTTTACGTGGGGTTAAGCACACCACACATCAGTATACATGTATTAACAGAAGAAATAATAGGGAATTGGCAGCCTGAGAAACCCCAAAGTGTTTGGAAAATAATAAGAGAAAGTCACTGATAGGAGGTTCTGAAAGCAAATAGTGGTATGAATGAACTAACTATTGAAGGGCAGAGACAAAGAAGGAGATGAATCTGGTCTATGAAATACAAGTGTAAAAGAAAAATGTCCACTACAGAAATTGTATTTTGAGTGGCCATAGATGCATAAGGCTATAAGTAAAGGAAACATTACATTTAATACAATTTCTTGTGTTATTGCAAATAATTAAGAAAAAAAAAAGCTTTTCAGACCTAATGGTTATTGGTAAACAGGCGGAGGAACAGAAGACTTAAGTTGACACTTGAAATTCAATACAAGTGATGCGCACATAGCAGGGCACAGTGAGAACAAATCTTAAAGGAACTGCTAAGGATAAAGGGATAACACCCACAAAATAAAAAGTAATGGATTTATTTTCTGACAGCTTAAGTAGAGGAATGTAAAGATGTGTGACTCATTTTTGGGAAAATACTGAAGGTTTGAATAATTAGTTGAAAGCACTCTGAGACAGTGTATTTCAGAGGGATCTGGCCTAGAAGAAACCAATTTAAGAGAAAAAAAAATAGCGAGTTGCAAAACTGAAAAATATTCTAATCAAACTTGCTTTCTGATTATGATCAAACAGAATCACTTCCCACTACTATAGCTCCTTTATGCCAGACTAGGTACAGTCTAGTCTTCAAAGTCATTACTTTGAATTAAATGAATTTTTCCCTCAATTCCAATTGGTAGGTGACCAAGACAGAAAAAAACCACTGATGATGATTAGCAAGCACAAAAGCACAAGCTAAGGGGAATCTCTTTCAGTAGTCATGGGCCGGAAAGAAGTCGTACAGTCCACTTAATTTTCTCCCTGAAAAAAAAAAAAATAAAGGCATGCAGAAACATAAAATTTGATGATTGGTTACTTAAAGACATTGAGAAAAGAGATGGAAAATTAGAGAGGAGTCACTGGGCAGAAAAAGTAAGATGGTATCCTCCTAATCTAATTAAAGTATATTTTGCCAAAATAATTCATTCTAATTTTTAATTTTTCAGTCTTAACAGGAATTAAAAGATGACATAGAAGGAGTCCTTCTTGATTCCACCACTCAGATCACCATGTTCAGACCCAATGGCTCAGTCTTCATGCCCTCTGTACTAACGCTCATCGGGATTCCTGGCCTGCAGTCCGTGCAGTGTTGGATTGGGATTCCATTCTGTTTCATGTACCTTATGGCAGTGATTGGGAATACACTAATTTTAGTGATAATCAAATATGAAAACAGCCTTCATAGTCCAATGTACATTTTTCTGGCCATGTTGGGGGCCACAGACATTGCACTTAGCACGTGTATTCTCCCCAAAATGTTAGGCATCTTCTGGTTTCATTTGACAGAGATTTCCTTTGATGTCTGCCTTCTACAAATGTGGCTTATTCACTCATTCCAGGCAACTGAATCAGGTGTTTTACTGGCCATGGCCCTAGATCGCTATGTGGCCATCTGTAACCCCTTGAGACATGGCAGTATCTTCTCCCAAAATCTCTTGACTTACATTGGAATGGGTGTGATACTCAGGGCTGTCGTTCTGGTAGCACCATGCATAGTGCTTATCAAATATCGTCTTAAATTCTACCGAACCACAGTCATCTCCCACTCTTACTGTGAGCACATGGCCATTGTGAAGCTGGCTACTGAAGATATACGGATCAACAAGATATTAGGTCTGTTTGTTGCCTTCACTATCTTAGGATTTGACATCAGCTTTATCACTTTGTCCTATGTTCAGATCTTTGTCACTGTCTTTCAACTACCCCATAAGGAGGCAAGATTGAAAGCCTTTAATACATGCATCGCTCATATTTGTGTCTTCCTGCAGTTCTACCTCCTTGGCTTCTTCTCTTTCTTCACTCACAGGTTTGGTTCTCACATACCACCATATGTTCATATCCTTTTATCTAGCCTTTACCTGTTAGTTCCACCTTTTCTGAACCCAATCGTCTATGGTGTGAAGACCAAACAAATCCGTGACCATGTCCTGAAAATGATCTTCTCCAAAAGACATCCTGATCATTAGTGGCTCCTTCTATAGAGATTTTAGGTTAGTTTAAAGTAGCAACTTCAATATGGTGAGATGTTACATCATGAACAAATATCTACAGCTGAAAAAAATCTTTAAAGCTCAAATGCTGATAATTTAACAAATCCTCAAATACTTAAAAACTTGGGTTTGCTATTCACATAAAGAATAAGCTCTCTTATGTGCACATTTCAAATTGTTTCTGTTACTCTTGTTTGGTCCTGTTTATTTAAGCCTAGGATTTCCCTTCTAGCAATATATATTGACAGCAAAATTGCAGAAAACAGCACTTCATTTCCAGTAATTTTCAAGCACCATGAAATATATCAATATTTTCAGGTGGCTAAACCAATTCAAAGCTATAATTTTAGTTATGTTTCACTTTCTAATATTTGTTTATGAATCAATATTTTGACTTTTTAAAATTACTTATCTATTTTTGTCTACTTTCTCTGAATAACTGATGGATACATAAACTATATAAGATTAATAATATCAATATCAGAAATATAAAATCTGTATGATGCTGAACAAAGTCTATAAACACTGAGGAGTTTTCACAAGAAAGTATGCATTAAAAAATAGTAATAGAAACTTTCAGCGTATTCAAAAATATCCATTTTTTAGCCAAAAAAATTAATCAGTATCTAAATAGAAAACATCCTTCCAGAGAGAAATATTTTAATGTTTTTATCCAATTTGAGATTTGCTTGAAATTAGAATTTTAGTTCTAGCATTGAACACATATACAAATATATTTTAACTGCATTTAGAAATTTCGTGCTGCAAGTATCTTGAGTAGAGGAACTGTGTCTAATTGGTGCTTTTATCAACAGTAAGGTAATGCTTGAGGCTTCTTCAGAAAAGTGGCATTGAATAATGAACAACTAAGACATGTTCTTACTGTTGATCAATGGTATTCAAAGCCAACAAATAAAGAGACTTTATGGTAATAAAAAAACTTAAGAATAACAGTAAACAAAGAGAGGTATCTGAATATGTAGTTGTAAACTAATGCATAGTCAAAGAAAGAAATAACCCAACATTTCACTACAAAAATAAAGAAAAAGAAAAAGAAATCATATCATTTAAGAGGCAGAGGCAGATAATTATTTTGGAAGAAATAATTTTGTTGAATAAAGCAGAATGAACTTATGTCATGATGTACTTTTGCAACTGACCTCAGGTAGGTTAGATACTGAGCAGCATGTGGGATCTTTGGAATGTTTGCTCTGGACCAAGGATTGAACCCATGCCCCCTGTATTAAAAGGGCCGAGTCTTAACCACTGGACTGCCAGGGAAGTCCTGGACTAAGTTTTTAATAAATTTTTTATAAACCTGAGGTATATGAAGAAAGGAGAAATACACTGAGGGGATTAATAAAGCAATATGTTAGTGAATCTCAGATGTACAAAATTTTCTTTAATGAGGTAATAAATATTTAATTACTTTTAAATCTGTTACAGCATTAAATGTTTCAAAAAGCTGTGGCAACCACAGTGCATAATGAATAATTGATGAAGACATCCACCTCTCAAAAGAAGTAAAATAGCAAATATATGAATTGTCTCCAGGAGGTTATAAGCATGTAATAAAGATAAAAAGTTGTGATATCCCTGAATAAGAAACCAAGGCAAATGGAATGTGATGACAATAACCAATTAATTATGCAGGATTAGGAGAAACATATTCCAAAATATGAAGTGCAAAAATATGAAAAAGTGCATAAATTATACTAGAAAAAGCACATACATTTAAAAAGCTCAATAAGAAAAATCAACCTAGCTGTATAAACAAAAAAAAACCCAAACACATTCTATATGCATCAGAATGCCTGGCTTCATTTATCTTCTGGAGTATGAGAAAAGACAAACAACATTAGCTATAAAAGTACATCATCATACACAAAAGTAATTTTCAAATGACTTATGTAGGGTGTAATATGACTGTAGGTTGACAGTCAAGTTTTTTAAGCCTATAATCAGCCAAAGAGACCAATAACAAGGTGTAATAATCAAGCAACTATTTTTTGTCTCTAAAATTGATGATTAGAAATAGGTCAATTGGTAAGAGTTGACAGTTCCAGAGAAAATACAAGCAAAGTAATTACCTTACCTTTCATAAGAATAAATAGAATTTAAACATTGATTCAGGTGATTAGAAGAAAGTAGTATCACCACTAGTGCAGGTATATTTTCTTTGAGTTTTGACATATAATTCTCATACAGAAAAGTGTAACTCACCAATTTTTATAAAGTTCATGAAAATAACTTCTAGATGAAGAAAGAATTTCTCATTCCTTACAAGTCTTGTGTTATGTTCCTTCACCATTACAGTCTCTCACTGTTCCTAAAGATAATCTCTATATCAATAGATAAAGTAATTATACATTTCTCTGTATATGTCGACAACTTAAGCATGCATTCTTAAACCTTATAGTTTAGTTTTGCTGATTTTTCAATTTAATATAATTGGAAGTACATAGTATTGATTTTTTTCTGTTTTACTTCTTGTGAATTTTTGACTAGAATATTTTTTGTACATCTATCATGCTCATGTTCCTTGCTGCATAATGTACTCTGGTATGAATATACTACAGCCTCTTTACCCATTCTCTGTGTTTGGGCATTGAGAATATTTGATTATGAAGTACACAATTTTACACATTCTTGTTTATGTATCTTGGTGCACTTAGAGTGATGATTTCTGAACCTAAAAGTCATATTGCTAATTCATAGGGTACTGCCAATGTTAGTAACTGGTGTAATGCATTTCTAAAATGTTGGTTCAATTATATTCACTGGCAGAATATAAGAATCTTTACTACTGGACATATTTACTAATATTTGATATAGCTTCTCATTCTTTTAGCCATATAATGCATTTATAACAGTAGTTCTTTATGATTTTACTTACCATATTCAAATAAAATAATCAGTTCAGTTCAGTCCAGAGAGTTCTTCAAGAAAATTAAAGATACTAAGGGAACATTTCATGCAAAGATGGGCAAAATAAAGGACAGAAATGGTATGGACCTAACAGAAGCAGAGGATATTGAGGAGAGGTAACAAGAATACACAGAAGAACTATACAAAAATGATCTTCCTGAACCAGAGAATCACAATGGTGTGATCACTCACCTAGAGCCAGACATCCTGGAATGTGAAGTCAAGTGGGTCTTAGGAAGTATCACTACGAACAAAGCTAGTGGAGGTGATGGAGTTCCAGCTTGAGCATGAGGTGCTCACATTCCTTGCTTCATCCTTGCAATAAAACAGTTCCTGCTGTAAACCCCAACTTTTCAGTTTCCTTGTTCTCCTGTGCTTTGCTCATAGGGGTTTGACAAGAAAGTTGTTTTCACATGGGATATAAGTAATATTGTATTCAGTGTTAAATTGCTTTCTAATATTAGACCTTTTGGAGTTAACACCAAAAAAAAAAATTTTTTTTTCCATCATAGGGGAATGGAATGCAAAAGTAAGAAGTCAAGAGATACCTGGAGGAGCAGTCATGTTTGGCCTTGAATACAAAATGAAGCAGGCCTGATCCTAAAGAATGCACTGGTTATAGCAAACACCTTCTGCCAACAACACAAGAGATGACTCTACACATAGACAACACCAGATGGTCAATATTGAAATCAGATTAATCATATTCTTTGTAGCTAAAGATGGATAAGCACTATACAGTCAGCAAACACCAGACTGAGAGCTGGCATTCAAAAATAGATTATCATGGCATCCAGTCCCCTCACTTCATGATAAATAAATGGGGAAACAATGGAAATAGTGACAGACTTTGTTTTCTTGGGCTCCAAACCACCGCTGATGGAGACTGCCGCCATGAAATTAAAAGACATTTGCTCCATGGAAGAACAGCTATGGCAAACCTAGACAGCTATTAAAAAGCAGAGACATTACTCTGCTGACAAAGGTCTGTATAGTCAAAGCTGTTTTTTTGCAGTACTCATGTATGGATGTGAGAGTTGGACCATAAGAAGCCTGAGTGTCACATAAGAAACCATACTTTTGAACTCTGGTGTTGGATAAGACTCTTGAGTGTCTTTTGAACTACAAGAGACCAAACCAGTCAATCCTAAAGGAAATCAGTCTGGAATATTCATCGGAAGGACTGATGCTGAAGCTAAAACTCCAATACTTTGGCTACCGGATTCAAAGAGCTGATTCCTTAAACAAACAAAAAAAGAACACCTGATCCTGGGAAAGATTGAGGGCAGGAGGAAAAAGGGACAACAGAGGACCAGATGGTTGTATGGCATCACCAAATCAATAGACATGAGCTTGAGCATGCGCTGGGGGATGGTGAAGGGTAGGGAAGAGTGGTGTGCTGCCGTTGATGGTGTTATAAAGAGACACAACTGAGCGACTGAGCAACAAAATATATTTAAGCATTAACAAGCTCCTGTGATCAAGAAGTAGTGGAGAAAGTCTAGATCTCCATTTCTGATAAGACCTATCTCCTTAACCTCCTGTCTCTTGGGACAGGAAATACTCAGTCCATGCACTGCTGACTTCTTTTTCCCTTTATCTTTGCAAGTCTTACTTCTTACAGAGCTTGCATGCTTGCTAAAAGGCTTCAGTCATGTCTGACTCTTTGTGACCCTATGCACTGTAGCTTGCAGGTCTCCTTTGTCCAGAGGATTCTCCAGGCAAGAATACTGGAGTAGGTTGCCATGTCCTTCTCCAGGGGATCTTCCTGACCCAGGGATCAAACCCATATTTCTTACATCTGTCTTCTGTATTGTCAGGTGGGTTCTTTACCACTAGTGCCACCTAGGAAGCTCCTTACAGAACTTGCTAAGCAACAAAGCCCCATCTGCTTTACCATTTACAAACATACTACTGCCTAGATCACTGATATGCTTCTGGAAATCTTTAGGATGATGCTGAATTGTCAAGAGTAAATAAGTAGAGTAAATAAGAAGAGGCAGTTGTTTGCTTTATTTCCATTTGCCTTTCCTTAAAAAGCATGAGATAAAGTAGGCCAATTTGCTCAGTCATTGAATGGAGTCCTACTCTATGAAGCTTTCCAACTCGATGTTTCTTTTCTGTGTCACCTATGTGAGAATAAGAGGAATACCAATTTCTAGTGCTCGGGGAAGCACAATTGCACTCTTTGATTAAAAACAACATTGTCATCTCTTCCTGGACTAGATACATCCAGTCTCCTGGAAATTGAATGAGAAGAGTATGCCAAGAAATGTTGATTTCCTTCTGGCTCTGAACCTACTTCTTTGTCTCATGGAGTTATAAAAAATAAATAAATAACTATTATCTGAAATTGCAAAAGTTTAATGAATTTGGTCAGCAGGGAAAATGATATTCCACGCAAGCTTTTCATAACTAAGACCAGCAAAGAACAACATTCTCTTGCAAAGAGCAACTTATTTTTATAGCTAGGACCAGCAAAGAACAATTTGCCACTTCTCTATCCTGCTTATAGAAACTAAGTGAACAGTTAGGAATGTGTCCTAGGTTAAGTGCAAATGACATTATATCTTGAAGTACAGACACAAATCCAAAACAATTAATGAAAATTGCATAAAAAATAAAAGCCCAAGTCATAAAAATAAGTGTTAATACATTTTGATACATTCTGACTTTGAAGTTCTAGGAACTACAATTCAAAAACAGTAATAATAAATTTGAAAGTCTGCTTTTGAAGATGAAGAGTTTAAGGGCAGTGAGCATCAGGCTATTGGAGATGCTGAGTAGACCTGCAGATGTTTTAGTTGAATGAGAGAGGATCTTAAATGATTTGAAATCTGTGTATCTTCAGCTGCTGTATCTGAAGATACACAGTTCAAAAAAGTAGACAGGGTTACAGGGAAGACATTAGCTCAATATAAGCTCAACTTCTTGTAAGAGTTGTACAGTAGTTACATACATAGTTGTGGAAATCATCAACACATACATAGTCAGCGGTCAGGAAGCTATACTGAATTCTGCATGAAAGGGAGATTTGATAGAACAATCTACAATACATTTCAAATTTAAGTACTATGAGTAGAAATAAGGGTAGTTTGGCGCTAGTGAAGCACTCAGAAAACTATTTGGAGGTGATGACTTGATTTATGGAGAAATGTTTTGCATAGTTTAGAACAACTGCACTTTAAAAAGGTATCAAACAGCTTGATTTAGACTTCAATAACTAATTACTATGCAACTTTTCTACTTTAACTTCAAAAATATATATATTCATTGACCCATGCTCTTGTTATCCTTACAGCTGAACTTTATAGTTCATTACCAGTGTTTAGTTACTGGAAAGTGTCAAGTGTTCCTAGCAACAGCTTTTGTATGGCAATGAGATTTAATTTCAGTAATTTCTTTTTCTGTTCCTGCTGACTCCCAAGACAATTCCAGCTGAATGTGCTCATGTGTTTTTTAGTCATTCTCCAGAGAACATCTTGAACAATTCTCCAAGAGGACCACCCTATACTTTTTGTGTTTCAGCCTTCATAGAAGACACATTATTCTCTCAACCTTACCCCAAACCTCATCAGCATCTTCTCATTGGTCTCCTGGTGAAACATCCAAGGACTCTCTTCTCTTCCATCATGAACTTTCTAACCCTATTGATTTTGCTAACTAATACTTTCAAATGGTGGAATGTGTGGTAGAGAGACAGATTGAGGACTGTAGGTACTAAAAACCTGAGAAATGGAGATATAAGACTTGTGTCCTATGTCAGAATTCCAAGATCATAAAAAAAAAATATTCAGTTGCCATTGTTGATCTGATGTCTGACCACTGAGCAAGTTCACATTTGAAAATTCTTTGCTGAGAAGGAACTTCGTGGTAAGGAGACATTTGTTATTTGTAGCACTGGATTGTTCTGTGGAAACAAGACCTGCTACAGTGAAAGGACAGCAGAGAGTTGGGAGAAAGCTGAGAGGAAAGAAAAGTGAGGCGCAAAGACTTTGATGTCTTTCTGTATAATGTATTGTTCCATTTTTTGCTTTTTTTTTTTCATTTTTTTCCTGATTTTAACAAAACATTACAAAACAAAAGAGAAGATGGAGTGTGATAGGAAGAGGAGCATGACAGAAAAGCCCGATCACATAGGCCCCATCATAGGCATAGACTCGAAATACTCAGTTTCTATGCTGTGGATGTCACAGAAAATGGGGGGATAATTGTGCTAAATTGAATACTGGTGAAATCCCAGTATTTCACTAAAGTGAATACCTTTCCATAGGTATCAATATTGTCATTTTCTCATTATTGGAAAAAAATGATAAATAAGCTGATGAAGCTGTTCTCTTATTTCTGTCATTCAGTAGCTGAGTGACTGGCTGAAAATAGCATAGGTATATGAGAGTAGAGAGATTCAGAGTTTGATCAATGTTTCCCCCTCACTAAGATGACCCCTAAACTGCCATGTCTATTATGAATGACACTGTGTTTATGCCCTCTGTGCTGACCTTTATTGGGATTCCCAGCCTAGAAACTGTACAGTGTTGGATTGGGATTCCATTCTGTGCAATGTACATCATTGCTTTAATGGGAAATTCTCTACTTTTGATCATCATCAAATCTGAACCCAGTCTCCATGCGCCTATGTATATCTTCCTGGCCATATTGGGAGCCACAGACATTGCACTTAGCACCAGCATTGTCCCCAAGATGCTTGGAATTTTTTGGTTTCACTTGTCAGAGATCTATTTTGATGCTTGCCTCTTTCAGATGTGGCTCATCCACACATTTCAGGGTATTGAATCAGGAGTCCTGCTGGCCATGTCTCTGGACTGCTATGTAGCAATCTGTTATCCTTTGAGGCATGCTACCATATTCACTCAACAACTACTCACTAACATTGGAGTTGGAGTGACATTGCGGCCAGCCATTCTTGTTATCCCATGCCTACTGCTCATACAGTGTCATTTGAAATTTTACAGAACCAAATTAATATCCCACACTTACTGTGAACATATGGCCCTGGTGAAGCTTGCCACTGAAGATGTTTACATCAATAAATTCTATGGTCTCTTTGGAGCTTTTATTGTCGGTGGCCTTGACTTCATTTTATCACCCTCTCTTATACACAGATATTTATCACTGTCTTCAATCTGCCCCAGAAAGTGGCATGGCTTAAGGCATTCAATACATGTATTCCCCACATATGTGTCTTCTTCCAGTTCTATCTCCTTGCTTTCTTCTCCTTTTTCACTCACAGGTCTGGATTTTATATCCCATCATATATATATATTACCTTGTCCAACCTTTACCTATTGGTACCACCTTTCCTCAATTCATTTGTCTATGGGGTGAAGACCAAGCACATAAGAGATAAGGTAGCAAGAATGTTCTGTTCCAAAGATCAGGCTTGACATTGATAGAACAAGTTTCTCCTATGGATTTATTGTCTTATGTCTCAGGCATATATGATCTGGAAAACCAGTTAGTGGCTTGAAGTATCATCTTACTTGATGATGAATACTTTAATAAACAAATAAATGATTGTTTTAGAAAGTTCACACGTCCTTGGACTTAAGTCCAAATGAAGTTAGAAGAAATTGAGGGAAATAAAGCCTAAAGCCCTCAAAGACTGAATGCTTTTATATTGAAAATTCATAAGAAAATGATTTTCCTCATCACCAGGGCCAGGTTTGGCTGAAACAGACAACTGTAGAAATCTTTTTTAAATCCAAGCATGCTGTAATACTTACATGGGATTCTTTCATTCTTAGAACTTGAGGATCCACCACCTTAATATAGTAGGTTTCCTCTACATTCTCCAACTATTGTAAAATCTTCTCTAGAATTTACTTATCCAATCAAAATCTGTCCCTTGCATATCTTCTGGTCAAATATATACAGAAATTCACACAAATACCTTCTTCCTGATGCCTATTTCTATTTATTCATGCTATCATATTGGTGTTTCTCATCACACAGAAACTTCTCTTCCAACAAATCTAGGATTAGGGCATACAATGCTATGCTTATCTTGTATGTTCTGAAGTATTCATTTCATGTCTTTATTTGTATAAAGAGTAACTTGAGTAATAAAGCTTTGGTATTTGGGCCATTTTATAAATGTTATGAACGTGGAGGCAAGTTCTAGAATTACTCTAGATAATATTATTCTAAAGTTTGTTAAATTATTTTACTGACTGAACAGCCAATCACACTTTGACCTAATAAGGAAAGAGGTCTAAGAAACCTGGACAGAAATTATGGAAGCTAAGATTCTTACTGTATTTGTTTCCCAAAATATCTTTGCTTGTTTTTTTTCAGATTTTAACCAACTTTTATTGAGTGCCTACTCTATACTTGGCACTGTGCTGGGTGTTTTACATGTATTGCTTAGTTGACAAAGACATAACAACACTGTATGTAGTATATGCACCAAATTACACAGCTGCTCAATACACAAAGTATATATTAATAAAAATAGATTGACAAATGGAATCAACACTAACAGATTTTTACACAGCCTTATTGGTTTTTGACATGTAGGTTTGGACAAAATTAAATATCATGTGATTCTGAACAACTTAATTGATAAGACAAAGTTACTTAACCAACATGTAGTTTTGAATTCTACAGACAGAAAATATATATTCATCTTAAATGTCCATGAAACATACACAGACACTGGATATGTTCTAGGCCAGGATAAAAGCTTCTTAAAAGGCTCTGAAGGCAGACATATGATAGGCCACAGTCTTCGCTCACAATTTTTTCATAGAAATTTAAGGGTTTTTTTGTTCCTTTTTAAGATGCTCATATGCCAATGATAATATGTAAAGGAGAAACTACATTTGCATGCCATTCATTAATGGCTACAAGTAATCAATTGTTTTCTAGGAATATTGACTAGAAAAGGCAGATTTCAACTGGGTAGGAAAAAAAAATCATTGAGGAATTTTATCACATGTAGGAGTTTTGGAGTGAAATGAGCTTCGTTCAAAACTTGTTCTTGCCATTTCTTATCTACATTTGCAAAACAAATTATTGGCACAAATTAAGCTGCCTAATCTTTAATTATAAAAGAGTGATACATGTCTCTTTGAAAACTAAGGATGATGGTTGTCACAGTATAATATAATGGATACCTTTATATAATGGCCTTGACAAGGGGCTTGGTAACTGTTAAGGACTCAGTTTTCATGACCTTCATCTTTATCATCATCATCATTTTTCCTCATGCAAATCATCATCACTGCCCTTGTTACTGATAGAAATATTGTGCAGTACATTTCAGACAGCTTATTAGTATCCTATAAAATGCATTTTAAGAACTACAAACTTGAAAATTTTTCATGACCCAATCTAGGTACTTTTTGTTGACCTATGCATGTTGAGTGCAATGTTTCTGTATCTGTATTGATTTTCATTTCTATATTTTTATATGCTTATAGTCAAATCTGTTAATTTATGTGACTTTTTTACTTAAAATTGTGCATTTGCTTGCTTGTATTTTTAGCTTTTGATTGAAGTGTGCTAAAAAATTATTAAATGTGGCTTATTCTACTGGTCCTGTTAGAACTGTTGAATTTTTAATTTGTGTATTTTTAAACTAGAGTAGATATTCACTTCCAATTATTAAAAATACATGTAGTTTTAAAGCAACTGTATCTTCTAGATTTATTCACTTTTTCATTATGAAGCATTTCTCTTTTTCTAGTAAAAACTTTGTCTGTGAAAGAGAAAA
This sequence comes from Hydropotes inermis, assembly GCA_020226075.1. Taxonomy (NCBI): domain Eukaryota; kingdom Metazoa; phylum Chordata; class Mammalia; order Artiodactyla; family Cervidae; genus Hydropotes; species Hydropotes inermis. The sequence continues at coordinate 44,858,624 of CM035279.1, forward strand.
TGGACGGTAATAATAGGGTAAAATCAAGAGATTAGATGCATCTCATTGTGTTAAAGTATTATTGAAATCAGAGTGAGAGAGGTTGAACTCGTTACAAAGACAAGAAAATATATTAGAAATAATAATCACCAGGTGAAAAGTGAAAGCATTAGTCAGTCATATCTGACTCTGCAATTCCATGGACTGTAGGCTGCCAGGCTCCTCTGTCCATGGAATTCTCTAGGCAAGAATACTGGAGTGTGTTGCCATTTCCTCCTCCAGGGTATCTTCCAGATGCAAGGCTTGAACCCAAGTCTCCCATATTGCAGGCATATTGTTTACTGTCTGAGCCAGGTAGACAGTATCTACGACCTCTGAAAATAGGGGAGGAAATGCTGTGTGGGTGGTGTAAAAATGTGATTCAATTATATTGATACTTCTCTCTGTAGACAGGTTTTTAGTTTTTATTCTTAATTTCCTTTATTACAGTTTATTATACTTTTGAAAACAGCTATGTGAACATATTCCTGATGCATTACTTGGCAAACAAGTTCAAACTGAATAGGACCCTCTGGTACAAATCTTATCCAATCCCCTATGTCTTTTTGCTTTATAAAAAGCATCATTCCCTGAGTTCCAAGCAGATTCAAGCAGATACTAATTAGGGAAGCAAGAGAATGCAGCAATCAAGGAAAAGCTGTCTAGGAAAACAACAGAAAGGGAAAAACTAGAGATCACTCCAAGAAAACTGGAGATACCAAGGGAATATTTTAAACAAAAATGGGTACAATAAGGGATGGAAATGTCAAGGACAAAACAGAAGCAGAAGAGATTAGGAGAAGTGCAAGAATACACAGAATAACTACATAAAAAAATCTTAATGACCCAGAAAACCACCATGGTGTGTTCACTCACCTAGAGCCAGACACACTGGAGTGTTAAGTCAAGTGGTCCTTTGGAAGCATTACTGTGAACAAAGCTAGTGGAGGTGAATGAATTCCAGCTGAGCTATTTCAAAGTGTAAAAGATGATGCAGTTAAAGTGTTGCACTCAATATGACAGCACAGTTGTAAAGCTCAGCAGTGGCCACAGGATTGGAAAAGGTCAGTTTTCATTCCAATCCCAGAAAAGGGCAACGCCAAAGAATGTTTAAACTATTAGTCCAGTTGCACTTATTTCAAATGCTAGCAAGGTAATGCTCAAAATCTTTCAATCTAGGCTTCAACAGTAGATGAGCTGAGAACTCCCAGACATACATGCTGGATTTAGAAAAGGCAGAGGAACCAAAGATCAAATTGCCAACATCCTTTGGATCATAGAAAAAGAAAAGGAATTCCAGGAAAAAAACATCTACTTCTTCAGTGACTAAACTAAAGCCTTTGATGTGTGGATCACAACCAATTGTGAAAAATTCTTTAAGAGATGACAAAACCAAGCCACCTTACCTGCCTCCTGAGAAACCTATATACATTTCAAGAAGCAACAGTTAGAACTGGACATGCAGCAACAAACTAGTTCCAAATTGAGAAAGGAGTACATCAAGGCTGTGTACTGTTACCCTGTTTATTTAACTTCTAGGCATAGTACATTATGTGAAATTCCAGGCTGGATGAATCGCAAGCTGGAATCAAGAATGTGGGGAAAAATATCAACAACCTCAGATATGCAAATGATAGCATTCTAATGGAAGAAAGCAAAGGAGAACTAAGGAGCTTTCTGATGATGGTAAAAGAGGAGAGTGAAAAAGCTGTCTTAAAACTCACTGTTTAAACAAAAAAGACAACTAAGCTTATGGCATCCAGTCCCAACACTTCATTTCAAATAGATGTGGCAAAAGTAACACAATTCATTTTCTTGGGCTCCAAAACCATTGCAGATGGTGACTGCAGTCACAAAATTAAAAGATGTTTCCTCCTTGGAAGAAAAGCTATAACAAACATAGGCAATGTATTAAAAAGTAGAGACAACACTGGCTTAAAAGACATGAGTTTGAACAGACTCCAGGATATAGTGAAGGACAGGGAAGCCTGGCATGCTGCCGTCTGTGAGGTTGCAAAGAGTCAGACACAACTTAGTATCTGAACAACTAGTCAAGGAAGAATAGTGGCAATAAAACTTTTTCTACTTCAAACTCCAGTTTTCCAGTTGTTTTCCTCACTGTGCTCTGGGCACAGGAATTTGCATTTGCCAAGAAAGTTTTGGGACTTCCCTGGCAGTCCAGCAATTAAGAATTTGCCTTGCAATGCAGGGGATGCAAGTTCCATCCCTGGTTGGGAAACTGAGATCAGGTTGCATGGTGCAGCCCAAAATAAAGTTATTAATAGTTTCACATGGGATATAAATGCTTTATATTCAGAATTAAAATTCCTCCTAATGTACTTTAACTTCTTTAAAAAAATATTTAGTAAAGTTTTCTTTGTTTTGAAAATTGTGATATAGCTTGGGATAAAGTAATGGTTGTAAACATACACCCAAGAGTATATTCTTGCGTAAATATCATCTGTGTAGAATTTTTTGAACTTAAATTAAAAGAACAGAGTTACCAATGCTCATGTGCTATATTAATAAAGGATTCTCTCTTTCACAAAATTTTATCTCATTCAGAGATAATATTTTGAACAGTTTTCATAAATTGTTAAATAATTATGAATTAATGATGCATCTAATGTAATTATTAGTAAAATAACCAAAAAAAAACTGTTAAAGAGCAGATTGCCTATAGGTTAATAATATTTTGCTTTCAGTTTTAAAATTATTAATATTTTCCCTTTTTTGCATTAATTGATTTTGCATGATGAGAAAGTTAAGTCTATATATATTTATATATATATACCTTACATTAAACTATATATTAAAGATGTTTAAGACTATAGAAGCTCCTGTGATCAAGAGACTGACTGTGGAAAAAGCCATCTCTCAGAAGAACAGTGTCCTTCAATGTCAGTCTCTGTAGATAGGAAGTATATCTTCAGTTCCCCACTGATTTTATTCCCCTTTATCTCAGCAAGTCTTACATTTTATGGAACTTACTACACAACAAATCCCTGCCTACCTACCTTATCCAAACACACTCCTGCTTGTATCATTGACATGCATCTGGAAATCTTTGGAATGGCCATGGATGCTTAAGAGTAAATAAGTAGAATAAATGATAAGAAACAGTTATATTTTTTTCCAATTTATTTTGCTTGAAAAGCATGGGATAAAGCAGGCCAATTCGCTCAATGAACAGAGTCCTATTCTCTGAACCTTTCCCCTCTGATATCACCTTTTGCTGTCACCTATGTAAGAATGAAAGGAATCTCAATGTCTGGGGCTGAGAAATGCAATTGCACTTTAGGATGAAGGGAATACTAGTACATCAGGGTCCCCTGGGTATTGAGTAAGAAGAGAGTCCCAAGAAATGCTGGCTGCCCTTCTGGCCCTGAACTTCCTTCTTTGACTCAAGGATTAAAAAAAAAGAAAAAAAAAAAAGGATTCTTTTTTTCTGGATTTACAAGGGGCTAATGATCTTTGGTTAGCAGGGAAACTGATATTACAAAACATACATCTTCCATAGCTATGACCAGCGAAAAAATGACCTTCTCCTTTGCTGGCCCTTTCCCATACTGTTTGTGGATACTAAGTGGATAGTTAAGAATGTGTACCAGGTTAAGTGGAGATGAGATTATATATCTTGAAGTACAAACCCACGTACAGACAACAGATGAAGACTTCAGGACAAAAATCCAAGTCATACAAGTAAAGAGTATGGATATTATTTTGATAGAGTTCACTTTGAGGTCATAGGAACTACAATTTTAGAACAGTAATAAGACATTTGAGAGTCTTCTTTGGAAGATCGAGAGGTAAAGGGTAGTGAGCACCATGCTACTGAAGAGGCTGAATAGACTTACAGATATTTAAGTAGAAGGAGACAGAATCTTAAGTGACTTGAATCTTTGTGCTGCTACATCCTAAGATATGTAACTTCAAAAGAAGGACAGTCTTTACAGGGAAACTATTAGCTGAATCTAAGGGGTATTCTTGTGAAAGGTACACAGTAATTACACAGACAGTCCTGGACAGGTATCAGCACACATTTAGTCAGCTGTCAAAAAGTTATACTGAATAATTATGTTTGACAAAGGTGATCTTGTACTCTATTATACAAGAGATTCCAAGTTTAAATTTTATGAGTAGAAATTAGAATTGTTTGAGGCCAGTAAAGCACTAAGAATATTATTTGGAGGTGATGATTTGATTTAGAGAGAAATGTCTTGGAATGTTTAGGACTATGGCATTTTAAAGATGTATAGATCACCTTAATTTATATATAGACAACAGATCACTTCTGCAAACTTTCTGCTCTCATTAAAAAAAAAATATATATATATATATATATATATATATATATATATATATATATATATATATACACTCATGTAATCCCTACAACTAAACTTTAAATTTTATTGCTGGTATTTAGTTACTGGAAAGTGTCAAGAGTTCCAAGCAAAAGGTTTTTTATTATAGTGAGATTTTGATTTCTTCTCTGCTGCCAGAAGTGCAAGATATTTCCTCCTGAATGTGCCTGTGTATTTGTCAGTTATTCTCCAGGTACCATTAGACAGTTCTCAAAGAGGAGTACTTCTTCATATTTTTCATATTGCAGAAGATAAAAAACTAGACATGTGTACTTCCCATGGCAGTAAGTAGCCTTGATGTCTAAGTTTTATCTCTGTGAGCTCTGCCTTCACATGGAGATCTAGGCTTCCAATGTCATTCACTCAACCTTTGCTCTAACCAGGCCAGCATCTTCTCATTGCTCTCCTGGTGAAAAATCCAGGGTCTCTCTTCTCCTCCACCATGAGCATTCTAACACTCTTAATTTTCTTAACTAATATTTTAAAACTGTCTTTACTCTTTAGTGTGTGGAAAAGAGGCAGAGTGATGAGCTGTAGGTACTTATCTAACTGAGGAATTTGTATGTTAGACTTGTTTCCTGAATCAAAATTTTAGGCATCTGCCATTGTCTACCTGGATGTCTGAGTCCTACAGCAATTTCATATTTGAAAATTCTTTTCTGAGCAGGAATTTCAAAGTCAAGAGAGATAGATCATTTTGTGAGTGGAGTCACAACCTTAGAAAGGAGACTTCATTCAATTTTGATCGAAGCTATACTGGTATGTTCTTTATGTACCAGCCTAAAGTAGAAGCATATTAAAAAGCAGAGACATTGTCAACAAAGGTCCGCCTAGTCAAGGCTATGGTTTCTCCAGTAGTTGTGTGTAGATGTGAGAGTTGGACTATAAAAGCTGAGCACCAAAGAATTGATGCTTTTGAACCATGGTATTGGAGAAGACTCTTGAGAGTCCCTTGGACTGCAAGGAGATCCAACAGTCCATCCGAAAGGAGATCAGTCCTGGGTGTTCACTGGAAGGACTGATGCTGAGGCTCTAAGTCCAATACTTTGGCCACCTCATGTGAAGAGCTGAATCATTTGAAATGACCCTGATGCTGAGAAAGATTGAGGGTAGGAGGAGAAGAGGATGACAGAGGATGGGATGGTTGGATGTCATCACCGACTCATGGACATGAGCGTTTGGGTGAACTCTGGGAGTTGGTGATGGACAGCGAGGCCTGGCGTGCAGTTCTTCACGGGGTCACAAAGAGTCAGACACGACTGAGTGACTGAACTGAACTGAAAGTAGAAGGACATTTAGAGAGATTTGTGAGGAGAGAAAAGTGCAGCCCAAAGATTTTGATGCCTCTGTGTAAAGTATTGTCCCACTGTGTGTTTTTATTCTTCTTTTTTTGCTTTCTTCACTCAATGAGCAGTTTAGAAGAAAGAGAAGATGGATTGGGGGAGGAAGGAAAATGCCACAGAGCATCCTGATCCCATTGATACGATCACAGGCATGGAGTCCAAACATTCAGTAGTCATGCTGTGGATGTCACTGAATATGGGAAGATAATTGTGCTAAAGTGAATGCTTTTTAAACTTTCCATAGGTGTCAGTATTGCCATTTTCACAGCTATTGCAAAAAAAAAATGATAAACAAGCTTATGAAATTAATTCTCCTATTTCTGTCATTCAGTACTTGAGTGAATAGCTGAGAATAACATATGTATACAAGAGTAGAGAGAACCACAGTTTGGCCAATGTTATCCCCTTGCTAAGAGGACCCCTGAGCTTCCATGTCTAGTACAAATGGCACTGTGTTTATGCCCTCTGTGCTGACCTTTATTGGGATTCCTGGCCTGGAAACTACAGCATTGGACTGAGATTCCATTCTGTGCAATGTGCACCATTGCTTTGATGGGAAATTCTCTACATTTGATCATCGGCAAATCTGAACCCAGTCTCCATGAGCCTATGTATATCTTCCTGGCCATGTTGGGAGCTATGGACCTTGCACATAGCACCAGCATTGTCCCCAAGATGCTTGGAATTTTTTGGTTTCACCTGTCAGTGATCTATTTTGATGGTTGCCTCTTTCAGATGTGGCTCATCCAAACACGTCAGGGTACTGAATCGGGAGTCCTGCTGCTATGGCTCTGGACCACTAGTTAGCAATCTGTTATTCTCTGAGGCATGCTACCATATTCACTCAATAACTAGTCACTAATGTTGGAGTTGGAGTGATGTTGCAGGCAGCCTTTCTTTTTATCTTATGCATATTGCTCCTAAAGTGCCATTTTACATTTTATAGAACTCAATTACTATCCCATGTGTACTGTGAATATTTGGCCCTTGGATATATGGAGATGTTTATAAGTTCTATGGTCTCCTTGAAGCTATTGTTGTTGGTGACTTTGACCTCATTTTGATAACCCTCTCCTATACGCAAATATTTATCACTGTCTTCCACCTGTCCCAGAAAGAGGCACACCTTAAGGATTTTGATACATGTATTCCCCACATATGTATCTTCTTCCAGTTCCAGTTCCAGAACTGGAAGAACTGGTTTTTTCTCCTTTTGTGATCATAGGTTTGCCACATATATCTCATCTTATATATGTATCACCTTGTCCATTCTTTAGCTGCTGGTTCCACCTCTCCTCAACACTTTTCTCTATGGACACTTTCTGTCAAACAGCATTTGAGATAAACTAGTAAAAACTGTTCTGTTTCAAAGACCAGGCTTGACATTTGATAGAACTAGTTTATCCTATGGATTTAATGTCTCATCTCTTGAGCATATGTGATCTGCAAATCCAGTTAGTGGTTTGGAGTATCATCTTACTTGATAAATATATTAATAAAATGTCAAGTATAAGGGATCATATGGTGTTCACAGACTAAATAATAGTCTATAGGAAGAGTCAGAACTCATGACTCTCCTTATCACCAAGGCCATGTCTGAGTGAAACAAACAAATGCTGAGACCCTCTGCAGATCATAGTGGAACATAACTGAATTTTTCTTATACTTAGAGTCACAGGATACACCTTCTATGTTTAGTGTATAAGTCCCTTTACATTCTTTCTCCAGCTATTAAAAAATCTTCTTTAATGATTACTGAACTGAACTGAATGATTACTTTGTCTCATCAAAATCCACCCCTTGAATATCTCCTTCTGGTCTACTATAGACATCAATATCTATAAATATATCCTTCTTCATGAAGTTATACTTATCAAGTATTTCATGCTGCCAAACTACTGAGTCTCATGCCATGAAATATGCTTCTTCTGACAAATCTATGACTAGAGCATACAATGTTATCCTTATATTTTTTATTGTTCTTAAGTGTCCACTTAATTTCTTTGTATAAAGAGTGATTTGAAAATATCTTTGGTATTCAGCATTTCTATGAATGTTATGAAAATGAAGGCAACTTTCAAACTTACTGTGTAGACCACATTGTTCTAAAGCTTATTCAATTATTTGATTCAACAAACAATTTTGAGCTAGAAAGGATGGAGGTCTAAGAAACATGGACAGAAATTATGGAGAAATTATGAATTTTTAAATTATTATTATTTTAGCAGTTTATTTATTTTTGTCTATGCCTGGGCTTCATTGCTGTGAGGACTTTTCCCTCCTTATGGAAGCAGGGGTTACTCTCTAGTTGTGGTGCACAGGCTTCTCACTCTAGTGACTTCTCTTGTTGCAGAGAACACACTCCGAGGTGCCAGGGCTTTAGTAGCTGTGGCTCCGAGGATCTAGAGTGTAGTCTCTGTAGTTGTGGCTCATGGACATAGTTGCTTCATGGCATGTGGGATTTTCATGGATCAGAGATCCAGTTTGTGTCTCCTATATTGGCAGGCAGATTCTTTACCACTGAGCCACAAGGAAGCCCTGGAATTCTTACTATATTGGTTTCTAAATGCCTTTTTTTCCCCTTCTTTCTTTCTTTTTTTTTTTTTTTTTAGTATTAAGCAGTTTATTTTGTTCTTCATTAAGATTTTCATATCCTAATGATAACATTTCATAGATAGGTTTCATTTCTCAAGCACATCACTAATGAGTTAAAGCAATCAAATGTTTGCCAAGTATATTTAATAGAAAAAGCAAATTTCAATTTGGTATAAAAAATGGTGGAAATTGGTTTACATGTGAGAGTTCTGGAGTCAAATGAACTTGGTTCAAATTTTATTTAGTCACTTCTTAAATGTATGCTTTGGAAAAACATTTACTGTCACAAATTAAGCTGTCGAACCTTTCATTATGAATAAAAATATGTGTTTTTGGGAACAAAGGATGGTGGTTGTCATCGTATAATGTAACAGATATCTTTACATGGGATTTAGCAACTATTAAGGACTCAGTTATGGCTGTCATCTTTATTATTACCATTCTTATTTTTTTCATGATGCAAATCTTCATCATGCCTATCATGTTTAAGTAGTATTGTGCCTCACCCTCACTTTTCAGATAGATATACATGTTGAGTGCAGTATCACTTATATCTGTAACTATTTTGATATCTATATATTTTTGTGTCCATAATCAGATTTTAATGTTATATGATTTCATTATTTATAATTTTACAGTTCTTTGCTTCTATTTTTAGCATTTAATAGAATTAAAATTTCCTATCATGAATATCGATTACTGTGTAACCTGTTTCTTCTGTTAGAACTACTGAATTTTTATTTTAAGCTATGAGTAGCTAAAAACATCCATTCATTAACTAAATATTAAAACAAATATAATTTATTGGTTCATTGACCTTTTAATCATGGTGAAATGTTTCTTTATCTTTAGTAATGTATCTTGACCTATAGACTTAGTTTTGTTATTTTCAGCTAGCTTTTTTTTCTAATTCACTAATCCTACCTTCTGCTCTGTAACTCTGCCTTCCTTATTTATTAGCTTTAGTTTTTGTGGCTTATAATTTTATAATATCCATCTAATTCATTCTTCCTATCTCTTTGTCTCTCCATTTAATTTTAATTTTTGGTATATTTTAGTGAAATTCCCAATTTTCTCATTTATTTATTATTTGATTCTCTGTTCCCTTGAACATATTAAACACCATTACTTGAAAATTCTTATCTAATAATAACAATAAAAAACCACTGTGTATATGTTTCAATTATTTCTTTTTTCTTTTTGTTTTTGAACTCACGTTCCTGTCTCTTGTCAAATTTAGTAATTTTTCTAGGGTGTCAGATTTGACATATAAAATTTTCTTACCCAATGGACTGTAGCTCCCCAGGCTCCTCTATCCATAGGGCTTTCCAGGCAAGAACACTGGAGTGGTTTGCCATGAACTTCTCCAGGGGATCTTTCCCACGCAGGGATCGAACCTGCATCTCTTACATCTTCAGCATTGGCAGGCAGGTTCCTTACCAGCCAGGTTTTATTAAATTTATTTAATCAAAATTCTGACTCAAATGATTCCTCTCCTACTTTATTGGCTACATTTCTGCATGTAAGATTTTGCTTGATAGAGCTGTCAACTGTGAGGAAAGTATACAATCCATAACCGAGGTTAATAATCCTGAGTCAAGCACCGCAAGACTGCCAAAAACTCTCCCCCCACCCCCACAAACTTCTCTTCATTTTTGGTCCCATTCAGCCAACGTGTGTGTGTGTTCATGTGCGTGTGCGTGCATGTGCGTGTGTGTGTGTTAGTCGCTCAGTTCTCTCTGATCCTTTGTTACCCCATGGATTGTAGTTCATCAGGCTCCTCTGTCCATGGAATTCTCCAGCCAAGAAGACTGGAGTGGCTTGCCATTCCCTTCTCCAGAGGAACTTCCCAAACCAGAGGCTGAACCTGGGTCAATGCCTGGCTCACCTGGCATTGTGAGCAGATTCTTTACTGTCTGAGTCACTGGGAAAGCTCCATTCAGCCAACATGTCCTGTGAAATGACTGCATTGTCCGTCTTAGTCTTGAGTTCTTTCTCATCTGCAGTTACTTATATCGCCTGCCTCTCTCTCTCTCTTTTTTTGTTGTTGTCTTTTCTTAACTTTTAAAATTGGTTTTCTGCCAGGAAAAAAATTGTTCTTCTCCTCCTGCTTTATCCTCAGGAACAGCAGGTGACTCTGCAAATGTAGCTTTAGATAGTCCACTTTCTCTGTTCTCTGAAAATTTCCTCTATCATCCTATTGCTTCAGATTGTCTGTAATGCATTTTAAATTTTTTAAAGTGATTTATTTATTTTGTTCATTGGTAAAGTTTTACCTCTAGCTTCTGTTATCTGCATAACTTGACTGAGTTATGATTTATATTTCATATATGTAATATTTTATTTACCTTGTTTTCACCTTTCACTACATTTAAAATTTATGCTTAGATAACTTTGCAACTACAAAATTATAGTCTTTAATATATATGAAAACTTTAGTGACTTCTACATATATGAAAAATCAATTAAGTCAAAATTACACCACATTCATGAAAAATCTGGAGAATGTTCTTATTTAAACTGAAACAATACATTTTCTTATATAAAACTCAAACAAAGTAAATTGCTTCTTCTTCTGTTTGCTCTCCTTACTTTCTTGTCAGAGTTAATTAAAGAGTGTGATATTCAGGCTTTTTAATACCAGAATATATGTGAAATTATTTTATTTTTTTTTTTTAGTTTTTCATTTTTCATTTATTTCTTACATTTTTAAATTTTTTTTTATTTTGTAATTTTTTATTTGTGGTGGATTTTGTCATACATTGAAATGAAACAGCCATGGGTTTATATGTGTTCCCCATTCCGATCCCCCCTCCCACCTCCCTCTCCACCCGCTCCCTCTAGGTTTTCCCAGTGCACCAGGTCCGAGCGCTTGTCTCATGCATCCAACCTGGGCTGATGATCTGTTTCACCCTAGATACTATACATGTTTCGATGCTGTTCTCTTGAAACATCCCACCCATGCATTCTCCCACAGAGTCTACATGACTGTTCTATAAATCTGTGTCTTTTTTTTTTTTCTGTTCTGCAT
>CM035279.1:44879977-45203133 GCA_020226075.1 Hydropotes inermis
GAGAAAGTGATCTCCCCGTCCTATTCCTCCGCCATCTTGACTCCTCCCCCCGTGAAATTATTTTAAATAAAAATGAGTTTCATATAATAAATATTGACCCTCAGGAGTTTTTCATCTACTGTCATAAAACAGACACCTCTGTAATTAAAACTTCTGGGCTTCCTTCATTTTTGAAATTCCTATAACACTGAATATTGTAGAAGTTTAATAATTTAGTTAACTTTTTCTTTAAGTAAAATTTTTTAAACATATTAATAATACCATAAACATGCATGTATGTGTATATATGTAAACATGCATATAAGTATATTAATATCTGCATTTTCCTGTATATCTCAATAGAATAGAATTTCAGAATATTTATGTATATGCATAATATACACATATATACACATACATACAGTCATAATCTGTCCTCATTATTTGCTACAATTATGTTCTGTGAAGTCATTGCAAACACTCCTGTAAATTCTGGACTATCTTTCCTTTGGAGAAATACAGCATTAAGTTCTTTTGGCCTCTGGACACATTTTCATCAACCAATTAGCACATAATCTTTTTTGTGTGTGCATTTCTGCTTAAAGACACATTTTAATATGTGTTAAACAGAATTAATATGTATTTCTTCCAAATAAGGAATCATATGCAGTATTTCATTATAATAAAACTAGTCAAAAAGGGTTACCCGTTTTCCTCATCCTGGGTGAGGTATCTGTAGATTTATTTGATTTTGCTCTCAAAACCAGGTTGCCCACTACATATTATTTAGTTGACTTCTATCTCATGATCTACAAATTTAGCCATTTTCCCATTTTTCCATAGCATCATCACACACTGTAAATGTTACTTAGGCACTTGTCTGAGCAGCCTCATATGCAGATTGAAAATTTCCTCTTCCTTTGCTGGATGCATAATATTTTTGATTCACTAACATTGACCTCATGGACAACAGTGCTATAACTTATGTCTGAAAGAAGCTTATCCAGCATATTATTTCTTTCATAGAGCAGATCACAGCCTTGTGTTTAGGAACAGAGGCAGCACTTCAGCCTTTTGCTTGGGGGCCATTTTATACAGAAAATTCACCACTGGAAAGCACAAAAATGAGAAAAACATCACATTATAAAAAGACTGCAAGAAAGGGTATGCATTCAGGGTATAAGATCTGAAACAAGAAGGCAGAACATCACCTTGTGGAGATGGGAACATGTGCATTGGACAATTCAAATATTTTGCTGATCTGTGCACAATTACCAATGACAATGAAGACACTCTGAGTATTGATTTTGATATTTCAAATAAATTTTAACAAGTAGGTGAGTTCACAAATACTGAATCTGCAAATTATAAGGATTTTACACACACACACACACACACACATATATATATATATATATATTTGCTGTTCAGTTGTCAAGTTGTGTCCAACTCTTTGAGACATGCCTGAAGCAACTTACCTCATGTGCTTTTATATATATATATATATATGTATATATATATATATATATATAGTATATACACAACTATATATACTATATATATATATGTATATAACTATATATATGTATAGTATATATACAACTATATATATATGTGTATATATATATATATATATAGTTGTTGATTTACTAACTTATGTCCAACTTTTTCTATCCTATAGTATGTAGCCCACCAAGCTCCTCTGTCCATGGATTTCCCAGGCAAGAATACTGGAGTGGGTTGCCATTATCTTCTCCAGGAGATCTTCCCAATCCAGGGATCGAACCCACATCTCCTGCATTGGCAGGTGGGTTCTTTACCACTGAGCCACCATGGAAGCCCATATATATGTATGAAAAAATGTGAAGGTGTTAGTCTCTCAGTCGTGTCCAACTCTTTGAAACTCCATGGACTACAGCTCACCAGTCTTTTCTGTCCCTGGAATTCTCCATGCAAGAATACTGGAGTGGGTAGCCATTCCCTTCTCCAGGGGATCTTCTTGATTCAGGGATCAAACCTGCGTTTCCTGCACTGCAAGCAGATTCTTTACCGTCTGAGCCACCAGGGAAGCCCCATATATATGCATATACACATACCATGTGTATAGGTATATATTCACGAAATGCACATAATGCATTAATAGTAAAGTGAAAGTGAAGTCTCAGCCATGTCCAACTCTTTACGACCCCATAAACTGTAGCCTACCAGTCTCCTCCATCCTCTGGATTTTCCAGGCAAGAGTACTGGAGTGGGTTGCCATTTCCTTCTCTAGGGGATCTTCCCAACCCATGGATCAAAGCCGGGTTTCCCACATTGCAGGCAGATGCTTAACCATCTGAGCCACCAAGGATTAATAATTCATTTCTAGTTATAAGTCATCTATATATTTTAACTTAAATAAAGACTGAATGTGTAAAAATAGCATTTTGACCCTGACATTTCATGAATCACATTTTTTCAAAGTTTTCTTTTGTCAGTGTTATTTACATGGGTACCTTTCGTTTTGTATCTTCCAGTCAGTTTTCAGAATAAAGAAACTGAGAGGATAACTTACAGTATGAGATTTTAAAAAGATTTGAATATTGGGAAACTTTTCTTAGAAATATTTATGGAGAAAAAAAAACCCTCAACTTACATAAACTTTAAAATTCCCCAAACCTGCTTTACTGTTGTATAAAATGGGGAATACTACTGCCCATGGCTAACTCTGATAGTCTTACTTTAGAATTTGACTTATGATACACATAAATATATTTTGTTTAACGTCAACCTTAATGTATATATCATAAGGATCATTTACATCATCATTGATCAATATCACTATTATGTGATGTTTCTTCCCATCCTTATTTCTGAAATAATATACATCCTCCATTATAACTAGAACAAGTTAATTAATAATAATTTGCAAATGACACTGATGGGAAAGGCAGGGATTCTGAAATTTAAAAATTATCATCACAGGGAACTCAGAAGACAGGCAGTGTAAAGAGAACTCATCTGATAAGGGCAGAACTGTTTAGGAAGACTGAGCTGTAGGGATGTGTGTGGGCATGAACGGTGACAGTTCTGAAAAGCAAGAGTCACACACAGAAACTCAGAGTCTTTTACTTAAAGAGAAAAAACAGCCATTATTTTCTCATAATAATGCACTAAGAGACAAACTGAAAATTAACAAAGCAAGCAGTAATTTTCAAAATAAATATTTCCATATTCTCTAGACTATTATGGATGGAACATTATATTCATATTTTTCTTTAAGTTTTTATTTTATATTGGAGTATATCTGATGAACAAAGTTGTGATAGTTTCAGGCGTGCAACAAAGTGATTCAGTTATACATATACACGTATCTATTGTTTTTGAAATTCTTTTTCCATTGAGGTTGTTACTTGATACTGAGCAGATCTCCCTGTGCTATACAGGGAGCTTTATATACTTCAAAGTTAATGTGCAGCAATTTACTTCTAATTTCTGTAGTTTAACTGCAGTTACCCTCTGCTAGTAACCTGCTGCCATAGTCATGACAAGTACATAGCCATGATTAAGTTGCAATATTCAAAGTAAGAAAGAAAAAAAAAAAAGAAAAAACAAACAAACCTTGAGACACACCAGGCTTTTCAATAACTCTTTTTTATTGGAGGGGCATTTTTTTAAAATGATAGCCTCCCCAAAAATATACAGCTGCTTTTTATGATTGAATTAAATTATCTAATTTTACATAGGAAGAGGATGAGAATTAGAAATGGGACATATATTCAAAAGATTCTCAAAAACACAGTTCTATCCCTGGCTTAACCACTAATATATTAGTAAAACATTAATACCTCTGAATCTCAACCTCCTCTCCTAAAAATAAAGAGACTGATCAAACTGTAAAGTGTCATTTTGTATGCAGACCCCAAAGTAAAAGTCAATTGATATTAAAGTCAGTTAAGTGTTAGTTGCTCAGTAGTGTCTGACTCTTTGCGACCCTGTGGAGTGTAGCCTACCAGGCTGCTCACTCCATGGGAATCTTGAGGCAAGAATAATAGAGTGGGTTGCCATGACCTCTTCCAAAAGTCAATTAAAATATCGTTTAAAAATCAATGAGCAACCCACACTACTCTGAATTTACTACAGATTGCAAATGTATGTATTTGGGGGTACTGGATAGGAAATGTACAAATGTGAGAGCTGATTCAATGTCCTTATTTATCAAGCTTTTGCATTAGCTATGTAATGTAATCTATGAATATCATACATTTTACTAGATGGAATGGAATGGGCTCTCCAGACACTTTTGTTTAGTAATAAGAAGAAGTATGAATATCTTGACAGAGATGATTTGTGACACATAAAAGTATTATATAAAATTGGTTTCTTCCATGCATATTAAACACATATAATAGTTACATGAAAAAATAAACTATTCTAAACTAAAATTCAAAAAAATCATAGATGTACTATAAATTGAGAAATTTGAAAATGCTCATTGGCACACTATGGAACATAATTCACTTCAGTTAACAGTCTACTTAATTTTACAATTAAGAAAGAAGACAAATAACCCTTTCTCTCTCTAACTATAAGACCAATAAATTTTGCTCTACATATTTCTCTGATTTTCAAAAACTAATAAAAAATTAGTCTTTATATTCTTTGCAGGTTAATCATGTTAAATTTGAAGTATAAAACAGTGACAAAAGAAAGAAAATTACTATAAATTTTCCTTTAACATGTTAAGTATTTCATATACAGTTATTGCTGCTAAAAGTCATTATTACTCACCTCTCTTGAGAATACTACCTTCCCTCCCCTAAAACACATTAACCTCTAGAACTCAAGTTTGTTTAATGAACCATCTCTGAATCCTGTTACAGATTTGTTGGGTCTTGATGCTGTAGATGATAGGGTTCATCAAGGGTGGGAAAAGGATATAGATGTTGCCCATAAGGACATGGACCACAGGTGAGAGGTGCTTCCTGAAGCAGTGTACCATAGTCAGACCAATGATTGGAATATAGAAAACCAGGACAGCACACGGGTGGGAGACACAGGTCTTCAGGAACTTGAGCCGATCCTCTAGAGATGCAATACTCAAGACAGAGTGCAGGATCAACGTGTACGAGATGAAAATGAGCACTGAATCCACAAGCAGTGTACAGATCACCAGAGCTAAGGCATACAAGCTATTGAAGCGGATATCAGAGCAGGCCAACCAGAGTAGGTCCTGGTGCAAGCAGAAGGAGTGGGAGAGGACGTGGCGTCGGCAGTAATGGAAAAACTTTAGGCAGACAATGGGAGCAGTAATAAACAGGAAGCTCCTCCCTAAAATGACCACACCGATGTTGATGATTCTGGTATTGGTGAGGATAGATGTGTATCTTAGAGGATTGCAGATTGCAGTAAAGCGATCAAAGGCCATGGCGAGGAGGACTCCAGACTCCATGCAAGACAGCCCATGAACAAAGAAGGTTTGGGCAATGCAGGCATCCAGCCCAATCTCCTGGCTGATATCCCACAGGATCCCCAGCACCGTGTGCACTGTGGACAGCCCCATGCAGAGGTCAGGAGGGCCAGCATGGCCGGGAAGTAGAACATGGGCTCGTGTAGGCTTGGCTCAGCATGGATCACATGCAGCACCAGGCAGTTTCCTGAGAGCACCATGACATAGATACAGGAGAAGGGGATGGAGAGCCAGGGATAGTGCTGCTCCAGACCAGGGACACCCGTAAGGAGGAAGGAAGAGTTACTGATTTTAGAATCAGGTCGAACAGACATTGATTTCCAGAGACAGTGACCTCTCAAGGAAAAATGACTGCCTTCAAAAAATTTCTGAAGTAACAGCTGTAATAAGAAATGGATTAGTACAGTAGCTCTTTAAATATACAACCAAGGCTTATCGTTTTTCAGAAGCTAAGTATTCTCTGAAACAGAGACAAATTTATGCATACACATGAAACTTCCCTGTTATTAGATTTTTGGCCCCATCAGAGGCCATATCCACAAGGTCACCACCAATTTTTAGCTAAATGCTTCACATTATAGGTCTCAAATATGAAGGATCTTTTACTTTGCAAAGAATAATAATGTTTAAGCATGCAAAGTAGAAAAAGAAAACACATTTGGGTTGTTCACATATAAATCCTGGTGAAATAAACTACAAAGCACTGCTCTTGTGTGGAGGATTAAACTCTGCTTATTACAAAGGCACTAAGTCATTTATAACAGTCATTTATAACAGTCAATGATGTTGTCCATTCTAACACTCATGTTTCAGGGACTTAGTAAAAGACAACTCTCACTCAAAGTAGACATGTTCTTGCCAACCTTGAAAATCGATTGTACTCTTTTTTTTTTCTTTCCCTTGGATCACAGTGGCCTTCAGATTCTAGAAGAAGCAAGATTTATGCATGTGCAAACAGTATAGCAGCAACTGGAGTAAATCTCAGATCCTGGGAGATGTTGAGGATGAGTGACGCAACATATAGTGCCTACGTTCCTTGAGAAGAATGGGAGAAAACCCACAGGGGGTGTGTTCATAGCAGACTTTTCACTTCACCAAGTGTTGAATAATGTTGAGAGTCAGTTCAGTTTAGTTGCTCAGTCCTGTCCAGCTCTTTTTGACCCCACGGACTGCAGCAGGCCAGGGTTCTCTGCCCATCACCAACTCCTGGAGCTTGCTCAACCTTATGTCCATCAAGTTGGTAATGCCATCCAACTATCTCATCCTCTTTTGTCCCCTTTCCCTGCCTCTTTTCCAGCATCAGGGTCTTTTCCAATGAGTCAGTTCTTCACATCAGGCGGCCAAAGTATTGGAGTTTCAGCTTCAGGATCAGTGTTCCAATGACTATTCAGGAGTGATTTCCTTTAGGATGGACTGGTTGGATCCCCTTGCAGTCCAAGGGCCTCTCAAGAGTCTTCTCCAAAACCACAGTTCAAAAGTATCAACTCTTCAGTGCTCAGCTTTCTTTATAGTCCAACTCTCACATCCATACATGATTACTTGGAAAAACCATAGCTTTGACTAGACGGACCTTTGTCAGCAAAGTAATGCCTCTGCTTATTAATTGCTATCTATGTTGGTCATAGCTTTTCTATCAAGGTGCAAGCATCATGGTTGCAGTCACCATCTGCAGTGATTTTGAAGCCCCAAAATGTGGTCTCTCACTGTTTCCATTGTTTCCCCATCTATTTGCCTTGAAGTGATGAGACCAAATGCCATGATGTTAGTATTCTGAATGTTGAGTTTTAAGCCAACTTTTTCACTCTCCTCTTTCACTGTCAAAAAATTTACAAAAAAAAAAAAAATCTCGCCCTGGGAAACTTGCAAATGAGCTTTGGACAGAGAGATTCAGGAAGTTTTAGTAGTTTCCTTCCTCCCTGATTGATGTTTACATTTTATTTGAAAGGAAGCCCATCTCTCTTATATAAAACAAGTTACTGCTATTAACATCAAATTTCACTTTATTTCCCTGAACTTCATCTACAAGCTTATTTGCTCTTTTTTGAAAGCATGGCTTAAGTATTCTAAGAGTTAATGTGCTAGCTAGCAAATATAAAACATTGCTTAACATCATATAATTTTGCATGTGATTGATAATTTTTACAAGCCAGTTAAAATCTGAGCCTCTATTTTCATAATGATCATATTAAGGAACATTTTTTTTTAACATTTACTATGTGCTAGCAGGGCTTCCCTGGGAGCTCAGCTGTTAAAGAGTGTGCCTGCAATGCAGTAGACCCGGATTTGATTCCTGGGTCAGAACCTCCCCCTGGAGAATGGATAGGCTGCCCACCCCAGTATCCATGTGCTTCTCTGGTGGCTCAGATGGGAAAGAATCCACCTGCAATGCAGCAGTCCTTGGTCTGATTCCTGGGTTGGGAAGATCCCCTGGAGGAGGGCATGACAAACCACTCCAGTATTCCTTTCTGGAGAATCTCCATGGACAGAAGAGCCTGGTGGGTTAAGTCCATGGGGTTGCAAAGAGTTGGACATGACTGAGTAACTAAGTGGAACACAGCATAACTTATTAAGCATTTAATATTCTAATTATAATTCTGTAGTTGAAAATATTTAGTTCAGCAAAAACTTACCTAGGATATACTGAAATCTGGAATACAACTGTATACTTTATTTTCTCATATCTCACTCATTTGAAAATATCAAATAATATCAGCTATTTGAAATATGAAATGTAATCTATTTTGCTATCACTAAGGTTTCAGAATATTTTACAAAATATTAAGTCCTAGGGATCCTGTCGCGGCTCAGCCAGGAAGTCAACCTGGATGCCTGTATTGCCCAAACTTACTTTATGCATGGTCTCTCCCTCACACAGTCTGGAGTCCTTCTTGACAGGGCTTTTGATCATCTTACAGGAATCTGTAATCCCCTGGAATATACATCCATATTAACCAACATCAAGATCATCAAAGTCAGGCTTTGGATGATAATTAAGAGTTTTATGTTCATAATTAGGAGTTTTGTTTTCACTGCTCCCATTATCCATCTAAACTTTTCCCACAGCTGCCATTCTTACATACTCTCTCATTGTTTCTGTATTCACAAAGACCTGCTGAGGTTTCCTGCTCTGACACCTGCTCCAACAGTTTCTATGCGTGGCTCTGGTGACTTGTACTCTTCTGTTTGATTCCATATGAATTCTCGAGTCCTGCATTCTGCTCCTGCACTGTCTTGGCTATTCCATCCCAAGGGGACTGGTTCAAGTCCTTGCAGACCTGTGTCTCTCACATCTGTGCTGTCCTGCTTTTCTATATTCCAATCATCAGTCTGACTATGGTGCAGCACTTTGGAAGTACCTCTCTTCTGTGGCCTGTGTCCTCATGGGCAACATCTGCATCATCTTTCCAGCTTTGATGAATCGCATCATCTACAATGAAGAACCAACAGATGCGTGCCAGGATTCAGAAGTGGTTCTCCATGAAAGGGAGTGAAACATTTTAAATCAAAAGCTGGTTAGTTTCAGAAAATTTTTGGCAAAGAAGGAAAGTATATTGAACATTAAAATTTTGTATGACATGCCATTATCATGTGAAAAATGTCAAGATTTATAAATATCAAGAATGGTAAAAACCCTTATTTCTAAATTTACTCATTAAGTATAATGTTGAAACTTCTGATCATAGACTTATTGATCAGAGATCCCTATCATTTTTGTCTAGGAAAAGGTAATATTTACAATTATCCAGAAAAATCACCACTTGGTATGACTGCCTTGATCAACATAGAAGTTACAACTGGTTTCTAACTTTAAGTGATATTTTCAGACTGGTTCACTCATGAGCTGTTCAAAAGCACCATCATCCTTCTCTTCTTACTGAAGCATCAATTGATAACTTTGTATCTAGCTTCTGGGAGGAACTTTTATCATTATTATTTTTACATCTATAAATGGCTACCAATCTCACAATCTTAATTATAGTCTTTGATGTCCTTTAATTCTAAGACTTCTGTCCTTTCCATTTCTCTATAAATGCTCCATTTAAAGGGAAAGAGGAGAGTGAAAAAGTTAGCTTAAAACTCAACATTCAGAAAACTAAGATCATGGCATCCAGTTCCACCACTTCATGGCAAATAGATGGGAAAGAAGTGGAAACAGTGACAGACTTTATTTTTGGGCGGGGGCTCCAAAATCGCTGCAGTTGGTTATTGCATCCATGAAGTTAAAAGATTATTGTTCCTTGGAAGAAAAGCTATGACCAACCTAGACAGCATTTAAAAAGCAGAGACATTACTTTAGCAAAAAATGTTCATCTAGTCAAGGCTGTGGTTTTTCCAGTAGTCATGTATGGATGTGAGAGTTTAACTATAAAGAAAGCTGAGCACTGAAGAATTGATGCTTTTGAACTGTGGTGTTGGAGGTGGCTGTGGAGAGTCCCTAGGACTGCAAGGAGATCCAACCAGTCCATCCTAAAGGAAATCACTCCTGAATATTCATTGGAAGACTAATGCTGAAGCTGAAACTCCAATACTTTGGCCACCTGATGGGAAGAACTGACTCAATTGAAAAGACCCTGATGCTGGGAAAGATTGAAGGCAAGAGGAGAAGGGGATGACAGAGGATGAGATGGTTTGATGTCATCACCAACATTATGGACATGAGTTTGAGTAGCCTCCGGGAGTTGGTGATGGACAAGCTAGCCTGGCATGCTGCAGTCCATGGAGTCTCAAAGAGTCAAACATGACTGAGTGTCTGAACTGAACTAAACTTACCTACTTTATTGAATCTTATCTTTTCTGTATTTGTTTACCAGTAAGGCACAAAGTCTTTGGTAGAATCATTTCATATCTATGGAGAAATATGTTACTCTATAATCAATATGAGGTGAGAATACAAGCCATTTGGGAAATCAATGAAGCCTATTCTGTACTACAAACCCAGTGGAATTGTCATTCATGAGGCCATTCTCATAAGGGAGATGATATTGTTGTCTTTTTTATTGCTAGCAGCAAATCATCTTCATTATCCTTATCACCAAATTGGGGGGAAATACTAACAAATATGCTATTAGATAGATCTTCCCTGGTGTTTCAGATAGTAAAGAATCTGCCTACAATGTGTGAGATGCAGGTTTGACCCCTGGGTCAGGAAGATCCCCTGGAAAAAGAATGGTTGGGAAGACCCCCTGGAGAAGGGAAAGGCTACCCACTCCAGTGTTCTGGACTAGAGAATCCCGTGGACTGTATAGTTCATGAGTTCACAAAGAGTTGGACATGACTGAGTGACTTTCACTTCACTACACTTCACCCACTCCAGTATTCTTGGCTGGAGAATTCCATGGACAGAGGAGCCTCTTGTGCTCTAGTCCATGGGTCACACACAATTGGACATGACTGAGTGACTAACACTTTGACATTCATGATATTAGATAAAGCAAATCTTGATTTCTTTCTAGACCTCTGTCAATGAATTTGTTAGACCAAAATTGGTAAACATTGCATCTCCTTAAAATTTCTCCAAATATTTCAACACAGAACAATATCCCCTGTTCTGTACCAGAGACTCTGAGTTAGTCATTTCATTACTTAATCTTTATAGCATGCATTCTGAACAGGCAATACTGTCTTTGACACAAATGTAAAACATATTAAGGCACAACAGATATGAAACAAGTTAACTAGTTGCAAATAAATAAATATACACACTATTGTTCTGTTGCCTAGTCATGTCTGATTTTGTGATCCCATGAACTGTAGCATGCCAGGCCTCCCTGTCCCTCACTATCTCCCAAAGTTTGCCCGAGTTCATGTCCATTGCATCAATGATATGGTCCAGCCATCTCATCCTCTGATGCCCTCTTCTCTTCCTGCCCTCAATCTTTCTCACCATCAGGGACATTTCCAATCAGTCAGTTGTTTGCATCAGGTGACCAAAATACTGGAAATTCAGTACTTTATAAATATACACAGTATCTTATAAATATACACTTTAAGTATTTATTACATAATATTTGTGTGTATATTAGACATACACATTCAGTACTTTTAAATATATACATTGTTGCTGCTGCTGCTGCTAAGTCACTTCAGTCGTATTAAGAGTTCTTAAATTTCACTCTTAATTAAAAATGTTTAAAATAGAAAAGGAAGAGTTGAGGAAGAATTGTACATAGAGAAAATGTGAGTTTGTTCTTAGATTTCTTTGGAGTCTTATATTTTGGAAATTAAAAAAAAAAACTGAACAAATCACAAATGGTGCAGTGGATTAACAATAAAAATCTTCAAAGGTAGCATGGCATCCAGTTCACTACATCAGATTCGACTTTTCTCCCTGCTTCTCAGTAAAATTTATTTAAATGTACATCAAAAGATAATCATCGATGCCGCACACCCATCCCGACCCTCACCGGAGCAGACAACACTTGTTAGTGCCCATTTGGCCTTGTGACACACGGCGGCCTGGGCAAGATGACCCTCCATTAACCTCAAATCTCATTGTCTTGTTTATAATCTGTTTTACATGTGGGTCACTAGGGTATTTATTCTCTCCTGTGCAACCTTAATTATGGCTTTAATTCTTTCTTCCTGAGCTCAAAGAGTTCCCATTTCCCTATTCAAGCTAATACTCAAGCCAATCTTTTATACCTTGTTTATAAAGTCACCTTGGGTCCCTCATGTTTAAGATCTTATTACTTCAGCCTCATACAGTACTAAAAGCAGTCTTTCTGTTTTCTCCCTCACCCAACAGGATTCTTGCATCTGAGAGCTAACTTCCTCTTCTTGTGGCTCCTCTGATTTCACTTTAATAAAAATAGCTGTTACCTCCGCAAAATAAGTAAATAAATGTTTAAAACAGAAAAAAGTAGAAGGATATAGTAGACCTGAAAACACTGTGAACCAATTCAAATAATTAAGATTTATACAATTTTCACACAGCAATAGGATACAAATTCTATTCCAGTTCCCATAGACTGTAAACTAGGAGACACTGAAACACATTAAGGGACAGACATGAAACAAGGTGCAAAAACGTCATGGTCTAAAGGTATGGAAATCATGCAGAGTCTGTTCTCTTATCACTATGGAATTATGTTAGAAATTAATATCAGATCTACTATATCTTTCTACGGGAGAAGGAAACCGCAACCCACTCCAGTGTTCTTGCCTAGAGAATCCGGTGAACAGAGGAGCCTGGTGGGCTGCTGTCCATAGGGTCACACAGAGTCGGAGATGACTGAAGAATCGTAGCATGCATTCATGCATTGGAGAAGGAAATGGCAACCTGCTCCAGTGTTCTTGTCTGGAGAATCCCAGGGACAGAGGGGCCTGGTGGGATGCCATCTATGGGGTCGCACAGAGTTGGGCAGGACTGAAGTGACTTAGCAGCAACAGCAGCAGCATATCCTTCTACTTCCCTTTATATTCAGTCTATTAATTTTTAAGAGCTTGCTATTGAAACTCCAACTAAAAATCTTGTTTACTTAAAAAATAATTTTAATATATAGTGGAACTGTATGTAACCTTGTTCTTTATTTTCAATGTTTCCTGTAAATGTGTTATCATACTTTCATAATTAAGAAAATAAAAATGAAAATAAAACTTATGGAAATAGGACCTATAAGAAAAAGGATGGGATAGGGAGGGAGGTAAGAGGAGGGGTTTGCGATCAGGGACACATGAACACCTGTGCCTGATTCATGTCAATGTATGGCAAAAACCACCACAATATTGTAAAGTAATTAGCCTCCAATTAAAGCAAATACATTAATTTTTAAAAGAATAAACTATAAAGAAGAAAATTAATTTTAAAAATGAGTTCAAAACAACTTGAAAATAAGGAAAACCAAAGATTGAAAACATAGAAGTTATTTCCATTGTGTAATGAGACTATAATTTAAATGGAGCTGTCTTAAAATATATATTTGATAATCTATTTCTCTTTACTTTGTGAACTGAATTGAATCACCAATTCAAATAAATAGGGAAGAAACTTTTATTCCATCTAATTTATAGTGAAACAGGTGAAGTTTAAAACAGCAATGACTGCTTGCAAATGAAAAAAGATTTTTCATATGTTGTCATAATTTCCTTCAAAGAATGGAAAAAATAAGAAATTCCCACTTTAGCATGAGAATTTCATGTTATTTCTTTATTTATTTGTCAATGAAATGAATTGAGAAATTAATTATAATGTTAAATTGTGATGGAAGAAAGCAATATTCTTATTTATACCAAATATACTATAATTTCAAAATTCAGTAATTTTTTCCTAACAACTTGTTAAAATTATAAAATTTTAGCAAGTAGCACATTCTGAAAATAAATCATTTACATTAAAAAATGCCATTGGAAAGTAAAGTAGAAAGACAAATCCTATTAACAAATGTAGCACTTCTAGGTATTAAAGTGCATAAACACATTTAGAAATCATTAACACTCTGATAATTGTAAGAGCATCCACTTGAGCAAACAGAACCACATTTTCTACTTTATTTAACTATATTTGTCCTCCTAAAACAAGTCTACAGTTTCACTGACTGTGACTAAGTAAGTTACAACACATTTAACTTACATTCTTGTATATAGCCTCTGAGGCAGGTTAAACAAGAAATAGAAAAAAAAAATTAAAGAGTAGTTTTTAAAATTAATAAAGTAGTTACAAAGCAACACTATTTGATCCAATGGGATATATGAACAAAGAACACCCATACTTCTGAATATAAAAGAATATTATGTAAAAGAATATGTGGATTGTTTAATGGCCATTTGGGAAATTTAAAGCTAACTCTACACTAAATTTGCTTAATCTAAAAGCAAATATCACAATATTCCCAAATAATTTATAGGTAGATCAACATTATATCCACAAAAATGAAAGCGTAAAATTAAAGAGAAACATTTTCTCTGTAAGGATTTTTCCTAGCTTCTTTTTTATTTTAGCTTTTCATTTAAAATATTTTTTTCTAAAGTGCACGGTTCAATGGTGCTTAGTATGTTCACGTTGTGAAATCTTACACTGTTATATAAAGCCTTAATGATTTTTTTTTCACAATTCTTGTTTTTAAATTGGGGTATAATTGCTTTACAATGTTGTGTTAATTTCTGCTACACAACAACGTGAATCAGCCATATGTATATGTATATCTTCTCTTTGTCATCCTCCCTCCCACTGACCCCATCCCATTCCTCTAGGTCATCACAGAGACAGAGCTGAGCTCCCTCTGCTATAAGCAGCTTCCTGCTATTTGTTTCATATATGGTAGTGTATATATGTCAATACTATTCTCTCAATTTGCCCAACCCTCTCCTTCCCATTCTGTGTCCAAAAGTCCATTCTCTATGTCTGCATTTCTCTTCCTGCACTGCAGACAGGTTCATCATAAGCTAGTTGTTGTTCATCACTGTCAACCAAGTCCTGTCCTACTCCTTGCGACCCCATTAACTGTAAGCCTGCTAGGCTCCTCTGTCCATGGGATTTCCCAGGCAAGAATACTGGTTTGAGTTGCCTCCCCAGTAAGGACAGGAAACGAGAGTTCATAAAATGAGGATCAATTACATTGACTACACACAAGCATGTGTTTGTGTGTGTGTTTGTGCTGTGTTTAATGGCTAAGTCATGTTCCTCTCTTTTGAAACACCATGGAGGGTAGCCCACCAGGCTCCTCTGTTCAGGAGATTTCCCAGACAAAAATAATGAAGTGGGTTGACATTTCCTTTCCCAAAGGATCTTTCAGACCCAGGAATAGACCTGATTTCCTGCATTGCATGGGGATTCTCTATCATTGAGCCACCAGGGAAGTCACACACATGCACATAGATATATAAAAATGACAGGAAATCTCAAACCCTTAAAATAAGCATAATTTAACACATGACAAGAATTAATTTGCTTAAGCAAAACATTCTTATAAATCAATATAACAAAGGATAAAACAAGCAAACAGAAAGAATACATAGAGCTTGTCACTACTTAGAAAAGAAATTAAAATGGCCAATAAATAATGAAAGATATTCAGTCACATTTAATATTTAAAGACCTCCAAATTTGAATAATAGAGCAAATAAAATTTCATAGTTGGTAAACAAATGAAACATTAAAATTGACTCTCAGGGTCCAGAGTTGCTAAGGTTAAAAGACCAAAGACTTGTACATACTTTTGACATGGTTGAAAGCTAGCAAAATATTTTTGAAGGTAAACACACCAATGATACTCAGATATTAAATCACACATGTTAACAGTGAAATCTCTTATTTAGGTTAGATTGAGGAAATGCTAAAGTATATATCCTTCTATAAATTCTATACCTTTGGGTATTTTTAAATAATATTTATTAATTTTTTAATAATAAAATTATTAAGGTGCATTAGTTGTTTTAAAAGTTGTGCCATGAAATGACACTTAGCATTATCTTCCTTAATTTTTACAAAATATTTGGATCAAACTCTGCAATTCACCTTTTTTGTTCTAAATTTAGTCTATATTTTCCTGATGACAAAATGTAAGAAAAAAAATCAGAATCTGGTTTATGTAATAGAGAAATCTTTACAAATACCACCAAATCTTGGCTGGAGTGCTTTTAAATTAACCATTCTCAAAAGGACTTTTCAAGAAACTAAAATTTACTTGAAGTGTAAGAGATAATTTGTGGAGAAATGGCCATGATTTTCTGAGTTCTAAGATATCCAAAGTTTTATTAGTTGTGAACACTTGTCAAAAAGAATAGCTTTGAAAATTGAGGCAAGATTTTTCTATCTTGGAAAACACCAGACTACTCAGACCTGATTAATGAGCATGTCTTTTGATGCAAATTTTAATTCCTATTTTCATTTGCTAAAATATATCTATGTGAGCTAAATGCATCAAGCTGTTTAGATCTAAATTTCTGTCAAGAAAAGTACTAGCTCTCTATGGCTCACAATTTATAATGGGTAGAACTGCATGGTGACTTATATGACATCAGAGTCAGGTTTTATTGTAATCAAAATCAGTTTCTTTCAATTAAAGAGATAATAGTCACAAAACATGAAAGCTCCTGGCAGCCTATAACACCTTCACATCACTTATTTAAAATAATGTTAGTACCATGGGCAAAAAATTAGTCTATTACATTGATTTTATGATCAAGTTATTAATAAGGCCCAGAGATCCATAATTTTCATTTCATGGAACATTCACATCATTCCTAGGAAGGAAAACTACATCTGGACAGATGAATAAGAATGTAAAACTAAATTCCCTCGAGAATATGAGATAGAATGATATCCAGGAACTTTCAAGATCCTTTTAATTTGAAGGTCCTGGCTCACAAATAGAAGAGAGAAACAACAGAAAGAGAAAAAAAGTAGGAGCTGTGGTGCTTTTAGGAAGACAATTCAACTAGAGTTAAGAATGGGCCAGGGTAGGGGAGGAGTCAAGATGGCAGAGGAACAGGACGGGGAGATCATTTTCTCTTCTACAAATTCATCAAAAGAACAACAGAACGGTGAATAAAGTTTACAAAACAACTTCTGATCACTAGCAGTAGACATCAGGCACCCAGAAAAGCAGCCCATTGTCTTCGAAGGGAGGGAAAAAAATTTGTTTTTCTTTTTTCTTTCTTTCTTTTTTTTTTGTTTGTTGTTTTTCTCCTTTTTTTTTCTATTCTTTCTTTTCTTTTGCTTCTTTTTCTCTCCTATTTCCTTTTAAAGTCCTCTAATACTCCTCTATTATTCCTTAATTTTCATTTTCATCTCAATATAACCTTGCAAAAAAAAAAAGGAAAAAAAAAAAAAGGAGAGAGAGAGAAGCCCTATTTTTAAACTGAACTCCATACATATTTCTAAATTTTGGGTTTTTGTTTTTGTTTTTAAATATTTTATTTCAAACAGTCTAACCTCTACACTAAATCTTTTAATCTTTGTCTATCAGTATGTGATATAAATGTTGGACATTTAAGAATCCAATATTCAGTTCCCACTTGTATTCAGGAGTGTGTTGATTACTCTCTTCCACTTTTGACTCTCTGTTTTCTACCTCAGAACAACTCTGTTTCCTCCTTTCCCCTTCTCTTCCCAATCCAATTCGGTGAATTTTTGTGGGTGTCTGGGCAACGGAGAGCACTTTGAGAACAGATAACAGTGTAGGTCTGTCTCTTTCCTCTTGAGTCCCCCTTTCTCCTCACCTGCTCACCTCTATCTCCTTCCTCCCTCTCCTATTCTTCATGTAACTCTGTGAACCTCTTTGGTGGTCCCTCATGGTGGTAAATCTTTTCACCATTAACCTAGAAGTTTTATTACCAGTGCTGCAGAGTTGGAGAAGTCTTGAGACTATTGGTAGAATAAAACTGAAATTCAGAGGCAGGAAACTTAAGCTGCAAACCTGAGAAAACCATAAAACTCCTGACTACACAGAACATTAAGGACTAAGAGTCCATCCAAAAGCCCCCATACCTACACTAAAACCAACCACCACCCAAGAGCCAAGAAGCTCCAGGACAAGACATACTACATAAATTCTATAGTAACGCAGGAACATAGACCTAAGTGTCAACATATAGGCTGCCCAA
Source organism: Hydropotes inermis (assembly GCA_020226075.1). Taxonomy (NCBI): domain Eukaryota; kingdom Metazoa; phylum Chordata; class Mammalia; order Artiodactyla; family Cervidae; genus Hydropotes; species Hydropotes inermis. The sequence goes on from CM035279.1 coordinate 44,897,949, forward strand.
AGTAACAACTAACACATAGGCCCGTTGCAAAACTCATCACTGGGCACTCCATTGCACTCCAGAGAGAAGAAATCCATTTCCACGCACCAGAACACTGACACAAGCTTCCCTAACCAGGACACCTTGACAAGCCAAACGTCCAACACCATCCACTGGGTAAAATCTTCACAATAAAAAGGAAGCATAGACCAGCAGAATACAGAAAGCCCACCACAGACACAGCAATCTAAACAAGATGAAAAGGCAGAGAAATACCCAACAAGTAAAGGAACAAGAAAAATGCCCACCAAATCAAACAAAAGAGGAGGAGATATGGAATCTATCTGAAAAAGAATTTCGAATAATGATAATGAAAACGATCCAAAATCTTGAAAGCAAAATGGAGTTACAAATAAATAGCCTGGAGACAAATATTGAGAACATGCAAGAAATGTTTAACAAGGACCTAGAAGAAATAAAAAAGAGTCAATTAAAAATGAATAATGCAATAAATGAGATCAAAATCACTCTGGAGGGAACCATGAGTAGAATAACAGACAGAAGATAGGATAAGTGAGGTAGAAGATAAAACAGTGGAAATAAATGAAGCAGAGAGGAAAAAAGAAAAAAAGAATCAAAGGAAATGAGGACAACCTCAGGGACCTCTGGGACAATGTGAAATGCCCCAACATTCGAATCATAGGAGTCCCAGAAGAAGAAGACAAAAAGAAAGGCCATGAGAATTTACTCGAGGAGATAATAGCTGAAAACTTCCCTAAAATGGGGAAGGAAATAGTCACTCATGTCCAAAAAACCCAGAGAGTTCCAAACAGGATAAACCCAAGGCGAAATACACCAAGACACATATTAATCAAATTAGCAGAAATCAAACACAAAGAAAAACTATTAAAAGCAGCAAGGGAGAAACAACAAATAACACATAAAGGGATTCCCATAAGGATAACAGCTGATCTATCAATAGAAACCCTTCAGGCCAGAAGGGAATGGCAGGACATACTTAGAGTAATGAAAGAGAATAACCTACAACCAAGACTACTGTACCCAGCAAGGATCTCATTCAGATATGAAGGAGAATTCAGAAGCTTTACAGACAAGCAAAAGCTGAGAGAATTCAGCACCACCAAACCAGCTCTTCAACAAATGCTAAAGGATCTTCTCTAGACAGGAAACACAGAAAGGTTGTATAAACGTGAACCCCAAAACAGCAAACTAAATGGCAACGGGACCATACCTATCAATAATTACCCTAAATGTAAATGGGTTGAATGCCCCAACCAAAAGACAAAGACTGGCAGAATAGATACAAAAACAAGACCCCTATATATGCTGTCTACAAGAGACCCACTTCAAAACAAGGGACACATACAGACTAAAAGTGAAGGGCTGGAAAAAAATATTTCATGCAAACGGAGACCAAAAGAAAGCAGGAGTAGCAATACTCATATCAGATAAAATAGACTTTCAAATAAAGGCTGTGAAAAGAGACAAAGAAGGACACTACATAATGATCAAAGGATCAATTCAAGAAGAAGATATAACAATTATAAATATATATGCACCCAACATAGGAGCACCGCAATATGTAAGGCAAATGCTAATGAGGATGAAAGAGGAAATTAATAGTAACACAATAATAGTGGGAGACTACAATATCCCACTCACAACTATGGATAGATCAACTAAACAGAAAATTAACAAGGAAACACAAACTTTAAAGGACACAATGGACCAGCTAGACCTTCTGGACATCTATAGGACGTTTCACCCCAAAACAATCAACTTCATGATTTTCTCAAGTGCACACGGAACCTTCTCCAGAATAGATCACATCCTGGGCCATAAATCTAGTCTTGGTAAATTCAAAAAAATTGAAATCATTCCAGTCATCTTTTCTGACCACAGTGCAGTAAGATTAGATCTCAATAACAGGAAAAAAATTATTAAAAATGCAAACATATGGAGGCTAAACAACATGCTTCTGAATAACCAAGAAATCATAGAAGAAATCAAAAAAGAAATCAAAATATGCATAGAAACGAATGAAAATGAAAACACAACAACCCAAAACATATGGGACACTGTAAAAGCAGTGCTAAGGGGAAGATTCATAGCATTACAGGCCTACCTCAAGAAATAAGAAAAAAGTCAAATAAATAACCTAACCCTACACCTAAAGCAAGTAGGGAAGGAAGAAATGAAGAACCCCAGGGTTAGTAGAAGGAAAGACATCTTAAAAATTAGGGCAGAAATAAATGCAAAAGAAACTAAAGAGACCATAGCAAAAATCAACAAAGCTAAAAGCTGGTTTTTTGAAAAAATAAACAAAATTAACAAACCATTAGCAAGACTCATTAAGAAACAAACAGAGAAGAACCAAATTAACAAAATTTGAAACGAAAATGGAGAGATCACAATAGACAACACTGAAATACAAAGGTTCATAAGAGACTACTACCAGCAGCTCTATGCCAATGAAATGGACAACTTGGAAGAAATGGACAAGTTCTTAGAGAAGTATAACTTTCCAAAACTGAACCAGGAAGAAATAGAAGATCTTAACAAACCCATCACAAGCAAGGAAATCCAAACTGTAATCAGAAATCTTCCAGCAAACAAAAGCCCAGGACCAGATGGCTTCACAGCGGAACTCTACCAAAAATTTAGAGAAGAGCTAACACCTATCTTACTCAAACTCTTCCAGAAAATAGCAGAAGAAGGTAAACTTCCAAACTCATTCTATGAGGCCACCATCACCTTAGTTCCAAAACAAGACAAAGATGCCACAAAAAATGAAAACTACAAGCCAATATCACTGATGAACATAGATGCAAAAATCCTTAACAAAATTCTAGCAAACAGAATCCAACAACATATTAAAAAAATTATACACCATGACCAAGTGGGCTTTATCCCAGGAATGCAAGGATTCTTTAATATCTGCAAATCAATCAATGTCATACACCACATTAACAAATTGAAAGATAAAAACCATATGATTATCTCAATAGATGCAGAAAAAGCCTTTGACAAAATTCAACATCCATTTATGATCAAAACTCTCCAGAAAGCAGGAATAGAAGGAACATACCTCAACATAATAAAAGCTATATATGACAAACCCACAGCAAGCATTACCCAAAATGGCGAAAAATTGAAAGCATTTCCCCTAAAATCAGGAACAAGACAAGGGTGCCCACTCTCACCACTTCTATTCATCATAGTTTTGGAAGTGTTGGCCACAGCAATCAGGGCAGAAAAAGAAGTAAAATGAATCCAGATAGGAAAAGAAGTGAAACTCTCACTATTTTCAGATGACATGATCCTCTACATAGAAAACCCTAAAGACTCTACCAGAAAATTACTGGAGCTAATGAATGAATAAAGTAAAGTTGCAGGATATAAAATTAACACACAGAAATCTCTTGCATTCTTATACACTAACAATGAGAAAACAGAAAGAGAAATTAAGGAAACAATACCATTCACCATTGCAACAAAAAGAATAAAATAATTAGGAATATATCTACCTAAAGAAACAAAAGACTTATACATAGAAAACTATAAATCACTGATGAAAGAAATCAAAGAGGACACAAACAGATGGAGAAATATACCGTGTTCATGGATTGGAAGAATCAACATTGTCAAAATGGCCATACTCCCCAAAGCAATCTACAGATTCAGTGCAATCCCTATCAAGCTACCAATGGTATTTCTCACAGAACTAGAACAAATAATTTCACAATCTGTATGGAAGTACAAAAAACCTCGAATAGCCAAAGTAATCTTGAGAAAGAAGAATGGAACTGGAGGAATAAATCTGCCTGACTTCAGACTATACTACAAAGCCACAGTCATCAAGACAGTATGGTACTGGCACAAAGACAGAAATATAGATCAATGGAACAGAGTAGAAAGCCCAGAGATAAATCCACGAACCTATGGTCACCTTATCTTTGACAAAGGAGGCAAGGATATACAATGGAAAAAAGATAGCCTCTTTAACAAGTGGTGCTGGGAAAATTGGTCAACCACTTGTAAAAGAATGAAACTAGAACACTTTCTAACACCATACACAAAAATAAATTCAAAATGGATTAAAGATCTAAGTGTAAGACCAGAAACTATAAAACTCCTAGAGGAACATAGGCAAAACACTCTCCGACATAAATCACAGCAGGATCCTCTATGACCCACATCCCAGAATATTAGAAACAAAAGCAAAAATAAACAAATGGGACCTACTGAAACTTAAAAGCTTTTGCACAGCAAAGAAACTATAAGCAAGGTGAAAAGACAGCCCTCAGATTGGGAGAAAATAATAGCAAACGAAGCAACAGACAAAGGATTAATCTCAAAAATATACAAGCAACTCCTCCAGCTCAACTCCAGAAAAATAAATGATCCAATCAAAAAATGGGCCAAAGAACTAAACAGACACTTCTCCAAGGAAGACATACAGATGGCTAAGAAACACAGGAAAAGATGCTCAACGTCACTCATTATCAGAGAAATGCAAATCAAAACCACAATGAGGTACCATTACACGGCAATCAGGATGGCTGCTATCCAAAAGTCTACAAGCAATAAATGCTGGAGAGGGTGTGGAGAAAAGGGAACCCTCTTACACTGTTGGTGGGAATGCAAACTAGTACAGCCTCTATGGAATACAGTGTGGAGATTTCTTTAAAAACTGGAAATAGAACTGCCATATGACCCAGCAATTCCACTTCTGGGCATACACACCAATGAAACCATATCTGAAAGAGACACGTGCACCCCAATGTTCATCGCAGCACTGTTTATAGTAGCCAGGACATGGAAGCAACCTAGATGCCCATCAGCAGACGAATGGATAAGGAAGCTGTGGTACATATATTCCATGGAATATTACTCAGCCATTAAAAAGAATTCATTTGAATCAATTCTAATGAGATGGATGAAACTGGAGCCCATTATACATAGTGAAGTAAGCCAGAAAGATAAAGACCATTACAATATACTAAAACATATATATGGAATTTAGAAAGATGTTAATGATAACCCTATATCCAGAACAGAAAAAAAAAAAAGACACAGATTTATAGAACAGTCTTTTAGACTCTGTGGGAGAAGGCATGGGTGGGATGCCTTCGAAACATGTATATTATCTAGGGTGAAACAGATCACCAGCCCAGGATGGATGCATGAGACAAGTGCTCAGACCTGGTGCACTGGGAAAACCTAGAGGCAGCGGGTGGAGAGGGAGATGGGAGGGGGGATCGGAATGGGGAACACATATAAACCCATGGCTGTTTCATTTCAATGTATGACAAAATCCACCACAAATAAAAAAAAAAGAAAAAAGAAAAAAAAATGTATGGGCCAGGGTAGAAAAATCCAGGAGTGAGACACCACCACTCAGAATAGAAGAGAGAAAAGAACAGGTACCTGTTCTAGAAAATAGAACTGAAGCCTTTAAGTCCCAAGGGATAGTTGGGGAAATGTTAAAGCAGGATAAAATATTCAGAGTTTTAAAAAAAAAAAGGCAAAATTTGGATGGCTTTACGTCAAAATGGAATATTTTTTGTCAACTAATGTCATCATAGACAATGTTAACAGATAAAAGCCCAATTAGAAGTTATTGGCAGAGTTTAACAAGTTTTAGGTTAGAATATCTGAGAAGCACCTGCAAATCAATAGGAAAAACTCAAAATCAATAATGAAAATAATCACCAAGTCAAATCAACTATTTTAAATGAGGGAAAAAAATGATAAATGATGTAAGGGTGACGATTCTCAGGTGGCTCAGACAATAAAGGATCTTTCTGCAATGCGGGAGATCCATGTTTAATCTCCGGATTGGGAAGATCTCCCGGAGAAGGGAATGGCTACCCACTCCAGTATTCTTGCCTGGAGAACTCCATGAACAAAAGAACCTCACGGGCTAGAGTCCATGGGGTCACAAACAGTCAGACACGACTGAACAGCTAACGCTTGCACGTTCAGGTACATTAGTATTAAGAAAAATGGATTATCTGAAATATATGAATCATTAGAGTATCAATTAATTACCACAGAAGACAGGAAAATATCAAAACTTTAAATATAAAAGTACAAGCAACATAACTTCTGAACTGCTGGTAGGAAAACAGATGGGAGAATATACCTGAGCCTGTACCTAGGAGCATATGTGTATATGGTGAGAACTAGCAGGCCAAATGGCACAAGTGCAAAGGTATCATAAAATGGAGATCCTCAGAGTCTGAGTTTTCAGATCTTGCTAGCCTTGGTATGTCCTGTGTCCTATATTAATTTCCAGATTCTATGTTTGCACAAATTTCACTTGCAATGTTAACCTTCTTACAGCCTTTTCTATGAGCTAATTTGATCAGCAGGACAGTAACACCAGGCACTACAGTTATGTCTCTTGAGACTGTATTTTCCAAATAGGAACAGATGAGCTCTATCCACACACAAGCTCTGGGGAACCACAATGTTACATGTCCTCCCTTATGTTAATATGGTTGTGCATATTCCTGGCCCAGTCTTATGTTCCCTTCATCTCTATGTCTCCTATGTGTATAATCAGGGTACTTCTGGACCTTCCAATTCCTGAAGAGGATCATGAGTGTTGCAATATTTCAACACTAGGAAACCTTAACTACCAATCTACAGAGGACTCATTGTCCAAATCTTCCCACCACTGTTATATATTTTAAACATTCCCAAACAAGTGGCTTTATATGGACACTACAATGGAAAATGATCATTTGAGGATTTGAAGATAGCCACAAGTTGTCTTATTATATGAGGTATTATTTCAGATAAAGTATGTGGAAGTCAAGTCATAAAGAAATTGTCTAGATAGCAAACTGAACATATTCATGCTTATAAGTGACATAAGTAGTCTTTCAGTAATGTGATTTGATACTAGAAAATAAAAATGAAATGTTCTCAAAGTTAAAATAGTTCTGATGCAAATGTTGTATTTATTTTTAGTCTCTAAATCATGTCTGATTATTTTGCGATCCCATGGACTGTAGCCCTCCAGGCTCCTCTGTCCCTGGGATTTTCCAGGCAGGAATCCGGGAATGTGTTGTCATTTCCTTCTCCAAGGGATCTTCCTGACTCAGGGATTGAACACCCATCTCCTGCATTGAAGGTGGATTCTTTATCACTAAGCCACCTGGGAAGCCCTCCTGATGCAATATCTTTTTAATGCAAGAATTGAGGCTCCTTTAACAGAGTTGTTTCTGTATATGCAGCTCATGGTAGTCATACTGTTGAAAGAATATAACTTAGGAAAGAGGTTTAAAAAAATGAAAAGTAGAAAATGATTCTGCAGACACTGGCCATCTCTGGAGGGTCTAATGCTTGAGTTGCAGGATAAAAACCTATGAGACTTAAGTTACACTAAAACATCCAGGTTTCACTTGGAATTTATTGGGAGCTTATTGGGTTTCAGTACATTCTTTTTAATGAGGCTCATAGCCTCATGCTTGGAGATGAACATGAGAATTGACAGGGGCATTTGATTTAATAACACTTAAATTCTATATAGTTTTAGGCAAACGTGTACCTATTTTGCACAACAGTTTTACTTATCCATAGTAGAAATAAATTGATGTCAAAAATAGATAATACTCAATTTTACTTCAAGAAATATGTTTGCTATGGGCTGAGTAAAATGTAAAGCAAAAAAGTATTAGTAAGTTTAAGTTACTGCAATTCACTAAGAGAAAGTGTACAGTTGGTAAAGGGAAGTGTACTTTTAGGAGAATCATAGTTATTGATATAGTGAATAGTATAAATGTAGATCACTGGTTTAGAGCAAACATGGAGATGGAAAGTGATTATTTCTTTTTTTCTGTCTGTAGACGGGAAGGTAAGATAAGCATATATTTTAAAATGTTTTCATGTAGAATAGGAAATTTCAAGTAACATAATTCATAATGATTTCAAAGCCACGATATTTAATATTGCACAAAGACAAAGTTAATTACAAACAAAGCTAGTGGAGGTGAATGGAATTCCAGTTGAGCTATTTCCTAAAAGATGATGCTGTGAAAGTCCTGAAATCAATATGCCAGCAAATTTGGAAAACTCAGCAGTGGCCACAGGACTGGAAAATGTCAGTTTTTATTCCAATCCCAAAGAAAAGCAATGCCAAAGAATGCTCAAACTACCGCACAATTGCACTCATCTAACATGTTAGCAGAGTAATGCTCAAAATTCTCCAAGCCAGGCTTCAACAATACATGAACCATGAACTTTCAGATGTCAAGTTGGATTTAGGAAGGGCAGAGGAATCAGAGATTAAATTGTCAACATCCAATGAATCATTGAAAAAGCAAGAGTTCTAGAAAAACATCTACTTCTTTATTCACTACCTCAAAGCCTTTGACTGTGAGTATCACAAAAAAACTGTGGAAAATTCTTCAAATGCTGGGAATACCAGACCACCTGATCTGCCTCCTGAGAAGTCTGTATGCAGGTCAAGAAGCAACAGTTAGAACTGGACATGGAACAACAGACTGGTTCCAAATCAGGAAAGGAATACATCAAGGCTGTATATTGTCACCCTGCTTATTTTAACTTATATGCAGTGTGTATCATGAGAAATGATGGACTGGATGAAGCACAAGCTGGAATCAAGATTGCTAGGAGAAATATCAATAACCTCAGATATGCAGATGACACATCTCCCTTATGGCAGAAAGTAAAGAAGAACTAAAGAGCCTCTTGGTGAAAGTGAAAGAGGAGAGTGAAAAATCTGGCTTAAAACTCAACATTCAGAAAAATAATTTCACGGCATCATTCCCATCACTTCATGGCAAATAGATGGGAAAACAGTGGAAACAGTGATAGACTATTTTCTTGGGCTCCAAAATCACTGCAGATGGTGACAGCAACCATGAAATTAAAAGATGCTTGCTCCTTGAAAGAAAAGTTATGACCAACCTAAACAGCATATTAAAAAGCAGAGACGATACTTTTGTCAACAAAGGTCCATCTAGTCAAAGCTATGGTTTTTCCAGTAGTAGTGTATGGATGTGAGAGTTGAACTATAAAGAAAGCTAAGCACTGAAGAATTGATGCTTTTGAACTGTGGTTTTGGAGAAGGGTCTTGAGACCCATGAACTGTAAGGAGATCCAACCAGTCCATCCTAAAGGAAATCAATCCTGAATATTTATTGGAAGGACTGATGCTGAAGCTGAAATGGCAATACTTTGGCCCCCTGATGGGAAGAACTGACTCATTTGAAAAGACCCTGATGCTGGGGAAAATTGAAAGTGGAGAGAGAAGGGGACGACTGAGGATGAGATGGTTAGATGGCATCACCATCTCAATGGACATGAGTTTGAGTAAACTCTGGGAATTTGTGATGGAAAGAGAGGCCTATTGTTCTGCAGTCCATGGGGTCACAAAGAGTTGGACACAACTGAGTGACTGAACTGAAAGACAAGGTGGTAAGTTTAGGTTTGTTGAATTTATTAATTAACAGTTTTTTGGGGTATTCACTATGTTTCAGCCTCTTTTTAAAGGCAAAGTTATTTATTTTAGTATGCTTTTATTGCCATGAATCTTCTCATTTGTTATAGAAACCATTGGAATATTCTTTATTTTCATCATCCTTAGTAGGAAACCAAGAAAAGGAAAGGTTAAATAATTTTTTGAGATAGAGACAAAACATCTCTTAAGTAGAATAGCCAGAATTTCTACTTAGTGAATGCTATTGTTTGAGTATTATCTCTCACAAAAATAGCTACCACTTATTAGATGCTAACTATATGCTCATATATATTATATATACATAATACACAAAACAACAAAACAAAAGTAAGGTATATTTCTATTACCCACATTTTAGAGTTATGAAAACTGAGATATAATTTAAAGGACTTAATTGCCTATAGCTATATGATTTTCCTCAGTAGCATTCAATAGAGCAGATACAGACTCAAAGGATTTATATGCAAAGATGATGTTTTCCAGAATAGACAAGAAAACAAAGAAAGGAAATAAGATATTTGAGTATTCTGATGAGCAAATTTTGCAGTTATGTTTCACAAAGTCTGTTTATCTAGAGAAAAGGAACTTGAGCTCGGGGTTAAAATTTGGAAAAAGACTAGGCGGTGGTTCCTATGATGCAATATTTTGGAATTAATGTTTTCAGAGGAGCACAATTATAGAAGATAATAGATACATGTGTGATGATATAGAGTGTAGTGTAATTCATTGTTGGAGGAAGGAAAGTGGGAATAATGAATGAATACTGGGATTCATTCATATACAGTACAAAGTTATCTATTAATGTAACAATAAAACAGGCTTGATTATGCAGGCCTAACAGTACTTCAATGAATGGATTTGAGTTGTGGTTACTTTTAGACATCAAGAAGATGATGAAGAGTGTTATTTATTTGTGGGTGGTTTGAAAATGAAGTGAGATGAAAAATCATGCAAGGAGTGAGGCTCTCGACCACTCTTCATTTTACCCCAATTTAAAAGAAGGGAATACTTAAGAAAGTTATCATTTTATTTTTCTTATCATCTCTTTCTCTTCTTTCTTTTTTCTCTATAGGATGAGAGAATGTGCTAGAATTTTGTGAGATGAAACTGAAGTTATAGACATGAGATAAATAATCTTTCATTTCTCTAGCTTTTTTCATGGAAAAAAATTGGTATTAATTAGTTTTCAAAGTATAATTGCTTTCTCTCAAGCCCTAGAAACTTAAGTGGCTAAAAATATAGATTTGGCATACATAAATTGTTGCCCTTTACTATTTTAATATGCTTGACATTTGTTTAATGATAGCAAAATTTGGAATAACAATGGCATCTAGAAAAAAACAAAACTCAAGGTAACTTATACATGAGCACAATTGCTTATAAAGAAGTAAAGTAGGTTTGAAATTATGCCTGTCACTCAAAAATGTAGTCATGGAATGCTATTTTCAATGTCTCAAAGGAATTTCTTCCATATCCTGTTAGGATGTAACACACCAGGGTCATTTGGAGGTAAACTTATGACTTCAAACTGCTGTTTTATAGAAAGAAGCACAGGGTTGATAAAAATTAAGAGAATCTGTTTGATTAGACTGGAGAATGCCTGAATTTAACGAGATATTTAGGAAGCCTAGAACCAACACTCCCCTCACTTACTGACACAGAGCATTAGGTGCTCGTGGCTCCGATGGCAAAGAATCTGCTTGTAATGTTGAAAACATAGATTTGATCCCTAGGTCAGGAAGATCCTCTGGAAGAGGGCATGACAATCCACTACAGTTTTATTGCCTAGAGAATACCCATGGACAGAGGAGCCTGGTGGGCTACAGTCCGTGGGTCACAAAGAGTCAGACCCAGCTGAGTGACTAAACACAGCACAATGTGATATTATCAGGCATAAAAGATGTCTCAGTTAACATAAAATCACTGAGAATTTAGTTGCTTCCACAATATAAAGTGAGTAGAATACTGGAGACATAAAGTCTTTAAGATATGTTTTTTATTCATTTCATGTTTTATATGATAGTAGCATACTTAAAGCAAGTAAATAGTTTCCAAAGGATGTGATATCTGTCCACATCAATGTGTATAAAAGATATATGCTTATTGCAAAGATGAGTCTTTAATTGTTCAAAATGGACAGCAAAGATATTTGGATAATGTTTATCAGGGATTAAAGAGATAAGTAGAAGTTTATCAAGTAGATAAGGGAAAGTAGAATCAAGTCCAAAGCTAAAAAAAGTCTAAAAGCATAGAAAAGTAAAAACAGGTAGTATGATCCCAGCTCTGCTAGAAGTCCTAGAATACACTGAAGGAAGGCAGGGCAAGATGGAAGGCTCTAAAGAGATTGGAAAAGGATAAAATATATTTAAGTTTTTCAACATAGAAATTTTTTTATTAAATTTTTTTTTTTTTTTTTTAGTAAGAGGATGCATTTAATGGTAAGATTTTAAGCAAGCTAAATCAAATTTTACTTTTGAAGGAAAGCTGATAATGCAAGATGGACTTTATAAAGAAATATATAAACTACCATAAAATATGTGGGTAGCACTGACTATCATAGCTGAAGGAGATGGATGAGATATGCTATATTCGATGGATAGTAAATAATTCAAGTCAGCAAGATTTAACAGTTGCTTGATTTCACTATTAAAGTTTCAAGGTCAAGGAGTGAAGGTAACGCTGAGATTTTTTTATCTAAATGACTGTGTGCATGCTCTTGCCAGCATATGAGATACACTTAAATGGACAGTGGAGCTTTCTGGGGAAATGTGAATGTTGTTTGGGATATCTTGAAGAGCATTATATAAGACATTGTATAAATAGCTGGATTTAATTTGTAATAGGTAGTTCGCAAAGCATCATTTGTTCTAGCACCATGAAGGGGCAAAATTACAAGTAAGGGACTCTCTGCTAACTGACCCTAATGCAATGCCAAAGTCTGGAGGCAGAAGGAATATTGTATCTATACGTTTCAGAAACAGATACAACAGGAAGTTGTAAATCTGTCTGCTGAATATAAAGTAATGAACAACCTAATCGCTTTCATTCAAAATAGGCCTAAAATAAAACTGAACATCTGCAATTCCCTGAAGGTAGCCTGGTCCCTTTAAGTCAAAGCTACTTAACATCTTTCTCTTTGTATTATCTTATAAGTAAATTCATTGACAACTAAAGATGTATTTGCTAATATCAAAAGCAATTAAGTTTTTTTTTTTTTAATCCTAAGAAATTTTCTTGGAGAAAAATCATGTTTATATTTCTATGTGTATTGTCTAGCTTGTTGTACACCTATTCCTCTGCCAAACAGTCATTTGAGTTTTAGGGTCTTCCAAAAGCAGAAAAAATCCTGAAGGATGAAAAAAACCTAAAAAGGTATCAGTTGCTCTTCTTATTAAATTTAAATCTCATTATTTATATACTCAGTACTCCTAGCTTCTCGCCTCAAGTCCTTACCTCTGTCTGAGTTTATAGGACTCATTTCTGTTGTAGTAATCCACTAAGTCTGGGGTCCTATACTTTAGGCAAGATTTAATATCTAAAGTCTTCTAAATACTTTCAATGACTAATTTAAGTTTGAATTCTTATATTCTTACAAGGAAACACCCCAAATACTGGGCATAGGTCCAGACACATATATTTTAATACATATATTATATTCAGAAAATTTTTATCTGCACATGTAGTATTTGAAAATTCAAACAGAAGAGTATTTTCAATAGGAATATTTATTAATCTTTAATGAGCTTTCATACCAGTGGCATGCAGGAGCAAGATTCTAGATACGTTATCAATTAGAATTTTTTTAAAGTGTGTCTTATGAAGAATGAGAAGCACATCCCAGAATTATGATACTAGAAGGAAACTCTGTCCTAGGAAGGTTAGAAGACAGTCATCACAAGAAAAGCACAAGGTCAGAGCAAGAAACATAGGAAGATACTTGTGACAATGAAGCCTTGAAAACTGAATTGTAGCTGCTTCCTTTTTCACTGCAATTAAGACAGGATGGGTACCAAAGCCAGAGGCAAGAGTAGGAGCCAGCAAGAGTAGGTGGGCAGAACTCCAGCCAAGCTTATGTTATTCTGTGTTCATTTACAGCAGTGTTTTAATTATCTGAAAGGGTAAAGAAGCAAAATTTTCAACAAAGAAAAAAATTGGAGGATGTGGGAGGTATCATTTGCAACTGTTATTTGCATCTCTTAAAATGCTCAACAACTTTACTTGTAAATCTTTTAATTACATATCATAACTTTTATGGGATGTTGAACAAAATTACCTATTCTTTATGGTTCAAAAAAGCCAGTTCATCGTTATGACCAAAAACATAGTATAGGCTGAAAAAAATTGTGTGGGTTAACACATGTAGCTACATAAGTACTTATTTTTAAGTTACATAGAAAGATCAAGTTGTGTAAGTATAGCCATGGCAAAAACTTGTATTTAGAGAATATGCATTTAAAATGTTAATGGCCTATTTGCATCGTTCTACTGTTTTCAGCAGGCATTCCACACTTTTAGAATGTGCTTCTGATGTCCTTATATGTTCTGATTATCTTTAAGATCTTTTAAGATATTTTCTGAAATAAAAATGCATTAACCAAGAGTGAGGATAGGAGTTTATTTTTAGTGTTCATAAGAATTTTGGTTCTACTTAAATTGTTTGTATTTCTTTTTCTTCTTTCCTAATTTTTAGTTTGTCTGCGAGCTAGTATAGTGTTAAAGCTACAATTGCCTTCTGTGTGTGTGCTCAGTCATGTCTGACTCTTTGTGCATGGACTGTGGCCCTCCAGGCTTCTCTGTCTGTGGGATTTTCCCAGCAAGAATACTAGAGTGTGTTGCCATTTCCTTCTCCAGGGGATCTTGCCAACCCAGGGATCGAACACATGTCTCCTGTCTCCTACGCTGGCAGGCAAATTCTTTACCACTAAGCCATCTGGGAAGACCAACTGCCTTTTGTATAACCTGTTAATTATTGTGTGCATGAATGTATCTCTGTGTATTTCTATATGCATTTTCACACTTGATCAAAAATTCCCTAAGAATAGTGATTTGTGTTCTTTCATACAACCCAGAAGACGGTTCTTTGGATTGTTTATGTCACACAAACTAGACACACAGAAGCAGAAATTTTATCATGACCTGCTTACTTATTAGATAATAAAAATGAAAGAATGGAATACAATAAAACTGTAAGTCAGGAATAATTTTAAATAACAATGCAGTCTTCTTAATTGCAGATGAAATATTGGAATTTAATATGGTAAAGTAATTTACCTATCCATAGAATAACAGAAGTTTTAGGAAAAGTCAGCTCCTCAGAAATATCATTAAGTATCTAAAATTTTCATATACAGGACCATGGAAGAATTAATCTTGTCATCCTGCTTTTTGCTCATAGGGAGAGTCACTTGCCTATTATTATCTGAGCATGGGAACTGTCCAGTTTTAACATGGCAGACAATGCTACTCATCACTACATTTCATCTTTCTTCTTGGTTGGTATTCCTGGGTTGCAAGATTTTCACTGCTGGATCGGCATTCCTGTCTGCCTCCTGTTTTCCCTGACCATGCTGGGGAACAGTATAATCATCATTACCATCAAACTAGAGCCAAGCCTCCACCAACCTATGTATTTCTTCCTTTGCATGCTGGCAATGAATGATATGGCCCTTGCTTCTTCCGTGGCCCCCAAGATGCTTGGCATCTTTTGGTTGGATTCTCACAGATTTGACTTTAATATCTGCTTAGCACAAATGTATTTCATCCACACATTTTGCATAATTGAGTCAGCCCTCTTAGTTGCCATGGCCTTTGACCGTTATGTAGCTATTTGTATCCCACTACGTTATACAACCATCTTGACAACACCAATGGTCATCAAAATGGGTTTAGTCAGTGTGACTCGAGGTATTCTTATGGTTTTACCCTGTCCTCTTCTTATTAAGAGGCTACCATATTACACCAAATATATAATCAATCATGCCTATTGTGAGCACATGGCTATAGTGAAGTTGGCCAGTGCAAACACCCATATTAATAGAGCATATGGAATCTCTGTGGCCCTTTCAGTGATGGTATTGGACCTCGGGCTCATAGCCACATCCTATCTCAAAATCCTTCAGGCGGTCTTCCGGCTCTCTTGTCAGCATGCCCGCTCAAAAGCACTGGGCACCTGTGTTGCCCACGTGTGCACTATCCTTGTCTCCTACACACCTGCCCTCTTTAGCTTTCTAACTCACCGCATTGGCAAGAAGGTGCCTCCAAGTGTCCATATCATTTTTGCAAGTTTGTACCTTCTGGTGCCCCCCACAGTCAATCCCTTGGTATATGGTGTCAAGACAAAGCAGATTCGTGACCGAGTGATTGGTCTCTTTTTCCCAAACAAAAAAATTTCTGAAAACTAGGATATTTAAAAACAAACCCATGGTGGTAGACTCGGTTTCATGGAGTCATAGCACATTAACAAAAGTTACAACCTTGTCCCCAACATCTTTATTGATTCATCTGTGGTTTTAATCAGGGATATTTGATGCTGTACATTTATTTTTTTCTCTATTTTCAATTTTTATGCTTTCTTTCCTTTAGAAATAAAGGTGTGTCTCTTCACATTCACAAAATGTTAAATTATTGAAATATTTATCATTTCAATAAACGTTAGCAACAATTGTTACTTATTGTTAATATTACTTCACAGTCTATATTTATTCATAATATTTAATAATATCCACACATGTGAAATGACTAGTTTAGCTATTGTAGCAATTTTAAACTTCTCAACATTCTGGACATTGCCATTCTTGAAAATATTTTTTTCCATTTTTAATTGTTACATGCTTTGTTTAAAAACTGTAGAGTAAAAATCATTTTCAAGTGTTTTTTGCTTATTATTTTAGTAGCAATGATGAATCAGCATGCCAAAAATGAAGCACATTTTTCTCAATATTTTATATTTATTCCCATACATTTGCTCTACTTTTAGGTATCATGATAGATTTTTCAGTCTCCTTATGCCTGATAAATTATATTATAATATTTTGGCAACCTCCTAGGCAAGAGTCACTTCTAGTTTACTAGGGAAATGTCCAATCAGGGTAACCTGGTAACATGATTTTGGCTCCGCAGTAACACTTGAAACACTTGAACACTTTTACTTCACACTTGTGAAAATCCCATTTATCCACATTCATCCCTTTTCTTTGGCTTCAGAGAATATCAATTTTTCAGTCACATTTATCCAGTGCTGTTTGTAAATAATTTGCTTCCTAATTAAGAACATTAATTTTACTATGCATGTAGCACAGAGGACCCTAATTTAGACCCATTTATAAATGCTCTGTGCAAAACATCTTTTTACTTTTAGGATTGTTTTATGGAACGAATGCTCATTGAGTTGGAAATTGTTGATTCTTGAAAAAGGTTGGAATATTTTTCAAATACTTATTGGCCAAAGTGTGTTTTCAAATGAATGAGTTTCCTAGACTCTGACGTTTTTATTCTGCTGTAGCCATAATTTTACCTATTCATAACTATATTTGTATCTTATTAACTTTTGTATGAATTATATTACAACTAGCTCTGATTACTTACAATGATGTAAATCTTCCTTCTTTTTTTTCAATGAATATACTCAGTGTCTCTATCAGACATTTTAGAGTAGAGTTCTGGGGAAAATAAATTTATTTCAAATGTTGCTTCTGTTACTAATGACTGGCTGTTTCCTTTTTGACTATATAAATTCTGAGTTTCATCATTGATTAAACAGAGGAAATAGCTTTTGTACTTTATAGTATCAGAGCAAGGATTAAATTAACTGATGAATAGAAGACAGTTATCACAGTAATTAACAATCTTCTTCCATATTATCATGAATAGTGCCCTGATAGGTACTGAAAATTGGAAGATCTGTTAGAAAAGATGTTTTTTTCCAAATACCTATAGAGTTATGAAATAGATAGCTCTACAAAGATATCCTCTTAGTTATTCAACATTCTCCAAAGGGGACATTTCACCCACCCAAACCATCCTACAAAATTTGTTGTCTAAATAAGTAACACATCAAGTCACTTAAGTCAACGGGAAAATCAGTTAATGTCATAAAGTATTTGTTAAGTGTCAAATATTTGCCCAAATATATGAGAAACAAAGTAGTAAAAATTGAACTAATTTTTATAATGAAAAAAATTAGCATATATCCCAGATAATAAAAAAGATAAATTCAAATTAACAGTTTAAAAATTGTGCAGGTAATTATGGAATACCAAAAACATCATGATGAGACAATTTTCTAAGGTATATTAGAGGAGATGCTAGGAAAAGGATGAGTTGAGTCTTGAAGAATAATGATAACATATCCAGGTAGTAAGGGTGTCCAAGGTTTTCTAAGAGGCAAAAATCACAATGGAGGTGAATAGACACTGTATGAAAAGTAAAAATACATCCAGAAGAGAGTGATGGCATACTAAAAAAGGAGAATAAAACTTAAAGAAAAAAAAATATAATTAGAAAAGCAGGAGGGGCATCCAATAAGAAAATGTCTAGTTTTGGGCACCTTGAGAAATAAAGAGTTGTACAATGGGAATGGTGAAAGGGCCCTACAATCTTGTATACAATGAATGACTTTGTCTCCAAGAGATAAATCTAGCCAAAATTCTGAATTTATTTAATTAAACACTACACTATATTTTGCACTTATAGAGCCTAATATTACTTTCGACCTACTTCACAGAATATGAATTTGTCAAGTCCATGGGGCAATCTGTAGCACACAGACTAAATCCATCTTGTTGCCTCTTTTCTAAATAAAAAATTTTATTGGATTACCATCACATCCATTGATTAATGTATTGTTGATGGAAGCTTTGGCACAATAGGGCAAAGTTAAATAATTAGGACAGAGATCATACAATTAAAAAGCTTAAAATATTCACTGTCAATCCCTTTACATAATAAGTTTGCTGATCTATAATTTAGAGCAACAATTTACTACATCATAATGTGTTAGTTGTGGAGAAGGAAATGGCAACTCACTCCAGTATTCTTGCCTGGAGAATCCCAGGGACGGGGGGCCTGGTGGGCTGCCATCTATGGGGTTGTACAGAGTCGGACACGACTGATGCGACTTAGCAGCAGCCGCAGCAGCAGCAATATGTTAGTTGAGATTCCCCAGGGACTCAGTGGTAAAGAATCCGCCTGCCAATGCAGGTGATGCAGGTTTGATTCCTGGGTTGAGAAGATACCCTGGAGAAGGAAATGGCTACACACTCCAGTATTCTTGCCTGGAAAATACCATGGATGGAGAAGTCCGGTGGGCAACAGTCCTCGGGGTTTCATAAGAGTCAGATATGACTTAGTGACTAAACAACAACAGGTCTGATTTCCTTTAGGATGGATTCGTTGGATCTCCTTGCAGTCCAAGGCACTCTAAGAGTTTTCTCCAACATCACAGTTAAAAAGCATCAATTCTTTGGTGCTCAGCTTTCTTTATAGTCCAATTCTCACATCCATACATTACCACTGGAAAAACCATAGCCTTAACTAGATGGACCTTTGTTGGCAAAGTAATGTCTCTGCTTTTTAATATGCTGTCTAGGTTGGTTGTGACTTTCCTTCCAAGGAGTAAGCATCTTTTAATTTCATGGCTGCAATCACCACCTGCAGTGATTTTGGAGCCCAGAAAAATAAAGTCTGTCACTGTTTCTATTGTTTCCCCATCTCTTTGCCAAGAAGTGATGGGACTGGATGCCATGATCTTAGTTTTCTGAATGTTGAGATTTAAGCCAACTTTTTCACTCTCATTTTTCACTTTCTTCAAGAGGCTGTTTAGTTCTTCTTCACTCTTTGCCATAAGGGTGGTGTCATCTCCATATCTGAGGTTATTGATATTTCTCCTGGCAATCTTGATTCCAGCTTGTGCTTCCTCCAGCCTAGCATTTCTCATGATGTACTCTGCATATAAGCCAAATAAGTAGGGTGACAATATAGATCCTTGACATACTCCTTTTCCTATTTGGAACCAGTCTGTTATGTTTTCAGTTCATTATTGTGAATACAATCTGAATAGATAGAATTTTGCATAAGGGGGAAATGATGTAAAAAGTAGAAATTTGTAATAAATTTAGATAAAGTAGCATTAACAACCTTAACAACATTAACAATATAAGAATAAAAGTAAGGATTTCAAATGAAATTAATTTAGTATAATCTAGAATTTGCAAGGTGCTGTCTTCCTAAAGTCATCTGAGAAAGACACAATTGGATAGCTTGGGCCA
Source organism: Hydropotes inermis (assembly GCA_020226075.1). Lineage (NCBI taxonomy): Eukaryota > Metazoa > Chordata > Mammalia > Artiodactyla > Cervidae > Hydropotes > Hydropotes inermis. The sequence continues at coordinate 44,917,710 of CM035279.1, forward strand.
ATTTCAGCACTATAAAGCTTAGCCCTATAGGATTTGTGATATTACTTAAAGATACTATGGGGTTTGGAAAATTAGAGTTGTAAAGACTTTGCATCAGACTCTGCTGGTGTGTAACATCAATAGGACTCATGGTCCGAGAAGTAGGGCGTTTCAGTGGATTCTACAGTATTGGAAAAACATAGATTAATTAAATCCTTTCCTCCTTTCAAAGCAGTTAATTCTAGCTGGATGAAAATGATGTACACACAAAGTTTATGACATTAACTCTGTAATTATAAAATCATAGCTCATGTGTAAAGTCAAGATCACTGGGATGAAATTTAACAAACCTATAGATCCAGAGGTTTTACCTGCCTCCTGCAAAACCTCTATGCAGGTCAAGAAGCAACAGTCAGAAATGGACATGGAACAATGGGCTGGTTCAAAATCAGGAAAGGAGTAGGTCAAGGCTATATGTTGTCACTTTGTTCACTTAACTTACATGCAGAGTACATCCTACAAAATGCAGTTATTGAGAGCAATGTCTGTCACTCAAAGCATTGCCAGGAAAAGATATATGGGCTCATGGAGGCTGGGCTCAGATTTGATAATGAACAGCAGCAGAAAATTCCCAAATGGAGCAGTGATGTGCATGGCACAGAAAGGAATGCTGATCCAGAACTGCACAGACTCCAGGCCAGGGATCCCAATCAGTGTCAGCACCGAGGGCATGAAAACTATGCCATTGAGCTGGGGCATGTTTGTTTTGAACTCTCTAAGTTTAGAGAGTCTGATTCAAGATGGCAGGTTTTGTTGAGTATCTTTCTTGTTTTTTGTTTTTACCTAGGTTCATACCATCAGTGGTTAAATGTGGTTTCAAATGGCATTTTGACACACATACTCATTTTTTTTTTGATGTTGCAGTTAAAATTTGGCTGTGAATGTACATAGAGTTTCCCTGAATAATTTATTTTCAATTTTCTTTTTGTTCTCTTTTTTTTTTTTGCTATGTATACAGATAGATATAAACACATATACACACTTGGAAGCTTACAAATATTCACTATAGAGAGAGGAAGTTTTCCTTCCAGTCAATGTGAATTCCTATGGTTTTTGCAAAATTAGTTGAAAGCCATCTCATTGAATGTAGTTGGGTCTTCTAAGTTAACTTCTTGTAAGTTAACAAGATCTGACATAAATGGTGTGCTACATATAATGTTATTTCTAATCAAAGAACTTCCAATTCATTCAGATAGTCTAGTAGAACTCAAATAATAATAATACCAACACCCTCTTAGGAGCTGTTCTAGATTTTGGGAAAATGTTATAAAGTGGCATTATCAAAGATGACACAGGCAAAACTCTACCTGTGACAACTACACATAACAAGTGGTATGCTAAGTATGCATATGGGACACATAAAGAAGTGGTAACAGAGTATTTAGAATCTGCTTTTATCCCAAAGTTGGAACCTAGGGAAATTTTCTGAGTATTAAGTATAAAGTTAAATATTTTACAGATAAATAATTAAAATAATATGTAATGACAACAAAGAAATAAGTCAAACATCTGCTATACTAAAATGTGAAACATGAATTTCTCATATGCAAATTTATTTCTGCAAAAACTGAACTGTGAAAATTTTTACCTGATAGAATAATACCTAAAAATTGAAAGTTTTATGATTATTTCTGAAAGAAACTTTTCAATTACCAAAATTTAATCAAATAATGATATCTATATTTTCATATGTACACTAAAATGTATTTTATCAGTATTTTTCTAGAATAACAAAAAAGTACCAAATAAAAAGTATTAATATGCATCAATTTTTTGGCACTCAGCTTTCTTCACAGTCCAACTCTTAAATCCATACATGACCACTGGAAAAAGTATATACATAAAACTTTAGATATATTAAGCAATATTGAATAAGTAACTGTATTTATTCAGTGGGATTCAAGTTCATGATATGATTACTGATTTAAAATAAGCAGTTTTAATATATTTATTAAAATCAACCTCTGGATACTACCATATAGCTCTATTTTCTGTATGCTCCATTCATCCTTTATGGAAGTGTAGCATATGTTTCAAAAGCCATTTGCTGGCAATTTCCATATTTAAGTATTATTATAATTTCTTGGAGGCTTATTTTTCTCTCACATATTGAAAATAGGCACATCATTCATATGACAGTCTCTCCAAACACCTCATCAGTTCAGTTCAGTTCAGGTCAGTCGCTCAGTCGTATCCACTATTTGCGACCCCATGAATCACAGCACGCTGGGCCTCCCTGTCCATCACCAACACCCGGAGCTTTTTTCCAATGAGTCAACTCTTCGCATGAGGTGGCCACAGTATTGGAATTTCAGCTTCAGCATCAGTCCTTCCAATGAAAGCCCAGGACTGATCTCCTTTAGGATGGACTGGTTGGATCTCCTTACAGTCCCAGGGACTCTCAAGAGTCTTCTCCAAACCACAGTTCAAAAGCATCAATTTTTCAGTGCTCAGCTTCCTTCACAGTCCAACTTTTATATCCATACTTGACCACTGGAAAAACCATAGACTTGACTAGACAGACCTTTCTTGGCAATGTAATGTCTCTGCTTTTTAATATGCTATCTAGGTTGGTCATAACACCTCACAGAACCCAGTAAGTGAATCCAGTATGGCATTTACTTTTAATCCATATTGGTTGACCACAGATTCTCTTCTTCAGATAGGATTGTGCAAAATTACTTGCAGGCATTATAGAAACACACTCATAAATGAGCCCAAAATGCAGCCATTATTACACTACTCCCTAGTCCCTTAAAGCTGCGATTCAAGGGTTGTTTGTTTGCTTTTCTAAATCACCATCCATCTTACTGAGGAAGAAACACACCAGTCTCTGCCCAATTCTCTGTCCCTCATTAACTTCATTTTCCAATTCCCTATACCCTCGCAGAAGTTTAATGTAGGGCCAAATATTGTCTTAGTTTACCATTACTGCTTTTACTACATTTTCCTGATTCATATTCTTCTTTTTACTCATGGTATAACATATTAGCTACTCCTTTTGACCTGACACAATATCCTTGCTTCTTCAATTCCTTACTTCTACTTGCTTTATGATCTCATATTATAATCTATATATTCAACTTCTCCAAAAGAGAAGCTCAATGATAGAAAATATCACAATTCTGGAAGGGTTTCCAATAAAATGTATGCGGTGCTGAATTCCCTGCTGATTTCCAGACATTTATGTTCATAAATTTCACCTATCTCTTCAAACTCTCTGCAATAATTCTTTTCTGTTGGTCGTAAGATGTTTGTTATATTTTACAAACTCTAGATTCCTTCTCTCTGCTACTCCCTACCCCAGCGGGCATGGACACTCCTCTTTCAGCTAACTCCTAGTTCTGTTTTGATGAGAAGTGAAGTTGCTTAGTCATGTGTGACTCTTTGTGATCCCATGGACTGTAGCCCACAAGGCATCTCCACCTGTGGAATTTTCCAGACAAGAGTACTGGCGTGGGTTGCCATTTCCTTCTCCAGGGGATCTTCCTGACCCAGGGATTGAACCTAGGTCTCCTACATTGCAGATAGATGCTTTACCCTCTTAGCCACCATTATTCCTTTACTTCCTCCCTGATAATTAGTGTGTGTGTGTGTGTGTGTGTGTAATATATATATATATAATTAGCCTTCCCTCAAAATTTGTATATTAATCATATATTAATTTAGTAGTCATTTCCCTTCTGATAAAATATAATTCAAACCTATTGGTATATTCACAGATGCTGTGATTTTTTGCTAATATCTGCTGTCTCAAGTTAAATGGTGCTATAATTCCCAATGTGTCACTATGAATCATCATATTTTCAAAATCAATTTAAGTGATTTTTAAACCACTGTCATAAGACTTTGTCTCCATAATTCTTGAAAGCTTGTATATTTAGAAAAAATTCAAAATTATAGTTTATCCAAACACATCAAACATTTTAAAGGACCCTTCTAAGTTGATATTTGTTCAGTGCTTAAAATTATTTTGTCTTTAAAATACAAATTTTGTTTCCATAATCCCAGCATCTTGTTTTCATCCAGTCTCAAGACACCCTCCTCTTTTGTTGCTTTTTCACTGTTATTGTATGTTGTTGATGTGCTGAATTCCATTGACAACTATAGTATTCTCCATGGTTCTTTTACTTCTCGTTAAAAATGGCCCCCTGCCCAGACATATTTTCCAGTCCCATAGTTTCACTAATCACTGTTTCAGAGTAAATAAATAGTCATATCTGGATAAATTTAACCTGAACAGAGAGCTTATCTGCTAAACTGCCTCTTAAGCAGTTCCAACTTGTGAAATTACTCCATTTGGGGAGTTAGGGAGAAATCAAATCACATCTGGGCTTTAAATTCAAGTATCTTTATTTGATCCAGGTTTGCCTGTAGTATAGTCAAAATAGTTCAATAGGTTCAGGATTTCTACAAAGGCCTTTTATTATGTATAATTACATATGAGAAGAAAAACCCTCAATTCATATAGAAGAAAACTGGAAAACCATTCATTCCTTCAAATCCAGTCACACATTCAGTGACTAAATACTTAGCAATAAGAGATTCAATTTTCAAATTTGCTATTAATAGTGGAGATAACTTTAATACATCATCACCATTACAAACATATCTGGCATAAAAATTATATATGACAGAATTCTGCAAACTAATTTAGAATTTTAGAACTTCTTAGCTAAGCTTTCCTTTGTTAGTAATGCTTCCTCTCGGTTTCCTCTTGCAGGACGTTGGACCTTCCTATGAGACAAATACTCGTGTTTTTTTTTTTTTTTTCTTTTTTTAATACTCTCGACTCAAACATTGCCTCCTCTGTGAAGAGTCGCCTAATAGTTTTAGCAACATTCAAATTTATTAAATATATCTACTAGGAATATCTAATAGGAATGCATTAGTATTTTACTTTCCCCAGGCTTGTTTAATGCCAAAAATGTGCAAGACGCAATGCATTTGCAGATGCATTTGCTTTGTTTTCAGATGCGTATATGCATGGAGAAGGAGGCTGGTGTGGACTGGGAAAAGTAAAGAACCAGTCTAAGAAAAATGCTAAGAATTTAAGCATCTTAATGTATGAGTTTCCTCTGTTATTTCAGTATTACCTTTGAATGCTCACATTGTAAAACCCAAAATTCGAGCCTTCATTCCAAGGAGGAAAAACCGCACGACCCAATAAACCAGCCCAGCAGATGCAATACGCAAGAGGGTTTATTGTCGGTTGTGCAAATGGGTGACTCTGATCTCCTGGGAGGCAGAGCACACCGAACAGCAAATTGGGCAAGCTTTTTATATGCAAAAAAAACATACTATTGTGGGGCTGCCAAATTGTTTGATGTATTTTGACTAGTCGATATCTAGTTTCCCTTTTACCGGTGTCTATAATTCATGTGTCTGATATTTTTCTTGTTGGTTTTTGAAGCTAAGAAATAAGTTTTATTATGCGGCGCTGCCGGGGCTGGGGCTGGCAGGCAGCCGGGACTTGGGTTTCGGTTTCCGTGAAATGGTGGGATTCCCCGCCCCCAGTAAAAAATCCCGCGCCGTTTGTACTAATAGAATTGCTTTAAGTTTGAACCAAAGCCCGAGAAGTTTGTGCCAATAGGATTGCTTTGTAAACATGTAGCCCGCGAAATTTGTACCAACAGGATTGCTTTGCAAACGTGTAACCAATCACTTTGTAACCCGTATGTAACATGCTGATAGTATGGTTTTTTGTCTATAAAAAGCTTGCCCAATTTGCTGTTCGGGGTGCTCTGCCTCCCAGGAGATCAGAGTCACCCGTTTGCGCAACCGACAATAAACCCTCTTGCATGTTGCATCTGCTGGGCTCGTTTATTGGGTCGCGCGGTTTTTCCTCCTTGGAACAAAGGCCCGAATTCTGGGTCTTACACTATCAGCATATTACATATGGGTTACAAAGTGATTGGTTACACGTTTGCAAAGCAATCCTATTGGTACAAACTTCTCGGGCTACATGTTTACAAAGCAATCCTATTGGCACAAACTTCGCGGGCTTTTGTTCAAACTTAAAGCAATTCTATTGGTACAAACGGCATGGGCTTTTGTTCAAACTTAGGCGCCCGCTGGCTTTTCAGCTCTCCCGCGGGCTTTTACTGGGTGCATATTGATTGGCTGGCTCCAGGTCACCCGATGGGGGCGGGGAATCCCACCATTTCACGGAAACCGAAACCCAAGTCCCAGCCGCCTGCCAACCCCAGCCCTGGCAGCCCCACATAATAAAACTTATTTCTCAGCTTCAAAAACCAACAAGAAAAAAAACAGACACATGAATTATAGACACTGGTAAAAGGGAAACTAGATATCAACTAGTCAAAGTACATCAAACAATTCGGCAGCCCCACAACATAAGTGAGGCTATATACTTGTTTTAGTTGAAGATATGAACAGAGTCATTAGGGGTGAGAAGGGGGAAAGAAAAGTGGAAAATGCTAAGTAGACCAAGAAGAAATCAGTAATATTTATTATACTCCTCATGTCTTAGGTGAAATGCTGACTGTCAGGAAGCATTTAACAAGAAGCTTTCTGTGTGCTGTTTGGGATCTGTCAGGAACCCTCTGGCCCTTATTGATTCCTAAATATTCAGAAATTAAGAGGAGAGGCATGCGTTTCCCCAGGCTGAGGAATCCAGTCATTTCTCATTACAATGATAAGTACCCTCTTCCTTTTTATGAGCCATAGGGTAAAAGGTGATTGTTTGCTACTCTCTCTTTGAAAGGGATCGTCTTCTGTATTGTAAGTCTGGAACTTTATCTTTGCTGAGAATAACCACCTAGTAAGACAGTATATATGTGCACACCATGTTGATTAAAACACCTTTGCTCCATCAGAGCTTTGGTCCCTGTGTCTTTCTTTCTTTCTTTTTTTTTTTCTATTCCTTCTTTCTGTCTTTCTCTCTATTTCTGGCTAATTCCTTGGAGCACAGAGGCCCACTGAGCTCACTTTCTTGCCCGGGCTTCTAAGACCCTCTTGAGAAGGTGCACTGTGGCTTCACCCACTAGAGAGGGTGCCCGGTGCCTACGTGCAGCAGCGAGAGCCCTAAGAACAGGGCTCTATTGGCTTTCTGAGTAAACCAGGGGATATCAGCCTATTTCTCTCTCTTACTCTCCGGACCACCAGGTTCCAGTCCATTAAGGGACCAACAGCTGACAAATATTATTCTCCTTTTAGGATTTCGTAAGAATGATTATACACAGTTACAGAATCCAATTTCCCACAATCTTAGATCGTTTTCTCTGTGCTCAGAGGCACCTAGAAGAACACATATTCACAAGTTCAAATCACCAATCTTCTTACATATGTGCACTGGGATGGTAATATATAATTGCACATGCAATTATAATGAAGTTGTTTCCAATAAGACAGATAGAGGACAAATATTATATCAGCAGTTGGGCAAAGGCAGGATGCAATTCCCTTGTGTAAAGGAAATAATAACAAACATATCAAGGGATATAATGATATGCAACAGTTTATTTTCTCCAGCTTTCAATGGCTTCTAAATGCATGAATATTGGACAAAGTAGGAAGTGCCAATTCCAGGACTCCATTTCCAGGATATACTGAGACTCCTAATTTAACTTCACAAAGCTGAAAGTGAGGGAAATAGAAACAGAGCTTCCTTTCTAATAAGAGCTAATCCTAATATTTAAATCAGTTTATAGGAGATTTCATGGAATTTTTTACTCAGATAAATTTCTTCTATAAACCACCTTGGTGATAGTCAACTTTGACCAACAATGCTAGGCAACACCCTATATACAGAGTCAACTACCTAATGTATATAAACTGGACCATACAGGCATTTTAAAAAAAATGAGGTATAGTTGATTTAAAATATGCTAGTTTCAAGTGTATAGCAAAATGATTCAGTTTTACATATGTATACATCTATTTTGCCAGATTATTTTCTCTTATAGATTACAGAATATTGAATATAATAACCTGGGAAATATGGTAGGTTCTTATTGGCTATCTATTTTACAGAGAGTAGTGTGTATCTGTTAATCCCAAACATCTCATCTATCCCTCTCTCTGGCCCTTTCTCTTTTGGTAACCATAAGTTTGTTTCATATGATTCTGGGTATATTTCTCTTTTGTGTATAAATTCATTTGTATCAATTTTTCAGATTCTACATGTAAGTCATATCATATGATAATTGTCTTTCTCTATCTGGCTTATTTCACTTAGTATGACAATTTCTAGGTCCATCCATGTTGCTGCAAATGGCATTATTTCATTCTTTTAAATGGCTGAGTAATATTTCCTCTTATGTTTTACATAAGAAAAGATTGTTGACTTTGGGAGGATACTTATTGGTTTGTGAAGTAAGATTTCCACATAGATGCATTGTAATTATTATTATTTTCATTACAAAGTCAGTCACAACAAGAAGTAGGGAGCTCTGAAACTGTCACAATCCTTTCTATGGGATAATCCAGATGAACATACAGTTAGTTTGTACTCTTATTTCTGTCTTGTTGCTTGCTTCAAGTGCACTAACCTAGTCTGTGTGTTCAGAGCCAAATTCAGGCAAAATCTTGGGTAAACATACTTCTCATTACTCATGACCATTATGTATGACCACTTTGAGCTTACTTCCCCTATCTGTAAAGTAAAGGATTTGGTCTTCTTTGTCATTAAAAATTAGACAGACAAAAATTAGCCTGACTGGCATAACTTTCCACAACTATATGAGTTAATCATGAATGTTTCACATACACAGAGACAGAATCAGAGTAAGAGTCTTTCATTAACAAGTGTGATGGAAGTCTTCAGACAAGGCTCTTCATTTTAGGAGGCAGGAGTGGATGAAGTAAGCAACTTCGAAATTAAGTTTAATTTCAGGAAAAAACCCTCTAAGCTAGAATTATTCTTTTAATAGTATTAGATTTCTGGAGACAATGTACTAAATTAAAGGAATGTTAATCTGTCAAAACTGATGTATGACAGTTCTCTTTTTGTGTGACACTAAACACAGTATTTAAGTCTATAACAATATTTCCTTTCGATAAAGTATGAATAGAAAGTAGTTCAACATAATAAGACATTTGTGACAAACTCACAGGTAACACTCTCCACAGTGAGAAACAGAAAGTCATTCCTGTAAGAACAAGAACAAGATAAGGATGTCCACTCTTGGCACTCTTACTAAACAAAATATTGGAAGTCCTAGCCAGAGCAATTAGGCAAGAAGAAGAAATAAAGTTCATTCAAATTGGAAAGAAGTGAAATATCCACTATTTGTGGATGACATGATTTTATACACAAATTACTCTATCAACTTCACCATGATAAATGAATATAGTAACATTGAAGAATACAAATTTGATGTTCAAAAATTTGTTGCATTTCTGTATGCTAACAGCACCTGAGCAGAAAGAAAAATTAAAACAACCACACTATTAGCAGTCTCAACAAAATAATAAAATGAATTTGGGAATAAATTTAACCAAGGAGGTTAAAGACCTGTACAAACATTTTTGAAAGAAATTGATGAATACACAAATAAATGGAAAGGCATTCTGTGTTCATAGGTTGGGAGAATTAACACTGTCAAAACGTCCTTATCACCTAAAGCCATCTACATATTCAGTGTTATTCCTATCGAACTCCAAGGAATATTTTTCACAGACATAAAACAAAAAGATCTAAAATTTATATGGAATCAGAAAAGAACCATTATCCACAATATCCAGCTATCTCACTTCTGGGTATCTACTGGAAACACAAAATTAACAAGAAAACCATTTGAAAAAGTATATATATACTAAGAGCTAATTTAGGTAAAATCTTGGGTAAACATATTTCTCATTACTCATGACTGTTATGTATGACCACTTTGAGCTTACTTCCTCTATCTGTAAAGTGAAGGATTTGGTCTTCTTTGTTATCAAAAATGTTAACTTGCACTGGCATAACTTTCTGCAAATATATGAGCTAATCATGAATGCTTCACACACAGAGACAGAACCAGAGTAAGAGCCTTCCATGAACAAGTGTGATGGAAGTCTTATATACATATATACACACACACAAGGGCTTCTATATATATATATATATATATATATATATATAATATATATAATCCTCCCTTATAGAATTAGTTCTTTTTTCTTCAGATATAGTTATAGAATTTGCTTTTATCTAAAAAAATATTTCTAATATATCATATGGTAGGTAAAACAAGTATATTAAATACATAGTTTTTTATGTTTACTTAACACTTCCACCAACTCTCAGTTATAACTCTATCACACATTTTAGTATGATTGTAATATTTTACTAATATAAATATGCTTACATTGCTTAATATTGTAAATATAAAATATAAATATGTTTCAAAGTATAAGTTATAAATAGACTTAATGTACAACACACAATTGCAGAACAAAGAACTTTAGGGCCTTAAATACAATAATAATGATGATAAGTATATTTATAAACAACAGCATAGATTATGTTTCATACACAATATATTATAATTCATTACACTGACATTTTTATGCAGTAGTATTGATGCCACTTCATATTTTTAAGCAGAAGAAGCAAAAAAGTATTAATATTTAGTTGCACTTTTAAGAGATGTCCTTAAAAATTGACTTAATTAAAACAAAATCTTCATAATTTCTTCTTCTGTGTTATCTACTGGTTAAATGTATACTCCAAGTAATTCTGTGTTCATACAAGTGAAATTATTTGAATAGGAATCAGAGCTTCAGTGTTGCAAATGTAAAATCTAGAGCTCTCTATTTCAGCAAACAAATGAACATAAGAAAGCAAACAGTCACACTAAAAATTAGTGTTTCTCAGACTGAATTTGTATTATTTGAAATAAGATAGATGAGAGCTCAAGATGCATCCTTCAAGTGAAAAATCTTGGACACTCGATCTCGAATCTGTTTGGTCTTTACACCATAAACAATAGGATTGAGAAAAGGTGGGACAAGCAGGTAAAGATTGGACAGAAGAATGTGAATGTAAGATGGAATATGGAACCCAAATCTGTGTGTAAAGGAGGAGAAGAAACCCAGGAGATAAAACACAAGGAAGACGCAAATGTGGGCAATGCAAGTGTTAAAAGCTTTGAGTCTAGCTTCCTTTTGAGGCAGTTTGAAGACAGTTACAAATATTCGAATGTAAGAGAGTGTGATGAAGATTATGTCAAATCCAAGTATAATGAAAGCCACAAAAAGACCATAAATCTTGTTGATTCGAGTGTCTTCTGCTGCCAGCTTCACAATGGCCATGTGCTCACAGAATGAATGGGAGACCACAGTGGTCCGATAGTGTTTCAGCCGGCATTTGATGAGGATGAGACACAGAGCTATAAGGACACTTGCTCTGAGTGTCACTCCAGCCCCAATCTGAGTGAGGAATTTGTGGGTAAAAATAGCTGCATGTCTCAGAGGATCACAGATTGCCACATAGCGGTCCAAGGCCATGGCCAGCAGAATACCTGACTCAGTACACTGGAAGGTATGGATGAGCCACATCTGAAAAAGACAGGCATCAAAAAGTATTTCTGGTGAATGGAACCAGAATATCCCTAACATTTTTGGTAGGATACAGGTACTGAGAGCAATGTCTGTCACTCCAAGCATTGCCAGGAAGAGATACATGGGTTCATGGAGGCTGTGCTCAGATTTGATGATGACCAAGATTAGGAAATTTCCAAATACAGCAACGATGTACGTGGCACAGAAGGGAATGCCGATCCAGAACTGCACAGACTCCAGGCCAGGGATCCCAATCAGTGTCAGCACTGAAGGCATGAAGACTGTACCATTGAGCTGAAGCATGTTGGCTTGGAACTGCCAGGTTTAGATATTCTGATTCAAGATGGCAGTTTGTACTGAGTGACTTTCTTATTTTCTGCTTTTACCTAAATTCACACCATCAGTGGTTAAATGTGGTTTAAAATGGCATTTTGACAGACATATTCATTTTTTTAATAGAACAGTTAGATTTGTCCAGGAATACAGATACAGTCTCCCTGATTGATGTATCTCAAATTTCTGCTTCTGTTTTCTATTTCTCTGTCTCTTTTTCTGTTGTATATATAGAAACATATACACTCTCAGAGGCATACAAATACTCACCATAGAGAGAAGCACTCCTTCTAGTCAATGTGTATTCTTATTGTTTTTGCATAATTAGTTAAACACTATTTCATTGAATGAAGTTTGTTCTGCTAAGCTAACAAGTTCTGAGAACATAAATTCTGTGTAACTTTTTTTTAAATTTTTTAATCAAAAAACTTATAATTCATTCAGACAGTCTAGTAGAAGTAAAATAATAGTAATGATAATAACAGAATTTTATAAGTTGCTCTATATCTTGGGAAAATAAGTTATGAAGTGGCGTAGTCAAAGAAGACATAGGCAATGATCTAAATGTGACAATTATAGAAGACACTTCATATGCTAAGTATGCATATGTTACATATAAGGTTGTAATAAGTATTTAAAATCTGTCTTTATTCCAAAGTTGGAACCCAGGTAAATTTCTTAAGAAATATGGATAAAATTAGGTATTTTAGAGATAATAACATAAAATAAAATGTAACATGACAATAAAAAAATAAGGCAAACTTATATTGGGATAAAATGTGATACATGAATCACATGCAAATTCATTTCTGCAAATTTAAACTGGGAAAATTTTTACCTGATTCAATAATATCCAAAAACTGAAAGCTACTATGATTGTTTCTCAAGTTATCAAAATCTGAACAATTAATAACATCTATATTTCAAATACATACCAAGATTTATTTTATCAATATTATTCTAGGAAAATAAATCAGAAAGTATCAAAACCATGAACATAAAACTTTAAATTACTATATATTGAATAAGTAACTATATTTATTCAGTGGAATTCAGTTTATCATGTGATTTCCAATGAGAAATAACCAGTGTTAATATATTACAAACCACCTTTGGACACTGCCATACAACTCTGTTTTCTGTCTGCTCCATTCATTCTGCTATGGTAGTGATTTGTTGTTGTTCTAGTCATTAAGTCATATCTGACTCTTTTGCAACCTTTTGGAATGTAACACACCAGGTACCTCTGTACATGAGATTTCCCAGGCAAGAATACTGGAGTGGGTTGCCATTTTCTTCTCTAGAGGATCCTCCCATCCCAGGAATCGAACCTGCATCTCCTTCACTGGCAGGTGGATTCTTTACACTGAGCCACCAGGGAAGTCCATGGAAGTATTAGTGTATGTTATAAAAGACATTTGGGGGCAATTTCCATATGTAAGCATTATTTAAATTCCTTGGAGGCTTATTTTCCTCTCACATATTGAAAATAGGTACATCATTCATATGACTGTTTCTCCAAATATTTCCTAGAACCCTGAACATCAACCCAGTATGACTTTTACCTTTTACTCATACTGGTTGATCACAGATTCTCTTCTTCCAATAGGGTTGCACAAAATTATCTGCAGGATCATGGAAATCCACTTGTAAATAAGTCCAAAATGCAGTCTATTATTATACTATTCCCTTAGTCCCTTAGAGCTCCAATTCAAATGCTTATTTGCTTGCTTTTCTAAATCACTATCCAACTTTGTTGAAGAAGGAATATAAGAATCTCTGTGGCTATTTCTCTGTCCCCCATTAAACTTTCATTTTCAATTCCCTATACACTCACAAAAGTTTAATACAAGGTCCATATTGTCTTAGTTTACCATTGCTGCTTTTACTACCTTTTCCTGATTCACATTCTTCTCAAACTTTATATTCATGGTATAACACATTAGCTATGCTTTTTCCCCTGACATAATCTCCTTGCTTCTGGGGTTTGCATGGGGTTTGCAAAGAGTTGGAAACAACTGAAGTGACTGAGCACAGCACAGCTCATTATCATTTCTTTACCTTTGCTCTGTCAAATTGTATATATATATATATACACATATATATATAAACCATATAGGTTTATTATTACTAGCTTTCCCTCAAAACATGTATTTTAATCATGCATTAATTTAGCAGTTATTTCCCTTATGATAAAATATATTTCAGGTTTATACACATTTGTTTTAATAGGTGCTGTGATCTCATTGTGAAATATGCTATAATCCTGAATGAATCCCCATGACTTGCTATAATTTTTTAAATCAATTTAAGTGATTTTTAAACCATTGCCATAAGACTTTGTCTCCATAATTCCTGAAAGTTCATACATTTGAAGAAACTTCAAAATTATACTCTATCCAAATACAATGAATTTTTTCAAGGACTCTTCTGTGTTGATTATTTGTGCAGTGCTTAAAACTATTTTATCTTTAAAATACAAATTTTGTTTCTGAAATCACAGTCTATCTTTTTTTTTTCCTTCAGTCTCAAGACACCCTTCTCCTTTGTTGCTTTTTCTGACTCCCTTTATTTTGTTGATGGCCTTAATTCCATTGAAACCCATATTCTTCCCCATGGTTCTTTTTCTTCCCGTTATATATAGCTCTCTACCCAGACATTCTGTTCAACTTCAGAGTTTCACTTACAAATGACTATGACTAAATAAATAAACATACTTCAATAAATCTAACCTGAACACAGGACACATATGCTTAACTGCCTCTTATGCAGCTCCACAGGCTTCCATGGTGGCTCAGAAGATAAAGAATCTGCCTGCAATTCAGGAAACCCAGGTTGATCCCTGGGTCAGGAAGATCCCTTGGAGAAGCAAATTGTTACCCACTCCAGTATTCTTGCCTTGAGAATTCCATGGAGACAAGAGCCTGGCCAGCTACAGTCCATAGGGTCGCAAAGAGTTGGACGTTACTGACAGACTAAACATTCATACAAGGGGTTTCAAGTTGGTGAAGTCTCTCTATTTCAGGGATTAGGGAGAAGCCAAATTGCATTTGGTCCTTAAATTCAATTATCTTTATCTGATCTAGCTTTGCCTGTCCTGTAGTCAGTATACTTCAATAGGATTTTATATAATTACATACAGGAGGAAACCCCCCCCCCTTCAGTTCCTTTAGAAGAAAACTGGAAAACCATTCATTCCATCAGACCCAGTCACACATTTAGCGACTAAATGCTTAGCAACAAGAGAAACGATTTTCATATATATATTAACAGTAAGCCAATTTTAATACATCACCATCCTAACAAATTTATCAGCTATAATGAAATATATGATAGGATTCTGCAAACTAATTTAGAATTCTAGTTGTACTTACTAAACTTTCCTCTGCTTATTATAGTTCCTTTAGGTTTCCTCCTATGCTTTCTTGGTCTTTCCCATCAGACAAATACCATTGATTATTAAATGTTCAGCCCAATCATTGCCTCCTCTATGAAGAGTCTCATGATATTCTAAATAAAATTCAAAAGTATTTGTTTCTGGCCTCAACATGTGACTATTTATTGAAAAATCTAGGAGAAATGCAATAGTATTTTATTTTCCTCAGATATGTTTAATATCAAAAATATGGAAAACAATGCACTTGCAAATTCATTTGCTCCGTTTTCAGATGTATATCTGCAAGAAGGGGATGAATTAGAAAAGGTAAATAATTAGTCAAAGAAAAATATTAGGAATCTATTACCTTAGTATATAAGTTTCCTCTGTTTTTATTTCAGTATTATTTTTAATACAAAAGGTAGGATATATACTTGCTTTAGCTGAAGATATGAAGAGATTCATCGGGGGTGAGAAGGGGAAAGAAATGAGAAAGATGTTAACTCGACCAAGAGGAACTCAGACAATTTATTATTCTCCTCATGTCTTAGGTGAACTCATGACAACTAAAATAATATTCTCTTCTTGCAATTTCATAAGAGAATCTCTTTATACACAGTTATAGAGTCCAATTTTCCACAGTCTCCTTAGATCTTTTCTCTATGTAGAGCTAAGAGGCACCTAGAAGAACATATACTCACAAGTTCAATTCTTCAGTCTTCTTGCATGCATGCACTGGGATGGTAATATAATTGCACATGCAGTTATAAAGAAGCTGTTTCCAGTGATAAACAAAAGACACATATTATATGAGCAGTTGGGCATGATGTAATTCTCCTGAGGAATCGATTTAGTAACAAATCATAAACAATAGCATAATTTTTCCAGCTTTCAATGGCTTCTAAATGCATGAATATTGGACAAAGTAGTAAGTGTCAATTCTAGGACTCTATTTCCAATATATTCTGAGACTCACAATTTCACTTCACAAGGCTGAGAAAAGTGGAAGTAGTGATAAGAGCTGACCCTAATACTTTTGAAAACTCTTTTCTAGGAGATTCCATGGATTGTTTTTTTTTAACAGATATAAATTTCTTATTTCTAGAAACCACCTTGGTGGTAGTCAATTTTGACCAGTCAGTATTAGGTAATTCCCAACATACAGGATCAACTACCCAACATGTCAAACAAACTGGGTCTTATAGGTATTTTTTTAAAATTAAGGTTTAGTTGATTTAAAATGTGATAGTTTCAGGTAAATAGCAAAGCGATTCAGTTATACATAAAATATAGGTCTTTTTTCCACATTCTTTTCCTTTATAGGTTATTGCAAAATATTGACTATAGTGCCCTGGGCTATGCAGAAGTCCTTGTTGTTTATATATTTTATATTTTGCAGTGTGTATATGTTAATCTCAAACTGCTAATTTGTCCCTTTTCCTTTCTCTTTTGGTAATTATAAGTTCATTTCTGTGTCTCTAGATCTATTTCTGTTTTGTATATAAATTCATTTTTTAAAGGTCTCACATATAAGTGATATCATATGATATTTGTCTTTCTCTCTCTTTATTCACTCCATATGATAATCTCTAGGTCCATCCATGTTGCTGCAAATGGCATTATTTCCTTCTTTTCTAAAGCTGAGTAATATTCTATTCTATGTTTTACATAATAAAAAGATTTTGGATTTGGGGAGGATACTTATAGGTTTATGAAGAAAGGAAAATTTCTCCATGAATATATTAATATTATTATAATTTTTATTATTACTATAAAAAGAAGTTGGAAACTATCATAATGTTTCCTCTCTATGGGATAGTCTAGATGCACATGCAGTTAGTTTATACTCATATTTCCATCTTATTGTTTGGTTCAAGTGCACTAATCTAGTCTGTGTGTTCTGAGCTAATTTGGATAAAATTTAGGATAAACAAACTTCCCATTATTCATGACTATTGTGTATAACTACTCTGAACTTTCTTCTCCTAGCTGTAAAGTGAGAAATTTGGTCTTCTTGGTCATTAAAATCCTTAGCTTGCCCTGGAATGACTTTTCACAATGATGTTAGCCAATCATGAAAGTTTCACACACACAGAGAAACAGAGTAAGAGCCTTCCATGAATGAGTGTGATGGAAGTCTTCAGGCAATGTTCTTCATCTTCATTGTAGAGGAAAGATAACTTAAGAACTTTGAAATTAAATTTAAATGCAGGAAAAGATGCTCTAAGCTAGATTTTTTTTTAACAGTATTTGATTTCTGGAGAAATAGTGGGAAAGTAAATGAATGTTACAGATTTTTAATCTGTCAAAATTGATGCATTCCAGATTTCTTTTTGTATGACAATAAACACAGTATTTAAGTCTGTAGAAACATTTTACCTCAATAAAATATGAATAGAAAGAATGCACTTCAACATAATAAAAGGTATTTATGACACACACCACACTCTATGGTGAAAAACTGAACACCATTCCTCTAACATCAAAAACAAGACAAGGATATTCACTCTTGCCTGTCCTGTTAAGCATAGTATTGGAATCCTAACCAAAGCAATTATGTAAGAAAAAGAAATAAAACTCATTCAAATTGGTTAGAAGTAAAGTTATATTTGTGGATGACATGATGTTATACCCAAAAACCCTAACAACTCCACCAAAAATTTTTAGAAATAAGGAATGAATACAATAAAGTTGTGGGGTACAAAATCAATATTTAAAACTTCATATGCTAAAAATATACTAGCAGAGAGAGCAAATAAGACAACAGTTCTATTTATAGTTGCAACAAAAACAAAATGAATTTGGGAATAAATTCAACCAATGGGGTGAAAGAACTGTACACTGAAAATTATAATACACTTTTTAAAGGACTGGATGAATGCACAACAAATGGAAGGGTATTCTGTATTCTTGGTTAAAAGAATTAACACTGTCAAAATGCCCTTATCTCCTAAAGGAATTAACATATTTAATGCTATTCCTGTCAAAATCCCAAGGGTATTTTTCAAACAAAGAAAAAAAAATTGTATGAAATCAGCAAAGATCCATTATCCAGCTACCTCACTTCTGGATATTTATCCAAAGAATACAGAAACACTAATCCAAAAAGATATTTGCACTCGCGTGTTAATCATGACATTATGAACAATATCCAAGATAGAGAAACAACCTTAAGAGCCCATCAACAATTGAATGGATAAATAATATGTGGTATGTATATACAGGGCTTCCCTGGTGACTCAGATGATGAAGAATCTGCCTCCAGTGAAAGAGACCTGGGTTTGATCCCTGGATCGAGAAGATACCATGGAGAAGGGAGAGGCTACCCACTCCACTATTCTTGCCTGGAGAATTTCATGGACAGAGAAGCCTGTGGGCTACAGTCTATGGGGTCACAAAGAGTTGGATATGACTGACAGACTAACACACAACAATGACAACACACACACACACACACACACACACACATATTCCCTAGTGGCTCAGCGGTAAAGAATCCAGCTGCAGTGCAGGAGATGCAAGTTCAGCCCCTGAGTCAGGAAGAGCCCCTGGAGGAGGGCATGGCAACCCACTCCAGTATGCTTGCCAGGAAAATCCCATGGGCAGAAGAACCTGATGGGCTGCAGTCTATAGGGTCACAAGGAGTCAGACATGACTGAAGCAACTGAGCACGAGCACGATGCACATGCAATAAAATACTCCTTGGCCATAAAAAGAGAAAATCTTCTCATATGTGATGATATGGATGGACCTTAAGGGTATTATGTTAACTTAAATGAAATAAGTCAGATGGAGAAAGAAAAACAACCCTGTGATTTCACTCCTAGTCTAAATATATATATATATATATATATATATATATATATATATATATTAAACAAATATATATATTTGTTTAGATATTATATAATATCTAAACAAATAAGAACTATTTAACTGTTAGTCACTCAATTGTGCCTGACTCTTTGCAACCTCATGACTTCAGCCCACCAGACTCCTTGGTCCATGGATTTTTCCAGGCAAGAATACTGGAGTGGGTTGTCATTCCCTTCTCCAGGGAATCTTTCCAACCCAGGGATGGAACCCTGGTCTCTCACACTGCAGACAGATTCTTTACAGTCTGAGCTATCAGTGGAGCCTATAATAAAAACTAAGATAAACAAAACAAACATATAGATAGAGAAAAATAGAGAAGTGGTTACCAGAAGGGAAGAGGCAGAGGGGATGGAGGTTAAGTAGAGCAAAATGGGTAAAAGGATATGGTAACAGAAAATAAGTTTTTGGTGGTGAGTGAAAAAATCAATTATATTATCTAAAAATATTAAGATTGAGAAACTGTTACTTTTTGCCCTTACAAATCTGACACTATGCTTCATCCATTATGTGGAATGAAGATATGTCCTTCTTACAAAAGGATATGATATAAACATGAGCTCACCAGGAAGTAGCATAGAGAATGAAGGCAAGGGTCCAAATACACATCTCCAAATATTCTGATTGCTATCATTTGTCATTAGTTGATCATATATTAGGCCAAAGTCACTAATTTCCATAAATAGCTGTCTTAATCAGTCTATAGCTACATTTTAAATTTAAATCTTCTTTTTAAAGTTTCTGTAAGAAGTCTTCATGTCCATTTCTAATTATACATCCATGTGTGACAATTATTTTAGCTATTAGATCCAGAGAACACAGAATTAACAACAAAACCATGAAACATACATATATATATATACATATACACATTCCTCCTTATAGTACTATTTGTTTCTTCTTAAAATATAGAACTTGCTTTATTGTTTTTAATTTATTTTAATTGGAGAATAATTTACAATATCATGGTGGTTTTTGCCATACATTGACATGAATCAGCCACAGGTACACATGTGTTGCCCCATCCTGAACCCCCTACTACTTCCCTCCCCACACCATCCCACTGGGTTGTCCCAGAGCACTGGCTTTGACTGACCTGCTTCATGCATCAAATTTCCACTGGTCATTTTTTTTACATATGGTAATATACATGTTTCAATGCTATTCTCTCAAATTATCCCACCCTCACCTTCTACCACATAGTCCAAAACTCTGTTCTTTACCTCTGTGTCTCTTTTGCTACCTTGCATATAGAATCATCATTACTGTCTTTCTAAATTCCATATATATGTGTTAACATACTGTGTTGGTATTTCTCTTTCTGACTTACTTCACTCTATATAACAGGCTCCAGTTTCATCCACCTCATTAGAACTGATTTAAATGCATTCTTTTTTATTGCTGAGTAATATTCCATTGTTCATATGTACTGTAACTTCCTTATCCGTTCATCTGCTGATGGACCTCTAGATTTCTTCCATGTCCTAGCTATTGTAAACAGTGCTGCAATGAACACTGGGGTGCATGTGTCTCTTTCAATTTTGGTTTCTTCAGTGTGTACACCTAGCAGTGGGATTTCTGGGTTGAATGGCAGTTCTATTTCCAATGTTTAAGGAATCGCCACACTGTTCTCCCATAGGGGCTGTGCTAGTTTTCATTCCCACCAACAGTGTAAGAGGCTTCCCTTTTCTCCACACCCTGCCCAGTATTTCTTGTTTGTAGACTTTTTGATGGCAGCCATTCTGACTGGCATGAGATGATGTCTCATTCTGGTTTTGATTTGCATTTCTCTAATAATGAGTGATGTCGAGCATCTTTTCATGTCTTCGCTAGCCATCTGTATGTCTTCTTTGGAGAAATGCCTATTTAGTTCTTTGGCCCACTTTTTGATTGGATTGTTCGTTTTCCTGGTATTGAGCTGCATGAGCTACTTGTATATTTTGAAGATTAATTCTTTGTCACTTGTTTCATTTGCTCTTATTTTCTACCATTGTGAAGGCTGCCTTTTCTCCTTGCTCATAGTTTCCTTCATCGTGCAAAAGTTTTAAGCTTAATTAGGTCCCAATTTATTTTTTTTTATTTCCATTACTTTGGGAGGTGAATAATAGAGGATCTTGCTGTGATTTATGTCAGAGACTGTTCTTCCTATGTTTTCCTCTAAGAGTTTTATAGTTTCTGGTCTTATATTTAGATCTTTAATCCATTTTGAGTTTATTTTAATGTATGGTATTAGAAAGTACTTGGCATATATTTAGCCAATAAGTGCCACAGAGGAAGAAATTATAAAGATTTGTTTTTAGTTAAAACAGCTTTGGGGGACATTTCTTAAAAGTAAAATATATGTTGATATTTTAGCCTCTGTTTAAAAATATGAAGTGGCATCAATACTATTGCATAAAAATATCAATGTAATGAATTATATTGTATATGAAACAAAATCATCTATGCTGTTGTTTATGAATATACTAATTGTCATCATTATTTTAATTAAGGTCTTTTTTTTTTAACAGTGACACATCTTATTTTCTTGAGCTCCAAAATCACTGCAGATGGTGATTGCAGCCATGAAATTAAAGGAAGCTTGTTCCTTGGAAGAAAAGTTATGGCAAATCTAGCCAGTGGCAGAGATATTACTTTGCCAACAAAAGTCCATATAGTCAAAGTTATGGTTTTTCCAATAATCATATATGGCTGTGAGAGTTGGATGATAATGAAAGTTGAGCACTGAAGAATTGATGCTTTTTTTTTTTATTTTTTTTTTATTGTAGTGGACTTTGTCATACATTGAAATGAATCAGCCATGGGTTTACATGTGTTCCCCATCCTGATTCCCCCCTCCCACCTCCCTCTCCACCTGATCCCTCTAGGTCTTCCCAGTGCACCAGGTCTGAGCGCTTCTCTCATGCATCCAACCTGGGTTGGTGATCTGTTTCACCCTAGATAATATACATGTTTCGATGCTGTTCTCTTGAAACATCCCACCCTCGCCTTCTCCCACAGAGTCCAAAAGACTGTTCTATACATCTGTGTCTCTTTTTCTGTTTTTCATATAGGGTTATCATTAACATCTTTCTAAATTCCATATATATGTGTTAGTATATTGTAATGGTCTTTATCTTTCTGGCTTACTTCACTCTGTATAATGGGCTCCAGTTTCATCCATCTCATTAGAACTGATTCAAATGAATTCTTTTTAATGGCTGAGTAATATTCCATGGTGTATATGTACCACAGCTTCCTTATCCATTCGTCTGCTGATGGGCATCTAGGTTGCTCCCATGTCCTGGCTATGATAAACAATGCTGGGATGAACATTGGGGTGCACATGTCTCTTTCAGATCTGGTTTCCTTGGTGTGTATGCCCAGAAGTGGGATTCCTGGGTCATATGGAATTTCTATTTCCAGTTTTTTAAGAAATCTCCACACTGTTCTCCAGAGTGGCTGTACTAGTTTGCATTCCCACCAACAGTAAAAATATGGAACGCTTCACAAATTTGCGTGTCATCCTTGCACAGGGGCCATGCTAATCTTCTCTGTATCGTTCCAATTTTAGTATATGTGCTGCCGAAGCGAGCACTAATTAAGGTCTTAAATAAAGATCTTCACTAGGCAATTTTCAATTAAACATTGTCTATTTATAAGTTATGCATTGAAATGTACTTATAATTTGCATTTATAATATTATACAAAGTAGACACATGATATCATTAAAATATTAAATATATTAAAAGTGTAATAGATTTATTATTATACAACTGAAGTTCAAATGGGAATTTGGATTAAAGACAACAGATTAAATAAACATAAAAGGATAAGCATTTAATATACTTGTTTGACTTAATATCTATTATTTAAGTAACATTTTTTAATAAAGAAAGTTCTATTATACTGCCCAAAGCAATCTATAGAATCAACACAATCCCTATCAAGCTACAAATAGTATTTTTCATAGAATTAGAACAAATAATTACACATTTTGTATGGAAACACAAGAAACCTTGAATAGCCATAGAAATCTTGAGAAAGAAGAAAGGAACTGGAGGAATCAGACATCAGGCATCATTCCTGACATCAGACTACACTACAAAGTTACAGTCATCAAGACAGTATGGTACTAGCACAAAGACAGAAATACGGATCAGTGGAACAAAATAGAAAGCCCACAGATAAATCCATGCACCTAAGGACAAAGGAGGCAAAAATATACAGTGGAGAAAAGAGAGTCTCTTTAACAAGTGGTGCTGGGAAAACTGGTCAACTATGTGTAAAAGGATGAAACTAGAACATTTGAATCAAAATCAGAACTCTAGTATCACAAATGTAAAATCTAGAGCTATTTCGGAAAAAAATAATGAAATAAGAAAGTGCATAATCTCACCAAAGACTTCTGTTTGTCAGGTTGAATTAATGTTATTTGATATAAATGAGAGCTCAAGATGCATACTTAGAGTGGAAAATCGTGGACCTTGATCTCGAACCTGCTTGGTCTTCACACCATAAACAATAGGGTTGAGAAATAGTGGGACAAGTAGGTAAAGTGTTGATAGATGAATATGAATGTAAGATGGAATATGGAATCTGAAACTGTGTGTAAAGAAAGAGAAGAAACCAAGGGGATAAAATTCAAGGAATTTTGCCCCCAGATGTGGGCAGTGCAAGTGGTAAAAGTTTTGAGTCTAGCTTCCTTTCGAGGCAGATTAAAGACAGTTACAAATATCCCAATGTAAGAGAGTATGAAGATTACATCAAAACCATATACTGAAAGCCACACACAGACCAAAGATGTTGTTAATTCGAGTATCTTCTGCTGCCAGCTTCACAATGGCCATGTGCTCACAGTATGAGTGGGAGACCACAGTTGTCCAGTAGTGTTTCAGCTGGCATCTAATGAGGATGAGACCCGGAGCTATGAGAGGCCTCCTCTGAGTGTCACTCCAACCTCAATCTGAGTGAGAAACCTGTGGGTAAAAATGTTTGCCTGTCTCAAAGGATCACAGATCGCTACATAGCAGTTCAAGGCTATGGCCAGCAGAATACCAACTCAATACACTGAACGGTTGTGGATAAGCCACATCTAAATGAGACAGGTATCAAAAAGTATTTCAGGTGAATGGAACCAGAATACTCCTAACATTTTTGGTAGGATGCAGGTACCGAGAGTAATGTCTGTCCCTCTAAGCATTACCAGGAAAAGATACAAGGGTTCATGGAGGCTGGGCTCAGATTTGATAATGACCAGGATTAGGAAATTCCCAAACAGAGCAATGATGTACATGGCACAAAAGAGAATGCTGATCCAGAACTACACAGACTCCAGGCCAGGGATCCCAATTAGTGTCAGCACCAAGGATGTGAAGACTGTGCCACTGAGCTGGAGCTTGTTGGCTTAGAACTGCCAGGTTTAGATCTTCTGATTCAAGGTGGTGGTTTATGTTCACTCTTTCTCTGTTTCCTGTTCTCACCTAGATTCATAATATCAGTGGTTAAGTGTGGTTTCAAATGGCATTTTGACAGACATACACATTTTTCCATGGAGCAATTAAATGGGTCCAGGAAGGCAGATACATGCTCCCTGAATGATTTGTCTCAGATTTCAGTGACCTGGGTTTGATCCCTGGATTGGAAAGATCCCCTTGGGAAGGGAATGGCTACCCACTCCAGTACTCTGGCCTGGAGAATTCCATGGGCTGCAAAGTCCGTCCGGTCACAAACAGTTGGACAGGACTGAGTGACTTTCACTTTCACTTTTCAGTGATGATTTCTGTGATCTTCTCTGCCCCTACCTCCCCCCCACCGCCACCTCCCACATACTGAAACTAAAAGATTCTGCATGTGGTAGAGTCAAATAAATAAATATTAAAAAGACGATTCCAATTTTTTTTCTTGTATCCTTACTCAGAAACCATTTAACCAGGAGGTCAAGCCAAAAAAAAATGCATACTAACTACTCCAAGTGCTCTAATAAGCACTGGTTTAGATAAGAACTGAATTAGTAAGGTCCTTAATGTCAAGGAGACAATGATCTACTGGGCAGTGTCATATTATGTGTCATGTTAAAAATAAACATATCAAGCATACAGAAATGATGTGACAAAGTATTTAAATCTTATCTCTATTCCAGAGGTAATGCTAGGGATTTCTTTTTTCCAGAAACTTGAGTATAATTACATCTTTTAGGGCTAGAAAAATTGAAATAATACATGAATCAAAATGTCTTATGAACATTTAGAACTGCCAATTTTGATACAGGAAAATTTTACTTGATATAATAGTTTCCCCAAAGGAAAAATTATGTATTTTACACCATAATAATTTTTATATTATTAAATTCTGCTTAGTAAGTAATATCTTTATTTGAAAATATGTACAGGAAAAATTTATCTTAATCACTATTATTTTAGTCAAATCCATGAAAAATTATTAACACAAGGAAAAAGATATTTTAAATATATTTCATACTGAATAAATAATTGTATTTATTCACTGGGATTCAACTTAAGATATAATTTCTTGATTAAAAATAACTGGTTTTCATATATTTCATATTAGTATTTATAACATAAAATCTAATTTTTTCTCTATTTTTTTATACTTCAATAAGATGAGGGTAAATGTTTTCAATATTCTGACCTAACCCAATCTTGAAGAAATTATAAAAAGCAAGGGTTTCTTGGACAGGTAATACATGAATGTGATGAAATTATGTAATTAAATTCAAATCATTTTGAATTATTTTTTAAATAAAAATGTGGTGACTGTCCAAATACCTAATGCATCTCTCTCCTTATTTTATGTCTCCTTTAACCACCTTCTCCTATATAAGCTACCCTTGGATATTATTACATAGCTCAGTTTCCTGTTTTTCAAGTTCATTCTTTCTGCCACGGAAGTATTTGTACATGTTTCATTATATGTATTTGCCAGTAATGTCCATTTTAAAAACACTATTTTAACCTTTTGGAAGTTTATCTTTCTCTTACATATAAAATTCCTGGAGCATTAATATAGATAGCATATAGCTTTTATACTTTTCAATTATTTTTAACATCTTTTTCCACTTCAGAATCTGTGTTGATGTCCGATCCAACAAATTATCTCAGAATCTTCTTCTCTTCACCATGGGGTGACTTTAGTTTGATGAATGAAATTCCTGGCTTCAAAATTATCTTCCATCTAGATTTTCAAAACTAAAAGAGGTAAAAGTATAAAAAGACATAGTATATTTTCTAACTAGGGAACAAGTAGGCAAAGTCTGAGAAACAATTACCATCCTTAAGGGTGGATTCTACTTTTGATTAGCAATGGTGGGTGACCTCACTGTGGAATGGTAGGGCTGGATAAGTCCATCTGACTCAGGAAAATGTAGTAAATGACTAATCTGGCTTTATCCTTTTCTGTTGCATGGATGCATGCTCAGTCACTTCAGTCATGTCCAAGTCTTTGCATGGACTGTAGCCCAGCCTTCTCTGTCCAAGGAAGTCTCCAGGAAAGAATACTGAATACGTTGCTATGCCCTTCTCCAGGGGATTTTCCTGGCCCAGTGATCTAACCCTGGTTTCCTGTATTGCTTGTGGATTCTTTACTGCTGACCACTGGGGAAGCCATACTTTTCTGTTAGTCTTTTTCAATTCAGCATTATGAACAACATGACAAATATATACCAGTGAGTTTAAGACTTCTATGAGAGGAACTTTATGTCTATCTTTTTGTAAATGACAGCAAAATATCAAGTTTCTCTAGGGGGAAAAAAATGGTTTTCTATTTCTTAAAAGTCTCTCCTCCATTTAATGGCTAACTCATGTAGATTCAGCCTCTGAACTCCTCTCCATTCCTTTCTCTGATCTCCAGGATTTCGCTTTTCAGTCTCTTTTGCACTATATTGCTGAAATTTATACTAACAGCTTCTGTAACTTAGATCTTTTTACCTCCAAATTCTTGCCTTAGTATACAATCTAAAGATTATTTTGTCTTTGTTTTCATGAAATAAAAAAAACCTATGTATTAATAGCTGTAGTGCTTTGTACTTCCCAGCATGAAGATCACATGAAACTACCAGGGGTATATGTTTTATCTACATGGAAAAATTCTTAGTAGAGTAGTTAAGAACATGGATTTGGAAATTAAGTCTAAGCTACAGCACTTACTAACAATGTGGGTCTTCCAAGTTACTAAAACTTTTCTAGGCCTTATTTTCTACAACTAATCAATAGGGATAATAATCATCTTTCCTCATATGAGCAATAAGAGGATTACTTGAAAAATAGGATTGAAAGCATTATTTTAAAAAATTATGCTTAAAAAGATTCTTGGCATATAGGAAGCACTACATAACTATATGTTATTAATATTATTGTTGTCTTTTGCTTCAATCTTCCTTACCAACTTTACTAGTAATGAAGAAATCTATTTTGGAATTCTATAAAACATTTTTAAATGCTACAACATGTATTTTATACTTTCCTATGCTTGTATCTTGTTTCTTTTAGATTTTCTTCCATTCCAATGAGTTTACCACCTAACAAATACTGTTTATTATTTAACTCTTAGCTCAAGCATCACCTCCTCTATGAAACAACACTTGATTTCCTTAAGTAGATATCCATATTTGTCCTTTGTGCTGCCAATGAAATAGATAGACTGTTTAATGAATAAAACTCATTGAAAATTAATGAATCAGTTATAGATTAACTTTCCATGGATTAATTAACATCAAAATATACAAATTTCAGTGTAGATGCAAATCCACCTACCCTGCTGCCAGCTATACATCTGCAGGGGAAAATGAAAGGCAGGGTTAGGAAAAATGGAGAGTCAATCTAGGAAAAATGTTAGAATCTTTGTATCTTGATGTATAAGCTTCATTTGTTTTCATTACAGCTTTAGCTTCCTATGTTGACCTGAGCAACAATAGATACCTGTTTTAATTGAAGATTTCAAGAACTTTTCTGTAGTTTAGTAAAGAAAAGAAAGGGAAATATCTACCAGACCAAGAGGAACTCTGTTTGATTTTTCAACACATTTCATGTACTAAATCAAATCCTAAATGAAATAATAAAGTCCTTTAAAGAATGTCTACTAAGAACACTTAGTTGGAGCTTAACCTTTTTATAAAATTATAGTTTTAATACCTTACACAGACTCTCTTTATATTTTCTCTAAATATTCATCACTAGTTCTCACAGGTACTTATAAAAATATATGCTCACATGTATAATTCCCCAATCTTCTTATGTATCTATACCCAAAAATACTGCTGTTACATTCCATGAAGATTAAATCCATTCCCAGAGGCAAGTATAAAACAAAAATAGTATTAGCACTTGACAAGGGCAGTAATGTGAGTCTCTGAGGATTACAAGTGACAAAATCATCTCTACAGAGGACAGAATGTACCAAATTCCCCTTTGGTATCATCATTACATCATAATTATATAAAAAGCATTGAAAGACTCCAAGGCCTTCCTCCCTTAATCTTAGTGACTCTAATTCTGCCATAAATTTTAGCAAAGTCAGTCTTAGTCATAGACTGCCCTTAACACAATAAATAAGGGGTCAAGAAATCCCCCCCATAAACCATAGGATGTTTATTCTGCATTTGAATAGATAGTAAAATTGAATGTATTAATACTAAGAAGCAGTCAGTTCCCATCCCAGGAAATCATTTGCAGTACAAGCAAGGACTCATTGTGGGGCTGCCGGGGCTGGCAGGCGGCCTGGACCTGGGTTTTGGTTTCCCCTGAAATGGTGGGATTCCCCACCCCCATCAGGTAACCTGGAGCCAGCCAATCAATATGCACCCAGTAAGAAACAAAGGGAGAACTGAAAAGCCCGCGAATGCCCAAGTTTGAAAAAAGCCCACGAAGGTTTGAGCCAATAAGATTACTTTGCAAACATGTAACCAATCTGCTTAAGCCAGCTACCAACTGCTTATGCACACCTTATAAATTGGGTAACAGCTTGGGCTCAGCGTTCTATGACCCCGTACCACTGCGTTGGATGTGCGGCAGGAGACCTGACTCGAGTCAGCAATAAACTTCCCTTTTTTTGCGAGTTGCATCGTCTTGGAAGCCTTCTCTCTTCCCACTCGGGGATTCATACATCAGGCATTACATTTGGGGGCTCATCCAGGATCCCTTGACTGGGGAAAGAGAACACTTCCAGGACAGAGGGGAAGCATAGATAATAGCACCGGTGCCCAGGCAGGACAGGAAAGTCCAGTGTCAATCCGGGGCCCTGCTGAGAAGCAGGAAGGTATCTGGCGCAGGAGAAAGCTTTCTATAAAGGGGGAACGGATTGGACCTTCCAGCCGGCGCAGGACCGAGGCCAGCGAGCGCGCTGGAAGGCTGCCGGCTCTGCGGGAAGGGGAGTTCCTCTCCTGAGCCCGAGTCTGGTGAACAGTGGACGCCATTCGGTAAGATAAACCTTGTACCAAGAGGCAAGAGGACTCAGGGGGCCCAAAAACCCAGTGCTGTGTTGTCAGCCAACATTTGTCTGTCTGTGTGTTTGTCTACGACTCTCCATGTTTGTGTGTGCCAGCACTATCTCTGGTCCTCCTCCTTTTGAAATCTTTGAAGACATCTGAAGTTTTGTGTCTCTATAGAAGGTTTTCTGAGAGACTGTATTCTTGTATTTAAGGGAGTGTTTGATGAGGACTGCCAGGTTTATATGTGTGTTTTAACTTTGTTCTGTGTTGTGATTTGTGACGGCCACTTTGTTTTGTCTGGCCACCATTTAGACCTGTCGCCATTTTGTTAGAATTTGATTTTCTTTTCCTGTGCCTTGAGACCAGGGCTCTCAGGAACACTTATCTAGACCATCTCTAACTCCTGACACTGAGGGGGAAAAGAGAAAAAGCCTTTAACAATGTTATTTATTTCAACTTTTTTTATAAGCTAGTAAATTCTATATTGTAACATCTAATTCATGACCAAACTTAGAAAATGAAGCTAGATCTTGCACTGTGTCTGTCTAAATATGGCTTGGTATGTTTTTGTCTCTGGGTAATATTTTTTAGGTTAATTTGTAAATGAGCTCTATCTAATTGGCTTAAAAAAAGGTAAGTGCTTACAAATCAAATAATTCTAAATTAAACAATAAATTCCAGGTTCAGGTGAACTGGGAAATATTCAGTATTAACTACCTGATATTAATGTTTGTTTGTTGACCTATCTAATATAGACATGTCTTAGAGTAATTAACATCAAGTGAAATGTTTTCATTGTGCCTAGGTTTAATATAAGTTAAATATTATGCCTGTTACAGGTTTGTTGACAAGGAAATTACCTCGAGTAAAAAAACTTCTAAAAATGTAAATGAGGTATGAGTTTGTATATAAACTCTATTAAGAATAATTATTCTTTAAGAATATCTGTTTAAAATAGTCTCTCCAGATTGGTGTAACTTGAATTTCGAAGGGTTGTGCTAACCTAAGTATTGGAAGTCTATTAAATAATTAGGTCATTTCCAAATGAAATAAAATTTTGAAACATTTACTACTAAACACTGATTTCCTTTTACAGAAAAACTAAAGAGATTTGGGAATATAAATGAATAATGTTTGATGCCATCCTAAAATGTTTTAAGAAAGCAAGGGTTTTAGAAATTATCACTGGTATTTATGCTCACCAATATATATAAAAGTTAGCTCTTGGTTGCTAAATAAAAGCAAAAAGTGTGCTTTCAGTAAAAAAAAAGTATGAAAAATACTAAAAATAGTTGTGCATAATCAGGATTTTCTAAAATTGGATTACAATTAGTTAGATAAATGGATTTTGTTAAGAATGACACAGTCATAAGAAAACTGGTTAGAGCCAATTAGGTCCAAGATGGCAGAGCTGACTTTCACTAGACCTTGAGCCTTGGTATTTGCGCCCACTGTGACATATCAACAAGCTAAATAATACACCCATCAACATTGACTAAATCTGACCAAATGTTCTAAAGCTTTTAATTGATCTTTTTGATAAAACTTCCTGAATCAAATTCTTTTGAAGTTCCTTTGACATCTAGCTAACTCTGGGGTGTTTCAGAGGGCCCCTGAAGCATCCCAAAGAGAGATATTAAACTGTTTATTTGGTTGGTTAAATTACATGAAAAAGATTATCAAATGAGTAATAAATCTGCTCATGTTATAATGTATAAAAAAATTACTAATACAGATATACTAGAAATTATATAGAGTTCTTAACATTTTGATATGTCTTAGTATTATGATAAAAAACCTGATGACTTCATAAAAGTTAACAAAGGACTGAATGAACCAGCGAATATGCTTATAAATTTTATGGTTTCTATCTGAGAAATTACAGGTTTAAATCGTGTGTTTTCCAGGAGTAGAGAAAACCTTCCTCTTAAACTAATTATAAAATAAGTTGGTAAAATTACATGTTATAAACAAAACAATTATATTTTCTCTCTATCTGACTCCTCCAGAAATTTGAAACTCTTAATTTTCCAGTAAGTTTATCAAATGTGCTAAAAAGATTATCTCACTAACAGGTACAAAAATCTCAAGGAATTTTTGAGACCTTAAAAAGAAAAGAGTTCACTTAGATTTGTTAGGCAAAATCTGTGATAAGCCTTTGGTGTGTTTCCCAGCCATGTTTTATATTAAAAGTTCAGTCTGAGATCCTATAAGTGTTTCAGCAAAATAAAAAGTCTATGATCAATTATGGTTATATAAATCATCAGACCAAAATTAGTGAAAACAGACCTATTTTGCAAGCAAACTAGCCTTAATTTGGTTGTATTTGATAAAAATGAGGGTAACTTTAGAGAGAAAAAGATATTTAAAAAAATGTTAAATCGTTAATGGAGGTCTGCATGTAGTAAGACTCATTTCTCGGATAGTTCTTTGCTGTTATGTGATATTAATGTGAAAGTTTGTTTCTGAAGCTTATCTCAGTAATCTATCTTTGGATGAAGATCAGATGCCTCATGACCTGCAACCAGGACTGGAAAAAGACATAATTTAAGAGACTGTCTCCAACCTGGATGGAAGGACTTTTTATCAGGAGAAACTACACTACACCATGATGAGAAGACAGTGACATCAGAGGCAAACAGCTTGTCCAAGATGCTAGACCTGATTTGTATGATCATTTATAATGTTTCCTTGACTTCTTAGACCTTTGCATATAAATCAAATGCTTTTCTATCATAGGCTTGATTCTATGTTAGTTTTAAAAATCAATCCAATTGTTGGGTTTGTGGCCAATTACCTGTATCTAGTTCTGGGTTACCTTGGTAAATTTCTCTACTACAAGACTCTAACTGGTTAGCCCTGAGGAAATTTACTTGGAAAAATTATAGTCATATTCAGGTTAATATGAT
This sequence comes from Hydropotes inermis, assembly GCA_020226075.1. NCBI lineage: Eukaryota > Metazoa > Chordata > Mammalia > Artiodactyla > Cervidae > Hydropotes > Hydropotes inermis. Next base: position 44,950,171 of record CM035279.1, read on the forward strand.
ACTACCATATGGGATCTCCTCACTGGGCCAATTAATAATGCCTACTCTGACTCTGACTATAAATCTGAACCTTTTTCTATTCCTCAAGCTCAATCAGCAACAAGAAAAGTTTTAGCAAAAAAAAAAAAAAAAAGAAAGAAATCTTCCACAATTATGAGATAGATTTATATAGATAACACCAGGCTATGGTGATTTAGGTTTAAAGTCTCCTCTGTGTTAAAAACAGTTAAATCATACTAAAGATAATCAGTCTAGTAACACTAGAAAACTGGGCTGTGTGCCTTATAGATTGTGGTGCCAATGTATAATTTCCCTGAAAGATAAAGATTCGTACAGAGTAGACTAAGTCAGATGACCTGAGATATACTGGGTTATATCTAATGGAAGCTCTTAGGTCTTACTTGTGACTTTACTAATACTTCTGGCTATGTTCTTTGTATTTCACCTGTTTTACAAAATTTCTATTTCTTACAGTGCCAAATGTGTGACTGAGGCCTCTGATAAAATGATATATAGTTCCCTATGAGATTGATGATGATGACAATGTAACTCTAAATATGAGAAGAAGCAACAAGAGGGAATGTTTCCCTGGACCAAGAGGCTAATAAGACAGGTGGTCCAGAGAATTTTAGATACTGTTTTATGGCCTAGTCCAGTAACAGCACATTGAGAGGCCGGTTGACAAAATCTTTGCCAAACCTGAGAAAGGACATTCTCAGCACCATGGGATAAAATGGTTATGAAATGCCCCCCTCACAGTCGTGGTCAAGTTTGTGAGCAGAAAGGGGCTCTGCCAACTGAAGATTGACACTTGCCATCTACATCTATGGAGATTATATCATGGCCACTGCAACTGCTGACTTTCAACGGCCCTGAAAGGAGTTCAGGATGAAGATCAAGAATGAGGCGTTCTGCGCTCTGGGAAAAACTGGCAAAACAGGCCTTCAGATAGTTGGATCTTTTCAAGAGATTTTATGAGTCCCAATTCTTGCATCTTCTCATACCTAGAGAAACACTGGCATCATTAATGGTGCCATCTGCTTTGGCTATTAAAAAAGTTTTACGATTAAAAGTCAAAATAGGGTACTCAGCTATGGTTCAGACATTCTGAAAAATAAACAGATGCTACTATGGGTGTAATTTCAGATTAGACACTGTATTGCTAAACACTTGAGTTTTCTGAGTCGTGTCAGGCTTAGATGCCACCATTCTCAAAACAATGTCTGCTAAAAGCTAATAACTTCTTCCTTACTTTTTATAAAACTAGACAACTGGCCACCTGGCTACAAGTCTCCCTGGAGTGCCAGGTCCAGGCTGGGTTTCAGGCCTATTCTTCTAAAAAAAGAAATATATATAACAATGTCTTTTGAGTTCTTCTACAGAACTGGAGCCCCCACCCAGGTGGAAGATGGTAACTTCAGACTAAACATAAGATTCCTAAAACACAGCTCTGTTGCTTGACCACCAGCCAATCATCCCAGTGGTGCCTCCTGTTTCTGGGGACCAGTGACGACCATCCTGTTATGTCTCCTGTTTGGCCCCTGTCTATTTTACCTCTGAGAGGCTCCAACAGTTTCAAACTAAGTTGCTGTTATTACAAGAGTAAAAGCTGGTTTCAGATATAAAACACCCCAACTTAGGTCAGGTATAGAGAGACTTCTGCTCTGCTAGGCAGGCCTATGCCCGGGCACAGCAGGAAGAAGTTACAGAAGAAAGAGACCTCCGCCCCAAATCCCAAAAAGCATCTTGAGTATGAAGTCTCTCAAGGGGCAGTTGTTAGGAAAAACACACTGCCTGTCCATCCACATAATGTTACTCAGATCTCAATATTCGACTGTCCCCACAGATGATATAAAAGGCCCATAATTGGGCCTTCAATAGAAACAAAGACAGGGAGGAATGTGGGGCTGCCGGGGCTGGCTGGCAGCCTGGACCTGGGTTTCGGTTTCCCCTGAAATGGTGGGATTCCCCGCCCTCATCAGGTAACCTGGAGCCAGCCAATCAACATGTGCCCAGTAAGAAACAAAGGGAGAAGTGAAAAGCCCGAGAACGCCCAAGTTTGAAAAAAGCCTGCAAAGGTTTGGGCCAATAAGATTACTTTGTAAACATGTAACCAATCTGCTTAAGCCAGCTACCAACTGCTTATGCACACCTTATAAATTGGGTAACAGCTTGGGCTCAGCGTTCTATGACCCCGTACCACTGCGTTGGATGTGCGGCAGGAGACCTGACTCGAGTCAGCAATAAACTTCCCTTTTTTTTGCGAGTTGCATCGTCTTGGAAGCCTTCTCTCTTCCCGCTCAGGGATTCGGACATCGGGCATAACACTCATAATTTAACTTCATGAAACAAAATGTGATGAAAATAATGTCTTTCCAATATGAGCTAATCTAAAACCTCTTGGGATATATATTTGAACCCCATGGATTTTTTTTTCCAAATATTTATCCCTTTTGTCTAAAGATCACTTCTGTTGGTTGTCAGTTTTGCCCAACAGAAGCTAGGCAATTGCCAAGCAAGAGTCCTGTCTTTCACATAAGCTGACTCATAGAAGCATTTTGTATTGTGGTTATACTTAGGTGCTATTTTACACAAAATAAAATACACTGATTCATAATTCCTATAATTTCCCTAACACATGTAATTAAAACTATATTACTTATAGTGGCATCAATGAGTGGCTAACATAGCCTTTGCTGTTTACATAGGAAAAGGGTTGTTAATCTGGGAGGGAACTTTTTAAGTTATAAGGAATGTGGTATTAGTAATAATAATGTTGTTACAAAATCAACCAAACTGTGAACTGGGAACTCTGCAGTTATCATGATCTTTTCTTTTTAGAAATAGCTAATTAAATTATGTTCTTAACTCTATGGATAATAAGTGGTGGGGGTATGGTGGGTATGGTGAGGGTATGGTGGGGGTATTGATCTAGTCTGTGCCCTTAGGGCCATTTCTAGCAAAATACTAGGTAAATATAATTCTGTTGTGGGGCTGCAAAATTGTTTGATGTATTTTGACTAGTCGATATCTAGTTTCCCTTTTACCGGTGTCTATAATTCATGTGTCTGATATTTTTCTTGTTGGTTTTTGAAGCTGAGAAATAAGTTTTATTATGTGGGGCTGCCGGGGCTGGGGCTGGCAGGCAGCCGGGACTTGGGTTTTGGTTTCCGTGAAATCCTAAATTTGAACAAAAGCCCACGCCGTTTGTACCAATAGAATTGCTTTAAGTTTAAACATGTAGCCTGTGAAGTTTGTACCAATGGGATTGCTTTGCAAACATGTAACCAATCACTTTGTAACCCGTATGTAATATGATGATAGTATGGTTTTTTTGTCTATAAAAAGCTTGCCCAATTTGCTGTTCGGTGTGCTCTGCCTCCCAGGAGATCGGAGTCACCCGGTTGCGCAGCCGACAATAAACCCTCTTGCGTGTTGCATCTGCTGGGCTCGTTTATTGGGTCGCGCGGTTTTTCCTCCTTGGAACAAAGGCCCGAATTCTGGGTCTTACACTGTCAGGCAGGCGGAAATTATTCCCTTTACCAGCAGAGTTCTTGTGGCTGAAGTACAATAAAATAGACATAGATTAACTGGAAAGTAAACACTGAATTCATGCACACAGAAGTCTCATAAAAACAGGACCTAAGGAGTCATCAAAGCTTTTATACATTTTAGGCAAACAAACAACAAATTTGAGAGGAATTGAAAGGATAGAGAAGCTTAGATTTGGGTGCTTCATAAGTAAGAAGTAAGTTTGAGCTTGACCAGTAAATTAGTAAAAAAGTTACAAAGTTTGTTCATAAAGGCTTCTGAGTCCTTGAAATCCCAATCTCTGGTAGTAAGAGTATCTTTTAACTAACACCTCCTACCAACTACATATTGGCACTTGTCAACTACCTCTAAGAGAAATGGAATATTTCCTGCTTTATCAGTAAATAAAGGACTTTACAATCATCAACAATTACCGTCCTCCAACAAATTAGTGAGCCCTGAGGAAATTCAGGGCTGAAAACAATACCTGCCATCTAGCAATGATCAGACAGCAACCACACCCTAAGATGACACAATCAGTGGCTCAATCAAGTATGACTCTTTGTGACCCTGTGGACTGTAGCCCACCAAGCTCTTCTGTCTGTGGGATTATCCAGGCAAGAATACTGGAGTGGGCTGCCATTTCCTCCATACTAAGGTGAGCCCTGAGGAAATTCAGGATGTGAAAACATAGGATATTAGCCCCTGATAGCTGAGACACATATAAAAGGAATGATTTCAGCGAGCCCAAACTCTAGCATCTTTCCATACATAGAAAAATGCTAACTTCCTTATCTTGGGGTATCTGATTTTCTTTAATTAACAGTAATCTTTTGACTTCCCAACCACCTGCCCTTTGTTGCAAAACTCCTATATACTCTTGTTCCTCCCCTTGTCTCCTCAGAGCAGTTTCTCAGAGCTATCTGAACTCTATCTCCTTTTGCTTCAAATAAAATTTAGCTCACAAAAAAAAAAAAAAAAAAAAAAAAAAACACTTAACTCACAAGTGTCACACTGATGCAAGAGAGAGATGAGCCCCAGGCTAGGTATTTACAACTGACCACTTATTCACAGCTCTTGGGGTGAGTAGGTGAGCTCCAGGCCATTCATTCATCACCACCTCCCTGTTTACATTTCCTGAAGCAAGAGACAAACAGACTCCAGGACTACACATTTATAACTGGACTTCTGTTTATATTTTGAGAGTGACACCTCCTTGGGCAGCAAGGAGATCAAACCAGTCAATCTGAATGGAAATCAACAATATTTATTGGAAGGACTGAGGCTGAAGCTGAAGCTCCAGTACTTTGGCCACCTGATTCAAAGAGCTGATTTGCTGGAAAAGACCCTGATGCTGGGAAAGATTGAGGGCAGGAGAAGAAGGGGGCAACAGAGGATGAGATGGTTGGATGGCATCACCGACTCAATAAATATGAGTTTCAGTGGACTCCAGGAGAGAGTGAAAGGCAGGAAAGCCTAGCGTGCTGCAGTCCATGGGGTTGCAAAGAGCTGGACACAACTTAGTGACTGAACAGCAACACTTAGATATAAAAACTGGCGACAAGAATATGGTGTCCCACGGACAAAAGAACAGGAAAAAAACAAATGAACAAACAAAAAACACCAAAGAGGGTCTTGGAATGCAGAAACAGAAAAAACAGACTCTTATCATCCTCCCCTCCCCCAAGTTGTAACCATTAACAAATTTCAGGTCCTCCTAGGCAGTATAACCTGTCTCCCCTCCGTCTAAGGAGAAGGCATTTGCGCTACTCTTCCCCCGACCCAGTATACGTGCCTCATTTAATCAGCAAATGAACTGTAAGAACCCTATCCTGCTTTTTGTACCCTGGGTATAAAAATGGACCAAGGAGCCCTGTTCAACGTCTGCTCTCCCTTGAGCCAGCCTGCTGTTCTAACAGCATCTCTCAGTCTAATAAATTTTATTTTCCTCTCATTCTGTCTCATGTCTGGAAATTCTTTCTCAACCCGTGCATGGACCATGACAAAAAATAGGGCAAGTAACTGGACACTGGGTATTTTTATGGCAGGGCAGACTGGGACTAAAACCTGTTAAACGATTAAGAGATCGAACATTCCCCATCCTTGGAGAAAAGGAGACACTATGAATGTGAAAAACCTTCATGGGATGGAAAAGTCAAGATGCTAGGCCATAATAACTCTTGCCGCACCCTCCCATAAACCTTTTCAGTGGGATCCATATTAACTGAGGGTTGTGTGAGTAACCAGAGGAAGGTCCCAGGGTAGGTCAGGTGTGAAAAATGAAACTAGACATTTGGCCAAGAGAAGAAAAAGACCTGGAAGAACTGCCCTATATAATTGATTTAACTACCTCTTTACTGAGTTCATCATCATTAGGGAGGATACACAAACCTTTTCTTTCTGGATGTGCATCTCTGCCTTGCTTCTATCTTAATTAAACAAACCAGTTTTCTGTGTGCTCTCCCACTTGCTGTTGTGCTATGTCTCTAAAAATAAACTATGTACCTGTATTTATAGCTTTTGCTTCCATGGTAAATGCATTTTTCACTGGGAAATCACCCAAATCTGCACCCTAAGGACATAAGTCTGGTATGTCTCGCAGACAGATAAAGAACAACACATGTGACACTTCTATCCATTTCTCTTGTTTTCTACAGAACTGATCTAATTGTAAAACAGTATTATAATTGACAGATCCTTCAACTGGCCAGCATTCCCCATCTTCCAAAGGACACTGCAGCCATTCCCCATCTTCCTAAGGATGCTGCAGCCATTCAGTATCACAGAAGAAGATCAGGAGTGTCTTTCTTAAATTCTGGGGATCAAACTTGTCCCAGATTTTTTAAAAATACATTGTAAAGGAGTGGTTTTGGAACTGCCACCATGCCCATCTGTAAGAGAAGAAAGTGCCATCCACAGCCATGGCTTCTTTCCACCAGAGGTGTCCCTCCCAGCTCTAGCTGGGGGTGTAGACAGATTTTTCACTGCAACTTTCCTTCCCTGGTTAGACGTAGTCTGTCTCTTACTGACACAGGTGTCTTACTTGTCCCTCCCAGTTCTATCACTGAGGTGGAGTGGAGATGCACCAGGGGTAGACCTGATGTCATCCCAAATTGATTATTTCCTTACCACCAAGGCCTTTGATTTCATTTGTCCTTTTCCTCTGATGCCACCCAGGGTGTAGCAATAGTTTCCTGGAATGTTTCCCAAGCTAGGACTACTAAGGGGAACATCCATGTTATGTCTGCCTACGCACATGCCTGAGTATAGTCCTGACTGGAGTAGAAGCAATGAGTCATAAAGAGACGAACAACAGCCAAGATGTCCCTCCTGAGTGCCACGACACTAGTGTATGTGAAAGCAAAAGAGGTGGTGGAGGGTTGGCCAGTGAGGAAAAAGTGATTTTTTTCCCCCTGAGCTATTAGGGCCAGGCTTTCTAGTTTATTTCTACAGATTCCACAAAAGGAATACCTAAGGAATTTAGACAAAAGCCACCAGAGAGCCTCTTCTGGTCCACTAAGAGCCAGCGCTACCAGCATAAGAAGCCCATTGCACTTTCAATATGGCCAAATCCTGCAATTCCCTATCTGTGTCATCAAAAACCTCATGGTCATCAGCAGTGCTTTTATCCATGTCGATTTGAGGTGCAGCTATGACAAAGACTCACTTTCAGGTGGCTGCCCCCTGAGGTAGGCAACCAAGAGATGTATAGCCTGAGAGACGTTCCAGAGCTAGAGTTCTGCCTCACTCCCAAACATGCTCACATAACTTTTGGCTCCTAGCAAGACTAGACACTTCCATACATGGGGTCTAAGTAAAAGTACATAGTAACAGCATGGATCACAAGTCCCTTGAAAGTCTATGATCCTGCAGATTAGGTTAGTAGTTCCAGTTCCCCAGTCAATTACAAATGGTTAAAGAGACCAGGAAAAGATGACTGAGAAAGTTAAGTTTGGTCCACATGCTTTGTCCGTTTCTGGCCACACCCCTTGTAGGGATGTTGGGTGTCTCTTGGCATTGGCAGGTTGGTATAAACCCCCAACAAGGCCCCCCCCTTTCTGGGGTTGCCTTCAATCATTATGAGGCACCATGAAACCACAGAACAGGGCTCATTACTTGCTTCACGCAGGGCATGTCATTCATTCACACAAGCACACTGGAAAGTTAGTAAAGTAAAGCAGAAAGCATGTATACTGAAAAAGCAGAGAGGCTAGAGCTCTGAGTGTTCTTACCTTGTCCTAAAGATCCCAGACGAGCCCCCAAGATGATACCTTACAGTGAACGATGTCGGAATCATGATCTCCAAAGAAGAAGATTTAACTTTAGGACCAGAAATCAGGCTTGATCACTCAAGAGATTTTGTGTAGCAGAGTTTTATTAAAGTATGAAAAGGACAGAGAAAGTTTCTGACATAGACATCAGAAGGGAGATGGAGAGTGCCCCACTTGCTAGTCTTAGCAAGGGAGTTAAATACTTTTTTAAACTGATTATTACAATAAATCAAAAGAATGTCTCAAGGTTGTAAAGATTTTACTAGACATGCTCCCACAAGTTACATTTTAAGGTGATAGGGTTAGAAGTAACACTAGAAAGATCTTACCAGACCCATATACATTTTAAGATAACAGGATTATTCAAAGGGTTTTCGGGAAGGAAAAACTGTCCTCAAGCAGGATACATTATTTCTGTATAATCCTTAGTACAGAGTTTAAACTGAGTTGCTTTGTTGAGCAATCATTAGCTCCAGGCTTAAAGAAAAAAAATGTTTTATTTGACTAAGACTGAGGAATGTAGAAGGAAAAAAAAAAAAAAAAAAACACCTTTGTCCTTTCCTCCTTCTTGAGAAGTCCAGACCGCTATCTCCTCTTCAAGAGCCCCAGATCCCTTTCTCCTCCTCAGGGACCCTGGGCTTCTTATCAAACTGCCTAGGAACTGACTCTCAAAACTTTCATAAATGAGTTTAGACTTTATCTTAAGAGAGAAAAAAGGCTATTGAATAAATTTATTTAATATATTGTTTCTTACTGGAAAGCCACAATTTTTCCAAGACACATTGCACAGTATATATCTATTCACCTGAAATTTCAGTAAAATTCTTAATAATTTTGGAAGAAGAAACAGACCTTAGAAATAACTAAAACGTTTGAATATCAAAATTCAAGGTCTGTTTCAACCTACACTTCAATTTCATCCTCTTCCAATGGGAATTCTAACAAGCTCCCAATCTATAAAAGATGGTGCTTACTGAGTGATATTTTTGTGTTAAAAACTTCAGGGCTATATCATTTCATTTAGTTATTTATTATCTCCAGCACACAAATGTGGAAAGCATTACAGAGAGAAAATAAAGTGATCCAGGTTACTTGTTTGGACATTTTAGAATGTTCATTTGAATCCTGGTCCTTAGATATTATGTGTTGAAACACCACAGGATAACTTTCATGTGTCTGCATAGAAAGGACTTTCTGAACAAAAGTTAATTGCAAACCGGGTTGAAGGGCAAAACTTACAAATGAAAGGATGATGGATAAGCCATGGTCAGGAGCTAAAGGAGGGAGATGTGGCTTATTAGACAATCAGGACTGTGAACTATACTTATCAACAGGTAGAATTATGAATTAGCTTCTCTGCTCTGGTGGGACAGCAGGATTGGGGCAGAGGGTCTATGTAGCTCATGGTTTGGGGCAGAATCAAACAAATGGGACCTAATGAAACTTAAAAGCTTTTGCACAACAAAGGAAACTATAAGCAAGGTGAAAAGACAGCCCTCAGATTGGGAGAAAATAATAGCAAATGAAGCAACAGACAAAGGATTAATCTCAAAAATATACAAGCAACTCCTCCAGCTCAACTCCAGAAAAATAGATGACCCAATCAAAAAATGTGCCAAAGAACTAAACAGACATTTCTCCAAAGAAGACATACAGATGGTAACAAACACATGAAACATGCTCAACATCACTCATTATCAGAGAAATGCAAATCAAAACCACAATGAGGTACCATTACATGCCAGTCAGGATGGCTGCTATCCAAAAGTCTACAAGCCATAAATGCTGGAGAGGGTGTGGAGAAAAGGGAACCCTCTTACACTGTTGGTGGGACTGCAAACTAATACAGCCACTATGGAGAACAGTGTGGAGATTTCTTAAAAAACTGGAAATAGAACTGCCATGCGACCCAGCAATCCCACTTCTGGGCATACACACTGAGGAAACCAGATCTGAAAGAGACACATGCACCCCAATGTTCATCGCAGCACTGTTTATAATAGCCAGGACATGGAAGCAACCTAGATGCCCATTAGCAGACGAATGGATAAGGAAGCTGTGGTACATATACACCATGGAATATTCCTCAGCCATTAAAAAGAATTCATTTGAATCAGTTCTAATGAGGTGGATGAAACTGGAGCCCATTATACAGAGTGAAGTAAGCCAGAAAGATAAAGACCATTACAGTATACTAACACATATATTTGGAATTTAGAAGGATGGTAATGATAACCCTATATGCAAAACAGAAAAAGAGACACAGATGTACAGAACAGACTTTTGGACTCTGTGGGAGAAGGCGAGGGTGGGATGTTTTGAGAGAACAGCATTGAAACATGTATATTATCTAGGGTGAAACAGATCACCAGCCCAGGCTGGATGCATGAGACAAGTGCTCGGGCCTGGTGCACTGGGAAGACCCAGAGGGATTGGGTAGAGAGAGAGGTGGGAGGGGGGGATCAGGATGGGGAATACATGTAAACCCATGGCTGATTCATATCAATGTATGACAAAAACCACTACAATATTGTAAAGTAATTAGCCTCCAACTAATAAAAATAAATGGAAAAAAAAAAAACTGTGCCCTGAAATCCCTGGTCAGACAGAGGCTACCAGTTTTGCTCTGCAGATGGGGCTGTGCTCTCTGACCAAGTACCACTGTAACAGGGCTTTTGGATGGTCTTTGCAGCTTCCTATGAGCTCTGGTGAGGTTTCTTGGTCAGGCAGACTGAAGGTTGTTTTCATCACTGTGCGAGATTGAAAATTAGTTTCCTTTCCAGGAACTAACTGACTAACCAGCTCCAAACCAGATATTAGTCACTAATGAGATGCAAATCCAAACTACAAAATAACTTACATCTACTAGAATAGCTAAACTTAACAGACGGAGAATGAGTGGTGATATGATTCTGGAGAAATGTCAACCATCAGATATTGTTGGAAACGTAAATATTGCAGCAGCTTTGGGAAACTGTTTCATGGTTTCTCAAACTGATAAAAATAGATTTATCATTTGGTGCACTTTTATGAAACTACTCCCTGTTCACCAATACACAGTTAGTTGTTAAGTTTTACTTACATATCCTAAATAATAATCATATTTGTCATCATATCCCCATTCTCAAACCACTACTTTGAGGCTACCATCATTTCTCAATTGTGCTTTTGCAACAGGGCCTAAACTCTTTTCCTGAAGATTTTATGAGGAACAAAAATGTCATCAGTTCAATTCAGTTCAGTCACTCAGTCATGTCCGGCTCTGCAACCCCGTGAACCATAGCACACCAGGCCTCCCTGTCCATCACCAATGCACGGAGTTTACCCAAACTCATGTCCATTGAGTCGGTGATGCCATCCAATCATCTCATCCTGTGTCATCCCCTTCTCCTCCTGCCGGGAGCCAACACACGAGACCCTACCCCTAAAAAGGCCATAAGGAAGAAAACCTGACCGGCAAGGTGAATCAGGTTTTCATGGGTTTTGAAAAGGCCAGCTCATGAGATCCCACCCATGACAAGGTTACGAGGAGAAAGCCTGACAGGCAAGGCAGATCAGGTTTTCAGGGATTTTGAAAAGCTGCCCCCGGTGCTCACCTTAAAGATGATATCTGTCTTTCTGATGCCTGCCTCAATGGATTCTGACACAGGCAGGAAGGCCTTCCCTGATCTCTTCCCAAATAAGAATCAATTTAGAACTTTAATCAATAAGTTTCCCAGGTGGTGGTATTTTATGAGATTATTCAGGGTGAAAGGAGTGTTTTAATTAAAACTCCTTTGCTGGTAGTTTGTTAGCCAAATGCATTTATGCGCTTGGTACTAATATGCATGATTGCTTATCCTAATCATAAAATAGCATAAAGAACCTGATTATATAAAAGCCCTAATAGATATAGAGCCCTTTTAAGGGATAAAGGAGTCCTATTAGAAAACAAAAGAAAAATTATTCTATAGGTGGTTATTGGGTTGTGATTTGCTTGCTGTGTTTTGCCTTTAATGTGCTAAGGTTGTGTTATAAAAACCATTGTTAATATAGTTAAAGATCTAGAGAAATAAGAACTTAGCCCTAGTGTGGTAACAATGAGATGGTTGTTAATTGTCAGTCAGGAGTGCTAGGCAGAAGCTGCCACACCAAAGTCGCAGAGTAAGTATGGGGTAAACTTCTTAGATAAATGCAACTGACAACTTTTGCAGAAAGATTAATTTTTGCATTAACAAGAATATAATTCTACTCTGTACTATTTCCCTATGACACTGTTACCTTTCAGTTAAGGTCACCATAAAAACGGAAAATAGGCTTACAATCACCTGACCTGCATGAAATATTAATAGCCCCAAGGCCAGAAGATCATGTGCTAATTACTATAGAATTAGAAAGCAAAAAAAAATTCTGCTTTTCCTAAAAATCAAAATGATGTAATATTAATCCTGTGTAATCATGAGTAAGCATCTTGTACCTTGAAAACGTTCTGTAAAAGGGTATAAAACCGGTTGTCAAAAAGTAAAACACAGATTTGGCCCTATCAAGGGTGGTCTCGTATGTCTTCTCTCTCTCTCTCACCAACGCCGTTCATCCTCAGGGTACCCCCTGGATCCTGCCGAGGCTGGACCCCGGCATCCTCCCACCCTTAATCTTTCTCAGCATCAGGCCTTTTCAAATGAGTCAGCTCTTCATATCAGGTGGCCCAAGTATTGGAGTTTCAGCTTCAACATCAGTCTTTCCAATGAACACCCAGGACTGATCTCCTTTAGGATGGACTGGTTGGATCTCCTTGTAGTCCAAGGGACTCTCAAGAGTCTTCTCCAACACCACAGTTCAAAAGCATCAAAAATGCCATAGAGAAATCCTAATAATAAAGTATTTAGTGAAAATGTTTATGAGTGTTATGTAATGAGTGTTTACGCAATAACATTGTATTTTAATAGCATAGAAGGAAATTAAGAAGACAATCTTTGCAACATAGTGGCTATAAATTTTTTATCCCAAAACCCTTTAATAGTTCTTCATTAAGTCACTGGTGGATAAATAATTAGATTAGAGGAAAGTCTCTGTATAGTCCATGAAGTCCCAAAGAATTGGACATGATATTCACTTTCACTTTTCTCTTTTTTTGTATGACACAAACTTGACCATCACAGTCCAATTATTTTGTAAATTGTCCCTAAGTGGGGTTTGTTTGATGAGTCCCAGATTATCTGGGAATGCCATGGAAATAAGGCTCTTTCCCTCTCATGTATCTGTTCAGGTTATTCCTGGTATGAATTTGCCTTATTACTGATCACTGTCACTGATAATTTAACTAAGATGGGGCCTGCCAGAATTTGTCCCAGTTAAGTTATATATTTTCCTTTGGTATTTAATAAGTATTTTTTTGGGAGAAACTTTGAAACTATAGAGATATGTTACATTATTATTGCTCCATATTTTTTTCAATAGGTAATAAGTAGCCACTATCATCCCTTTAACATTCAATTTGTTCCAGATAAGGCCTGTGGGAGCACTATAATCTGGTTTTGTCATATTTTTGACATGTGCTTGGTATTCTTTGACAATTTCTTTGCTTTTTGGTACAACAGAGTATTCAATGTACTTTCACTAACCTGGCCCTGGAATTATCCATTTTCTGAAGAAGTTTTGGCTCTTTTTCATACAAATCACTAGAAGCTGAGATTTGCATTAATTTCTTTGGCTTTCAACCACACAACAGTGATGTACACTGTGTAGTTCTTGTCAGTTGTCATCTCATGAATCCACAAGTTTAGTTGCTATTCCATTTCTTGAAGCTTCATCACATACTATAGATGTTATTCTAGCACCTTCTAGAGGGTCCTCACATAAGGATGTAGGAATTTTCTTTTTCTTTTTCTCTGGATATGACATATCATGGATTCACTGACACTGAACTCACAACAGCTCTATGAATCACACCTGAAAGAAGCTTGTGTACCACATACATTGTGTCTGTAATGTACATCCAAGACTTCTTGCTCCTAGGAATACTAGACAGCACTATTTTGGAGGCATTTTAAACAGCAAATTATCACCAAAAGTACAAGAATGTTTAGATCATGGCACAAAATACATCATGAAGAGGACATTTATTTATAGTATTTGAGGTGAAACTTAAAGGAAGAGTATTACCTTGTTTGACTCCAGTTGGGACACGTACATGTTCTCGCACTCTGAGCATGTCTGACACACATGACCACAAAAAGCTCTGAATATTAATTTTGGGGAACAAATTGCACTCCCCCTTTAAACTATGTTGTGCGCCTATTCATCTGTGATAGTTTTCCTTGTTCTAAATCAGTTTTGTCTGAAAGCAATGTAGTTAATGATATCCATGTGTGAAGCTATCACTTGTGTTATTGGAAGAAGGTGATTGCTATGGCCAGTATGTTCTCTTGGCAAAACTCTGTTAGTCTTTGCCTTCCTTTATTTTCTACTCCAAGGCCAAATTTGCCTGTTACTCCAGGTATCTCTTGACTTCCTACTTTTGCATTCCAGTCCCCTATAATGAAAAGGACATCTTTTGGGGATGTTAGTTCTAGAAGGTATTGTAGGTCTTCATAGAACTGTTCAACTTCAGCTTATTCAGAATTACTGGTTGGGGTATAGATTTGGATTACTATGATATTAAATGGTTTGCCTTGGAAACGAACAGAGATCATTCTGTCAATTTTTAGATTGCATCCAAGAACTGCATTTCAGACTCTTTTGTTGACTCTGAAGGCTACTCCATTTCTTCTAAGGGATTCCTGTCCACAGTAGTAGATATAGTGGTCATCTGAATTAAATTTGCCCATTCCAGTCCATTTTAATTCACTGATCCCTAAAATGTGGATGTTCACTCTTGCCATCTCCTGTTTAATCACTTCCAATTTACCTTGATTCATGGACCTAACATTACAAATTCCTATGCAATATTGTTCTTACAGTATCGAACTTTAATTCCATGACATCCACAACTTGGGTGCTGTTTCTGCTTTGGCTCTGTCTCTTCATTCTTACTGGAGTTATTTCTCCAGTCTCTTCCAGTAGCATATTAGGCACCTACCGACCTTGGGAGTTCATCTTTCAGTGTCATATCTTTTTGCCTTTTCATAGTGTTCATAGGGCTCCCAATGCAAGATGCTGAAGTGGTTTGCTATTCCCCTCTCCAGCGGACCACATTTTGTCAGAACTCTCCACTATGACCTGTCCATCTTGGATGGTCCTACATGGCATGGTTCATAGCCCCATTGATTTAGACAAGGCTGTGGTCCATGTGATCAATTTGATTAGTTTTCCATGACTGTGGTTTTCATTTGGTCTGCCCTCTGAGAATAAGGATAAGAGGCTTATGGCAACTTCCCCATGGGAGAGTCTGTCTATGGGGCAAACTGGCTCTTGATCTGATGGGTGGAGCCATTATCAATACATCTTCAACTGAATTTTCTGTATTCTTTGCAGTCAAGATGGAGAAGATCTATACAGTCAGCAAAAACAAGACCAGGAGCTGATTGTAGCTCAGATCATAACTCCTTATTACAAAATTCAGACTTAAATTGAAGAAAATAGGTAAAACCACTTTTTTACCTACCTAATCAAATCCCTTATGATTATACAGTGGAAGTGACAAATATATTCAAGGGAAGATATGATAGACACAATGCCTGAAGAACTATAGATGGAGGTTCGAGACATTGTACAGGAGGTAGTGATCAAGATCATCCCCAAGAAAAAGAAAAGCAAAAAGGCAAAATGGTTGTCTGAGGAGGCCTTACAAATAGCTGAGAATAGAAGAGTAGCTAAAATCAAAGGAGAAAAGGAAAGATATACCCATCTGAAAACAGAGTTTCAAAGAATAGCAAGGAGAAATAAGAAAGCTTTCCTTGGTAATCAATGCAAAGATACAGAGGGAAACAACAGAATGGGAAAGACTAGCAATATGTTCAAGAAAATTAGAGATACCAAGGGAACATTTCATGCAACGATGGGCACAATAAATAGGCCTAACAGATGCAGAAGACATTAACAAGAGGTTGCAAGGAAACACAGAAGAACTATACAAAACAGATCTTCACCACCCATATAATAATGATGGTGTGATCACTCACTCAGAGCCAGACATCCTAGAATGTGAAGTCAAGTGGGCCTTAGGAGGCATCGTTATGAACAAAGCTAGTGGAGATGATGGAATTCCAGTTGAGCTATCCTGAAAGATGATGTTGTGAAAGTGTTGCACTCATTATGCCAGCAAATTTGGAAAACTCAGCAAATGGCCACCGAAATGGAAAAGGTCAGTTTTCATTCCAATCCCAAATAAAGGCAATGTCAAAGAATGCTCAAGCTACCACACAATTGCACTCATCTCACACACTAGCAAAGTAATGCTCAAAATTCTCCAAGCCAAGCTTTAACAGTATGTGAACCATGAACTTCCAGATGTTCAATCTGGACTGGTTGGATCTCCTTGCAGTCCAGGGGACTCTCAAGAGTTAAATATGAAGAGTATATCATATAAATTAATTCCAGGCTGGATGAAGCATACGCTGGAATCAAGTCTGCCAGGAGAAATATCAATAATCTCAGATAGGCAGATGACACCACCCTTATGGCAGAAAGTGAAGAACTAAAGAACATCTTAATGAAAATGAATGAGGAGAGTGAAAAGTTGGCTTAAAACTCAGCATTCAGAAACCTAAGATCATGGCATCCTGTCCCATCACTTCATGAGAAATAGATGGGGATACAATAGAAATAGTGACAAACTTCATTTTCTTGGGCTCCAAAATCACTGTAGATGATGACTGCAGCCATGAAATTTAAAGACACTTGTTTGCCCCTTGGAAGAAAAGCTATGGCAAACCTAGACAACATATTATAAAGCAGAGACATTACCCTGCCAACAAAGATCCATCTAGTCAAAGCTATGGTTTTTCCAGTAGTCATGTATGGATGTGATATTTAGACTGTAAAGAAAGCTGAGCAACAAAGTATTGATGCTTTTGAACTGTGGTGTTGGATAAGATTCTTGAATGTCCCTTGGACAGCCAGGAGATCCAACCAGTCAATCCTAAGGGAAATCAGTCCTGAACATTCATCGGAAGGACTGATGCTTTAGCAGAAACTCCAATATTTTGGCCCGCTGATGTGAAGAACTGACTCATTGGCAAAGACTGTAATGCTGAGAAAGATTGAAGGTGGGAGGAGAAGGAACAACAGAGGATGATGGTTGGATGGCATCACTGACTCTATGGACATGACTTTGAGCAAGCTCCGGGAGTTAGTAATGGACAATGAATCCTGGAGTGCTGCAGGGGTCGCAAAGTGTGGGACACGACTGAGTGACTGAACTGAACAGAGTTTCAGTGTAGGATGATGGAAAAGTTCTGGAGCTGAGTTGAGGTCACATAAAAAAATGTGATTATTCTAATGATACTGAACTGTATATTGAAAAATAGCTAAAATTGTGAGTTTTTTCTTATGGATATTTTACCATCACAACAAAAATTCTTTTATCAAATACTCTATTAAACTGAAAACAAGGAAACCCCATGGATTCCAAATCAAAATAATTTCAATTTAGACATTTCAAAATGGAGATTCTAATAGGCTGAATAATGACCCACTAAAGATATTTATGTCCTAATCTCTAGAACCTGTGAATATGTCAGTTTACATATTGAAAGGGAATTTTCAAATGTAATTAAGCATCTTGACATACAGGGAAGCTTATGCATTATCCAGGTGGGATTAATGGGGTAACTTCTGAGGGTCAGAATCAGAGAAAGTACTGGGTCAACAGAAGCAAATCATATTAGGAATACAATCTAAGGAATGCAGACAGTCTCTGAAAGCTGAAACAGGCAAAGAAACAGATTCCTACTTAGAGTCTCTGGCAGCACAGAGACCTGGTAACCCATTTTAGACTTCTAACCTACAAATCAGTAAGGTAATAAATCTATGCTTCAGCCCAACAGATTTGCAGTAATTTGTTACAGTGATAATAGAAAACTAATAGAGAGATATTTTACGGTCAGTTTAAGAAACAGTTGCTGTTTTCAAAATAAGGCAGGATTAAACCTGTAGAAATTATATTGATTACCTATGGAGAAAGAAATGGCAGGACACTCTAGTATTCTTGCCTGGGGAATCTCACAGACAGAGGAGCCTGGCAGGCTACAGTTCAAGGGGTCACAATAGTTGGACATGACTTAGAGACTAAACCACCACCACTTTGAATTTGATAATTTAAATCCTGGTAGCAGTCTGTCTCTGTGTGTAATATCAACATAGCACCATTGGTGAAGTGGGTATTTTCAGAGGCCTTGGTAACTGTATTCTAAAGTACTGGAAACATAGAAATGAATCAGAAATGTCAATGTTCTTGAGATTGCCTTCTAGAAGAAACAGCTAGAGGTTGCAGAAGGATGAAAGAGACATGTAGAATATTTCTTCAGAATGTTAAAGATTCAATTTGAAAAAATAAATAATTCAAACAATGTGTTCAACATTACTTTATAATGGGACTAGAAATCCTTATGGACTCTGTGCTGTGATTTTACTGACTAAAATTCTCTCTGCAATGGGATGATATTTAGGGTTTGCTTGGCAGATGATGAGAGCATTATTTAGCATAGTCTTTATCTAGAAGGGAAAAAATAATACATTCATTGAAAAGCAGTTAGCCAATTATTTGCCTATGTAAACAAAAATTGCAATCATGTATTCCATTGCTCATATGAATTTAAAGATAATGCATAAAAATGCAGACTATTCTGGATTAGCCCATGCTGATTTAGTGTTTTTGTGTCCCATAAACAAGGATGGACTTGATTCATTCACTACAAAGATGAGACTCATTTTCTTCCTAAAAATGCAAAAAGGCATGGAAAGAAATATGTAACTGTGCCAGTAGATTTATTCAGAATTCATTTGTTCATTTGTTTTTAAGTAAAACTTGTATTGAATGTATCCTTTGACTCGTAGCTAACTGTAGTATTGAGGATATAATGATTTCTAAACAAGCTGACTTGACTCCATCCTTCAAGTATTCATAGTTAAAAATATAAAATAATCATTAAAAATAATGAATTCATTAAATCACCATGATGTACATTTTAAATATCTTAAAAACAATGCCATAAATAAATCCTAATGATAGCCAGCCAGAAGCATCTATTCAGCACAGGGAACTTAGCTCAGTGATCTACAATGACCTCAAGGGGTGGGATAGAGGCTATATATAGCCTCTATATATATAGAGGGATATATGTATACTTATAACTGATTCATGTTGTTGAATAGCACAAACCAACACAACATTGAAAAGCAGTTATCTTCCAATAAAAAAATTAAAGAAAAAAGTTTTTTTAATTTCAAAAATAAAACTACTTCCTAACTTTCATAAAGAAAGCTGAGTGATGAAGAGTTAATGCTTTTGAACTGTGGTGTTGGAGAAAACTCTTGAGAGTCCCTTGGACTTCAAGGAGATCCAACCAGTCCATCCTAAAGGAAATCAGTCCTGAATATTCATCGGAAAGACTGATGTTAAAGCTGAAACTCCAATTCTTTGGCCACCTGATGTGAAGAGCTGACTCATTTGAAAAGACCCTGATGCTGGGAAAGATTGAAGGCAGGAGGAGAAGGGGATGACAATGGATGAGATGGTTGGATGACATCACTGACTCAATGGACATGAGTTTGAGTAAACTCCATGAGTTGGTGATGGGCAGAGAAGCCCGGTGTGCTGCAGTCCATGGGGTCACAAAGAGCTGGAGACAACTAAGTGACTGAACTGAACTGAACTAACTTTCAAAAAACTATTTAGCAAAAATGTAGAATGAAGAGTATTCATGCAATAATCTCATTTTAAGGGCATAGAGGTTAAGAAGACAATCTTTGCAATAGAGAAAATATTGATTTTCTTATGTCAAAATTCCTTCAATAGACTTCCATAAAGTCACTAATGGGGAAAAATAACTAGATGAAAGGGAAGGTTCTGCATCAGTTTCAGATGATACTTACATCACCACTAGAAATGAGGGAAACCCAATTTCACTGCATCATATGTTTTGACATGGACATTACATAAAAGTTTAAACCACAGATGTATTTTCAAAATTTTAGATATAAACAGGTCTAGATGATTAAAATATTGATGAATTCAGGGTAACACAATTTTTATATGATAATCATGCTTAAAGAATACGTCCATAAAATGTAGAGACATTCATCATCATGTTCATAAGAGCAATGATTATTCTACAGCAAATTTCAGAAGCCTATCCTGGAATGTGTATTAGAAAAACTCAATTCTCACCTTTATGATTACCAAGACATGTAAGTTCTTTATATTCAAGCCCTCATAAAAGAACAAAAAGTTATAAAAAATAGTACTCAACGTGCAAATGGTTGTACAAATAGGAAATAGTATATTGTGTTGACATTACAGTATTCTTACTGATAAAAAAAAGGGGGGGGTTGCACTAAATTTTCAGAGAAAACCACTTCTTCATCCTGCTTCGAATCTGTTTGGTCTTTACACTATAGATTATTGGATTCATCATGGGAGGAAAGAGAATATAGATGTTGCCCATAAGGACATGGACCAGAGGTGAGAGATGCTTTCCAAAGTGGTGTACCATAGTGAGGCCAATGATGGGAATGTAGAAAACCAGGACTGCACAGAGGTGGGAGACACAGGTCTCCAGAGCCTTGAGCCTCTCTTTTTGAGATGCAATTGCAAGCACTGTATGCAAGATGAAAACATAGGAGAGGAGAATAAGGGCAGCATCCAGCAACAAGGTACAGATCACCAGAGCCAGGGCATAGAAGCTATTGAAGTGAATGTCAGAGCAGGCCAGCCGGAGGAGGTCCTGGTGCAGGCAGAAGGAGTGAGAGAGAATGTGGGGTCTGCAGTAGGGGAAGAACTTCAAACGGATGATGACAGGAAGAATAGACAAAGAGCTTCTTGTCAAAATGGTCACCATGAAGTAAACGATCCTGCTATTAGTCAGAATGGATGTGTATCTCAGAGGATTGCAAATTGCTATAAAGCGATCAAAAGCCATGGCAAGAAGCACTCCAGACTCCATGAAAGACAGTCCATGAACAAAATAAGTCTGGGCAATGCAGGCATCCAGACCAATCTCCTGGCTGAGCCCCCAGATGGTCCCCAGTATGGTGTGTACTGTGGACAACCCCATGAACAGGTCAGTGAGGGCCAGCATGGCCAGGAAGTAGAACATGGGCTCATGCAGGTTCGGCTCAGTATGAACCACATGTAGCACCAGGCAGTTTCCCAGGAAAACCACAGCATAGATCAAAGAAAAGGGAGCTGAAAACCAAGGATAGTATTGTTCCAGGCCAGGGAACCCAGTGAGAATGAATATTGAAGAGTTGATATTGGAAGCGGAAGAAACAGACATGAATATTTGTAAAATAATTTCCAAGTTAAAGTAAATATTTATTCACAGTTTTGTTTAAACTCTCTGCTGCCTATAAAAATAGTCAGATATAACACAGCCTCTTGGATTATCACCCAGGGAAAGCTGATTGTAGAATCCCAGGCAGTGTTAACTCTGTACTAGAAGTTACAGTGCAAGATGACTTCATAGGGAACCTCCTTGGTATTAGTCTCAGAAGTTAGAGAAGATCATATCCTGATGATTTTAGGCAGAGTAAGTTATAAACCTCATTCCCTCTCAGTCTCTCTGAGAGACTGGCAGCACACAAGCCAGGTGACAGCGACTGCGGTTATTGAGAGCATACTGCTATCTTGCTCTGCTGCTCCTGAGAAGCCTCTGCACACTCTCTCCATCCCAAGTCCTTGAGCCCAGGCAGTCAGAGTGTTCACGTTTATGAGTAAGGAAGGTAAAGGACTGATTGTGTGAGTCCAGTGAACCTATGCTCCAGGGACACCGGTGTCCCCTCGGGTGAATGATGCAAGTGAGAGATTCTGTGTGGTCACTTACAAAGTAGTAGTTCTATGGAAATGTGAGGAATAGATAAATAACTGCATTTTCCCAGGAGTCCATGACTCTTTTCTAATCTTAGAGGAACATAATTGAATGGACTGAAAATTCAATACTTACTCAAAAGGAGAAGGCAAAGCATGAACATTCAATGGGAAAATAGAATATCAGAATTCTGAAGCATTTTTCTTGACTTATTTTCACTCTGAAATAAGAAATATGTTTTAGTAAGGCTGATCTATTGTTTTATTATTTATTTATTCATTATTTATTGCTTATTATTATTTATTGCTATATTCTTAAAGAAATGGGAACACCAGACCATCTTACCTGCCTCCTGAGAAATCTGTACACAGGTCAGGAAGCAATAGTTAGAACTGGACATGGAACAACAGACTGGTTCCAAATCAGGAAAGAAGTATGTCAAGGCTGAATATTATCAACCTGCTTATTTAACCTACATAGAGTACATGATGCAAAATGCAGGGCTAAATGAAGCACAAGTTGGAATCAAGATTGTCAGGAGAAATAGCAATAACCTCAGATATGCAGATGATACCACCCTTATGGCAGAAAGCAAGGAAGAACTAAAGAGCCTTTTGATGAAACTGAAAGAAGAGAGTGAAAAACCTGGTTTAAAACTCAACACTCAGAAAACTAAGATCATGGCATCCAGTCACATCATTTCTTGGCAAATAGGTGGGAAAACAATGGAAACAGTGAGAGACATTATTTTCTTGGGCTCCAAAATCACTGCAGATGGTGACTGCAGCCATGAAATGAAAAGACGCTTGCTCATTGGAAGAAAAGCTATGACCAAACTAGACAGCATATTAAAAAGCAGAGACATTACTTTGCCAACAAAGGTCCATCTAGTCAAAGCTATGGTTTTTCAAGTAGTCATGTATGGATGTGTTAGTTGGACTATAAAGAAAGATGGGCACCAAAGAATTGATGCTTTTGAAGTGTGTCATTAGAGAAGACTCTTGAGAGTCCTTTGGACTGCACAGAGACCCAACCAGTCAATCCTAAAGAAAATTGGTCTTGAATATTCATCAGAAGAACTGATGCTGAAGCTGATGCTCCAATAATTTGGCCACCTGATGCAAAGAACTGACTCATTGGAAAAGACCCTGATGCTGGAAAAGATTGAAGGCAGGAGGAGAAGGGGACGACAGAGGATGAGATGATTGGATGGCATCACCGACTCAATGGAAATAAGTTTGAGTAAGCTCCAGGAGTTGGTGATGGATGGGGAAGCCTGGTGTATTATGCTATAATAATGACACCATTTGGGCTTCACAGGTAGCGCTAGTGGTAAGAATACACCTGCAATGCAGGGGATGTGGATTTGATTTCTGGGTGGAGAAGACCCCCTGGAGGAGGAAAGGGCAACCTGCTCTGGTATTCTTGCCTTGAAAATTCCTTAGACAGAGGAGCCTGGCAGGTTACAGTTCATGGGATTGCAAAAATAAGATAAGACATACACATACACATATTGCTAAAACATTCAATTAGGGTTAATTATACTTAGTTCATCATGCATTTATCTATGGAATACTTAGAGTATTTTCTCATCTTCATATGTGTATAATTATTGTCAAGTGCTGTATATGAAATTTTAGGTAACTTTTATTTAATTTTTTCCTCTGAGATAATTCAGTAAATATTTTCTTGTTTAAAAGTTTCAAACATAGCACACCTAACAGTTTTTCTGATTCATTTAGAGTAAGTTTCTTATCTGATGTCTCACGATCCTCATATTCTTTAGTATGTGTTCTCTACAAATAATGATAATCTCCTACATGACAATCCTACATGACAATCTCCTACATAATACAATCATAAAATCATAAAATTAATACTGACACATTACTATCACTGAATTTGTAGGACCCAATGCAACTTTCTCCAATTGTACCATTAATGTAACTTATATTGAAAAAAAATCTGTTTCAGAATTATGTGTATGTATTAGTCTTAATACTTCTGTTATTTTAGTCTCCTCTGATACTTCCTCAAACTTGTCATGTTTTATATGACACAAACTTGAACATCACAGGTCATGTATTTTGTAGAATGTCCCTCAATGGGGTTTGTTTGATGGGTCTTGTAGATTCTAATTATGAAGGAATACCATGGTTGTCAGTCTCTTTTTCCCCATGCATCTGTTTCAAGTTATGCCTGTTATGAATTTGCCCCATTGTGGATGATTATCTTGTTAGGTGGGGTTTGCCAGGGTTTGTCCCTATAAAGTTACATATTTTCTTTTGGCATTTATTAAGTATTTTCGGGGAGAGAATATTCACTATCATTTTTTTTATTGTTCAATTTAATGTTGATTTTATAATGTTCCAGATTTGGCCAGTGGGGGCACCATAATCTGGCTTTGGCATGTTTTTGACTTGTGTTCCTTATTCTTGGAGCACTTCTTTGGTTTTTGTTACAACTGTGTATTCAATGTACTTTCACTAACCTGGCTCTGGAATCATCCATTTTCCCAAGAAGTTATGACTCTTTTTCATGCAGATCACTATTCAGAAGCTGACATTTGCATTCTAGACAGGTCATTTCTATTGGATAATCAATGTTCCTATTGGTTCTTTTAGGGGCATTAGTTAGGTATTAAATCTACCTACTTATACTGAAAATCTTGAGGCCAACTTTATACAGCTAATTCTCATTATTCATGGTAGTTTTGTCTATAAAGTTGCCACATACACTTAACTGGTGACCACAGAAATATTGTTTCTAGGGGAAATACAAGGATAGGTTTCTACAAGCCTTGGTC
This sequence comes from Hydropotes inermis, assembly GCA_020226075.1. NCBI lineage: Eukaryota > Metazoa > Chordata > Mammalia > Artiodactyla > Cervidae > Hydropotes > Hydropotes inermis. The sequence goes on from CM035279.1 coordinate 44,974,725, forward strand.
ACAGCATCTTTTCATTTTTTGCTTTTGACAGTTTTATGCATATAATAACATAATGGAGCTACTGTTATGTTATATAGATTCACTTGTCCATGACTCTATAAAACAAGCCAGCCTTATAAGCACTGAAAACTAGTTCATGCACAAAACTCTTTCCCTGTATAACACTTAGCAGATATTTTAAACATATCTTTCTGACTCCTGAGGAAGCATGTGTCAGAGCCCTGTGTCCCCCACGATGACCAACACCTCAGCTCCAAGTTTACTTTCAGCATTCAGAGGCCCAGTGGCCTCCTCTCCATGCTACCCCGGGTCACAATGTGAGTGAAAACACCTTGAGCCCAGCAGTCGTGGGACGTAGAGTGCACTGCAGCAAGAGGTGCATGTTGGCAGCTCCAGGGAGAGCTCTGAGGAGTGGCCTATAAGGGATGCCAAGAAGCTCTTTGAGGTCAAGGATTTCACCAGAGCTCTACCCTGTGCTTTACTAAAATAAGCACTGGGTTTTCTATGAAACTGGATAGGATTCAAACCCCATATCTGTCTTCTATGAATCTGTGACCTGAAGAACTACCTGAATCATACATCTATAAGCTCAAGCCCTGAGCTATTGGAGTGGTAACACTGACTCAAAGACCCTAGACTACCAGAGAACTAATGTTAAGGAGTATCAAATAGCAAGAATTCACACAAAGGAAACCACTTGAACACAAGACCCAGCATCACCCAACCACCAGTGGCACCCTGTGCAGGAGGCCTCATTTAAACAGCAAACAAAACAAAAGGACAAACCCAGGCATCAGCAGACAGGATTATCACCTCACTCAGCCTTGCCCAACAGAGGAAAAGCAAACGAACAAAACAGTCTCACCCTATATGAAGCTTACACAAATAACTGGACCAACTTTAGGAGGGCAGAAACCAAAGGAAGAAAGGATTCAGCTTTCTTCAGGGAAAGAAGTCAACCTGAAGTCTGGGAAAAGAAGATCTCAAACACAATAAGTTAAAAAAAAAATTAGTGACAAGGCAGAGAAATACTACACAAATGAAGGAACAAATTAGAAACACAGAAGTTCAAATGAATGAAGAGGAAATAGGCAAATTACCTGAAAAAGAATTCACAATAATGATAGTAAAGATGATCATAAACCTTGAAAACAAAATGGAGAAAATACAAGAATCAATTAACAAAAACTAGGAGAATTAAAAAATAAACATACAGAGACAAACAACACATTGCTGAAATTAAAAATACTATAGAAGGAATCAATAGCAGAATATTTGAAGCAGAAGAACAAATCAGTGAGCTGGAAGATAAAATGGCAGAAATAAATTCTAAAGAGTGGAATAAAGTAAAAAGAATTAAAAGAACTGAGGATAGTCTCAGAGACCTGAGGGACAATATAAAATGCATCAACATTCTAATTATAGGGGTCCCAGAAGAGGAAAAGAGAAAGAAAGGGTATGGGGAAATTTTTGAAGCGGTTATAATTGCAAATTTCCCCAACATGGATAAGGAAATAGCCAATCAAGTTCAAGAGGCACAAAGAGTCCCATACAGGATAAACCCAAGAAGAAACACACCAAGACACATACTAATCAAACTAACAAAGACGAAGCAGAAAGAAAGAATGTTAAAAGTAGCAAGGGATAAGCAACAAGTAGAATATAAGTGAAACTCCATATGCTTAACAGTTGATCTTTCAACAGAAAGTCTGCAGGCCAGAAGAGAATTGCAGGATATATTTTAAGAACTGAATGGGAAAAATCTACAACCAAGATTACTGTTCCCAGAAGGATCTCATTCAAAATTGATGGAGAAATAAAAAACATTTCAGAGAAGCATAAGTTAAGAAAATTCAATACCACCGAACCAGCTTTACAACAAATGTTAAAGAGACTTATATAGTCAAGAAATAGAAGAGATGAAAAAGAAAGATCTACAGAATCAACCCCAAATAATTAAGAAAAGGGCAAGAGGGACATATATATCAATAATTACTTTAAATGTAAATGGACTAAATGCTCCAACCAAATGACACAGACTGGCTGAATGGATATAAAAACAAAACCCATATATATGCTGTCTACCAGAAACCCATTTCAAACCTAACGACACATATAGACTGCAAGTGAGAGGATGGAAAAATATATTCCATGCAAATGGGAAGCAAAAGAAAGCTGGAGTAGTAACAGCATTTAGTTCTTCATAACAGACAAAATAGAACTTAAAATAAAGAATGTTACAAGAGATAAGGAAGGACACTGCATAATGATCAAGGGATCAATCTAAGAGGGAGGCATAGCAGTTGTAAATATCTATGCACCCAACAGAGGAGCATGTCAATACATAAGACAAACACTAACAGACATAAGAGGAGAAACTGACAGTAACACAATAATAGTAGGAGACATTAACAGCCCACTCTCACCAATGGACAGATCATCAAATCAGAAAATTAATAAGGAAACACAAACCTTAAATGACCCACTAGATGAGATGGATCTCTTTGATATCTTCAGGACATTCCATCCAAATGCAGAAGAATACACCTTCTTCTCAAGTGCACATGGAACATTCTCCAGGATAGACCACATCTTGGATCACAAATCAAGCCTCAATGAATTTAAGAAAATTGAAATTGTATCAAGCATCTTCTCCAATCATAACACTATGAGACTAGATATTAATTACAAGAAAAAAGCTGTAAGAAACACAAACACATGGGTATTAAACAACAGGCTCCCAAATAATCAACAGGTTACTGAAGAAATCAAAAGGGAAATCAAAAAATTTCTAGAAACAAATAACAATGAAAACACAACAACTCAAAACCTATGGGATAAAGCAAAAGCAGTTCTAAGAGAGAAGATTATAGCAATACAATCCTGCCTCAAGAAACAAGAAAAGTATCAAATAGACAACCTAACTTTACACCTAAAACAACTGGAAAAAGACCTAAAAAACCCCAAAATTAGTAGAAGGAAAGATAATAAAAATCTGAGCAGAAATAAGTGAAAAAGAACTAAAATATACAATAGTAAAGATAAATAAAACTGAAAACTGGTTTTTTGAGAAGATAAACAAAATTGACAAACATTTAGCCTGACTCATCAAGGAAAAAAGAAAAAAGAATCAAATCAACAAAATTAGAAATGAAAAAGGAGAAGTTGTAACAGATAATGCAGAATTACAAAGGAGTATAAGAGACTATTATGAACAATTGCTGCTACTGCTAAGTCACTTCAGTCGTGTCCGACTGTGCGACCCCATAGAGGGCAGCCCACCAGGCTCCCCCGTCCCTGGGATTCTTCAGGCAAGAATACTGGAGTGGGTTGCTATTTCCTTCTCCAATATTATGAACAACTATATGGCAATAAAAATAGATAACCTGGAAGAAATAGACAGATTCTTAGAAAAAATTCAATCTTCCAATACTGAACCAAGAAGAAATAGCAATCATGAACAACCCAATTACAAGCACTGAAATTAAAGCTGTGATAAAAAAAAAAAAATCTCCCAAAAAAACAAAAGTCCAAGACCAAATGGCTTCACAGGAGAATTCTATCAAATATTTAGAGAAGAGCTAATGCCTATCCTTCCAAAACTCTTTCAAAAAATTTCAGAGAAAGGAACACTTCCAAACTCATTCTATGAAGTGACCATCATCCTGACACCAAATGCAAAAAAGACAACGCACAAAAAAAGACAACTACAGGCCAATATCGCTGATGAACATAGATGCAAAAATCCTCATCAAAATTTTAGCAAACAGAATTCAGCAACACATCAAAAAGCTCATACACCATTATCGAGCTGAGTTTATTTCAGGGATGCAAGGCTACTTCAATATATTCAAATCAATCAATGTGATACACTATATTAACAAGTTGAAATATAAAAACCATATGATAATCTCAATAGATGCAAAAAAACAGCATTTGACAAAATTCAGCACCCATTTATGGTTAAAACTCTTCGAAGAATGGGCATAGAAGGAACATACTTCAATATAGTAAAGGCCATATATCATAAGCCTACAGCAAATTTTATTGTTAATGGTGAAAAACTGAAAGCATTCCCCCTAAGATCAGGAACAAGACAAAGGGGTCCACTTTCACAACTATCATTCAACATAGTTCTGGAAGTCCTAGCTACAGCAGTCAGAGAAGAAAATAAATAAATAAATAAAATGAATCCAGATCAGAAAGGAAGAAATTCAGCTCTCACTGTTTGCATATGACATGATACTGTACATACAAAACCCTAAAGATACTATCAGAAACTTATGAGAGCTAATCAGTGAATTTGGCAAAGTTGCAGGATGCAAAATCAATACACAGAAATCACTTGCATTTCTATATACCAGCAACGAAAAATTAGAAAGAGAAATTATGGAATCAATCCCATTCACCAATCCCATTCACCATTGCAAAATAAGTATTAAATATCTAGGAATAAACTTATCTAAGGATACAAAAGAACTGCACAAAGAAAATTATAAGACACTAAAGAAATAAATAAAAAATGACATAAACAGATGGAGAGATATTCCATGTTCCTGAGGAGGAAGAATCAATACTGTGAAAATGACTATACTACCAAATGCAACCTACAGATAAAATGTGATCCCTATCAAATTTCCAATGGTATTCTTCACAGAACTAGAACAAAATAATTCACAATTTATATGGAAACACAAAAGACCCTGAATAGCTAAAAAGTCTTGAGAACAAAGAGTGGAGCTGGAGGAATCAAGCTTCCTGACTTCAGATTATATACTACAAGATACAGTCGTCAAGACAATATGGTACTAGCACAAAAACAGAAATATAGACCAATGAAGCAGATAGAAAGCACAGAAATAAACCTATGTATTTATGGGTACCTTATTTTTGACAAAGGAGCCAATAATATATGATGGGACAAAGAAACCCTCTTCAATAAATGGTGATGGTAAAACTGGACTGCTACATGTAAAAGAATGAATCAGAACACTTCCTAACATCATACTCAAAAATAAACTCAAAATGGGTTCAAGACCTAAATCTAAGACCAGAAACTATAAAACTCTTAGAGAAAAACATAAGCAGAACACTCAGTGATATAAATCAAAGCAAGATCCTCTATGACTCACCTCCTAGAATAATGGAAATACAAACAGAAGTAAACAAATGGGACCTGCTTATACTTAAAAGCTTTTACACAACAGTGGAAACTATAATATGCGATGTGAAAAGATAACCCTCAGAATGGGAGAAAATAACAGCAAATGAAACAACTGACAAAGGATTAATTTCCAAAATATACAAGCAGCTCATACAACTCAATACCAGAAAAACAAACAAGCCCATCAAAAAGTGGGAAAAAGACCTAAACAGACATTTCTCCAAAAACATACAGATGCCCAACAAAAAAATGAAAAGATGTTCAACATTGCTTATTATTAGAGAAATGCAAATCAAAACTGCAATGAGATATCACCTCACAATGGTCAGAATGGCCATCATCAAAAAGTCTACAAACAATAAATGCTGGAGAGGTTGTGGAGAAAAGGGCAGGCTCTTGCACTGTTGGTGGGAATGTAAATCAATACAGCCACTATGAAAGACAGTATGGAGATTCCCTAAAAAGCTAGGAATAAAACTACCATATGACCCAGCAATCCCACTCCTAGGCATATACCCTGAGGAAACCAAAACTGAAAAAGACACATGTATCCCATTGTTTATTGCAGCACTATTTACAATAGTTAGACCATGGACCTAACCTAGATGTCCATCAACAGATGAATGGGTAAAGAACTGAGGTACATATAAACAGTGGAATATCACTCAACCATAAAAAGGAACATCTGAGTCAGTTCTGATGGGGTGGATGAACGTAGAGCCTATTAAACAGTGAAGTCAGAAAGTGAAAGATAAATATCATATTCTAATGCATATATATGGAATCTAGAAAAATGGTACTGAAGAATTTATTTACGGGCAGCAATGGAAAAAGTCATAGAGAAGAGGCTTATGGACATGGGGAGAGGAGAGGAGAGGGTGAGATGTACGAAACTTATATTCAGTTCAGTTCAGCTCAGTTGAGTCACTCAGTAGTGTCTGACTCTTTGTGACCCCGTGAATTGCAGCACGCCAGGCCTCCTTGTCCATCACCAACTCCGGGAGTTTACTCAAACTCATGCCCATAGAGTCAGTGATGCCATCCAGCCATCTCATCCTCTGCCGTCCCTTTCTCCTCCTGTCCCTAATCCCTCCCAGCATCAGGGTATTTTCCAATGAGTCAACTCTTCGCATGAGGTGGGCAAAGTATTGGAGTTTCAGCTTCAGCATCAGGCCTTCCAATGTACACCCAGGACTGATCTTTAGGATGGACTGGTTGGATCTCTTCACAGTCCAGGGGATTCTCAAGAGTCTTCTCCAACACCTTGGTTCAAAACCATCAATTCTTCAGCCCTCAGCTTTCCTCACAGTCCTTTCCACAGGCAAAGTAATGTCTCTGCTTTTTAATATGCTATCTAGGTTAGTCATAACTTTCCTTCCAAGGAGTAAGTGTCTTTTAATTTCATGGCTGCAATCACAATCTGCAGTGATTTTGGAGCCCCCCAAAATAAAGTCTGACATTGTTTCCAATGTCTCCCCATCTATTTCCCATGAAGTGATGGGACCAGATGCCATGATCTTAGTTTTCTGGATGTTGAGCTTTAAGCCAACTTTTTCACTCTCCTCTTTCACTTTCATCAAGAGGCTTTTTAGTTCCTCTTCACTCTCTGCCATAAGGGTGATGTCATCTGCATATCTGAGGTTATTGATATTTCTCCCGGAAATCTTGATTCCAGCTTGTGCTTCTTCCAGCCCAGTATTTCTCATGATGTACTCTGCAAATAAGTTAAATAAGAAGGGTGGCAATATACAGCCTTGATGGACTACTTTTCCTATTTGGAATCAGTCTGTTGTTCTATGTTCAGTTCTAACTGTTGCTCTGACCTGCATACATGTTTCTCAAGAGGCAGGTCAGGTGGTCTGGTATTCCCATCTCTTTCAGAATTTTCTACCGTTTATTGTGATCCACAAAGTCAAAGGCTCTGGCATAGTCAATAAAGCAGAAATAGATGTTTTCCTGGAACTCTCTTGCTTTTCTGATGATCCAGCAGACGTTGGCAATTTGATCTCTGGTTCCTCTGCCTTTTCTTAAAACCAGGTTGAACATCTGGAAGTTCATGGTTCACATATTGCTGAAGCCTGGCTTAGAGAATTTTGAGCATTACTTTACTAGTGTGTGAGATGAGTGCAATTGTGCGGTAGTTGAGCATTCTTTGGGATTGCCTTTCTCTGGGACTGGAATGAAAACTGACCTTTCCCATTTCTGTGGCCACTGCTGAGTTTTCCAAATTTGCTGGCATATTGAGTGCAGCACTTTCACAGCATCATCTTTCAGGATTTGAAACAGCTCAACTGGAATTCCATCACATCCACTAGCTTTGTTGGTAGTGATGCTTTCTAAGGCCCACCTGACTATACATTCCAGGGTGTTTGGCTCTAGGTGAGTGATCACACCATTGTGATTATCTGGGTCATGAAGATGTTTTTTGTACAGTTCTTCTGTATATTCTTGCCACCTCTTAATATCTTCTGCTTCTCTTAGGTCTATACTATTTCTGTCCTTTATCAAACCCATCTTTGCATGAAATGTTCCCTTTTTATCTCTAAATTTCTTGAAGAGATCTCTAGTCTTTCCCATTCTGGTGTTTTCCTGTATTTCTTTGCATTGATCAATGAGGAAGGCTTTCTTGTCTCTCCTGGCTATTCTTTGGAACTCTGCATTCAAATGGCAATATCTTTCCTTTTCTCCTTTGCTTTTTGCTTCTCTTCTTTTCACAGCTATTTGTAAGGCCTCCTCAGACAACCATTTTGCCTTTTTGCATTTCTTTTCCATGGGGATGGTCTTGATCCCTGTCTCCTGTACAATGCCACGAACCTCCATCCATAGATCATCAGGCTGTCTGTCTATCAGATCTAGTCCCTTAAACCTATTTCTCACTTCCACAGGGTGCCAGCTGTGACGGACCACGCAGAAGAGTGGCCGTGAGGAGCTACCCCTCGCCCAAGGTCAGAGGTGGTGACTGAGAGGAGCTTCCCCACGTCCAAGGTCAGGGGCAGCGGCCGAGGGAAGCTACCCCACGTCCAAGGAGTGGCGGCTGCACTGAGTGTAGGAGGGCTGAGAGGAACTATTCCATGTTCAAGGTCAGGAGGGGTGGCTATGAGGAGATACTCCTCCTCCAAGGTAAGGAGCAGTGGCTGCGCTTTGCTGGAGCAGCCCTATAGAGATATCCCTGTCCAAGGTAACAGAAACCCAAGTAAGACGGTAGGTGTTGCGAGAGGGCATCAGAGGGCAGATGCACTGAAACCATAATCACAGAGAACTAGCCAATCTGATCACAGGACCACGGTCTTGTCTAACTCAATAAAACTAAGCCATGCCATGTGGGGCCACCCAAGACAGTTGGGTCATGGTGGAGAGGTCTGACAGAATGTGGTCTACTGGAGAAGGGAATGGCAAACCACTTCAGAATTGGTGCCTTGAGAACCCCATGAAAAGTAGGAAAAGGCAAATTGATAGGATACTGAAAGAGGAACTCCCCAGGGTGGTAGGTGCCCAATATGCTACTGGAGATCAGTGGAGAAATAATTCCAGAAAGAATGAAGGGATGGAGCCAAAGCAAAAACAATACCCACTTGTGGATGTGACTGGTGATAGAAGCAAGGTCCAATGCTGTAAAGAGCAATATTGCATAGGAACCTGGAATGTTAGGTCCATGAATCAAGGCAAATTGGAAGTGGTCAAACAGGAGATGGCAAGAGTGAATGTCAACATTCTAGGAATCAGCAAACTAAAATGGACTGGAATGGGTGAATTTAACTCAGATGACCATTATATCTACTACTGTAGGCAGGAATACCTTAGGAGAAATGCAGTAGCCATCATAGTCAACAAAAGGAAAGAGTCCAAAATGCAGTACTTGGATGCAATCTCAAAAATGACAGAATGATCTCTGTTCATTTCCAAGGCAAACCATTCAATATCATGGTAATCCAAACCTATGCCCCAACCAGTAATGCTGAAGAAGCTGAAGTTGAACGGTTCTATGAAAACCTACAAGACCTTTTAGAAGTAACACCCCCAAAAGATAGAATTCTCATTATAGGGGACTGGAACACAAAAGTAGGAACTCAAGAAACACCTGGAGTAACAGGCAAATTTGGCCTTGGAGTACGGAATGAAGCAGGGCAAAGGCTAATATAGTTTTGCCAAGAGAACGCACTGGTCATAGTAAACATCCTCTTCCAACAACACAAGAGAAGACTCTACACATGGACATCACCAGATGGTCGACAGTGAAATCAGATTGATTATATTCTTGGCAGCCAAAGATGGAGAAGCTCTATACACTCAGCAACAACAAGACTGGGAGCTGACTGTGGCTCAGATCATGAAGTCCTTCTTGCCAAATTCAGATTTAAATTGAACAAAGTAGGGAAAATGACTAGACCATTCAGGTATGACCTAAATCAAACTTACATTACCATATGTCAAATAGATAGCCAACAGGAATTTGCTGTATGGCTCAGGAAACTCAAATAGGGGCTCTGTATCAACCTAGAAGTTTGGGATGAGGAGGGAGATGGGAGGAAGGTTCAAAAGCGAGGGGACATATGTATATCTACGGCTGATTCACTTTGAGGTTTGACCAAAAACAGCAAACTTCTGTAAAGCAATTATCCTTCAATAAAAAATTAATTAATTAGAAAAAAAATTACTCTGCTTCCTCATATATAAAAACTACTCTGTCTAATATTTAAAATTTACCATGCCAAAAGACCATTGGAAACACTCAATCAGCTAGCATTAGCTGAAAAGGGATAACATTTTTCAAAGCTTGAAATCTTGACCATTAATTTCCTTGGCTTTCAATTACTCAACAATGATGCCCACTATGAATTTTTTGTCAACTGTTGTCTCATGAATCCACAAATTTAGCTGCTATCCCATTTTCTTCAAGTTTTGTAATGCACTGCAGATGTTTTTATAGCACTTTCTGGAGGGTCCTCATATATGGATGCAGGTATTTTCTCTCTTTTTGTTTTTTTTCCTGGATGTAATCTATTGTGGATTCATTGACTCTGAACTCACAACAGCAGTATGAATCACACTTGAAGAAAGGTTGTGTAACACGAACATTTTCTCTGAAAGGTACATCCTAGCCTTCTTGCTGTTATACTAGACAGCACTATGTTTGGAGGCATTTCAAGCAGCAAATTTATCAACAACAGTACAAAAATGTTTAAACGATGGCACAAAATAGATCATAAAGAAGGTTATTTACAGTATGAGAGCTGAACCAAGAAAGGAGAGTTTTACATCAGGGACATGTATTTACATCAAGAGACTCACTTTTCTCCCTCTCTGAGCATGTCCACAAATAATCACAAAAGCTCTGAATACTAATTTTGAGTAAAAATTGGTCCCCTCTTTTTACTGTGTCATTTTCTACTTCATCCATGATAGTTTTCACTGTTCTGAAATCAATTTTGTCTGAAAATTATGTATTTAATTCAGATTTCTTTTTATCAGTGTTCATACAATGATTTTCTTATACTTTTAACCTGTGCCTAATTATATGTTTTTAAAATCCACTCTGACAAGTTATCCTTATTACTTTTGATATTCAGATGTTTCACACCTAGAGTGATCTTTGATTTAATTGGATTAAAATCAGCCATGTTTGATATTGTTTTCTATAAGTTATACTTGTTCTACTTTTCTTGTTTTTGTTCCCTTCCTCTCTTTTTTCCCCTTCCCTAGTTTTAACTGAACACATTAGATGATTCCTTTTTATCTGCTTGCATGTCATTTTTACCTATTTTCCATTTTTGTTTAGCAAGTGCCTAATCCAAGCTCACTTTTGCACAATGATATATCACTTTATGTGCTTCCCTGGTGGCAGAGCAGTACAGAATCTGCCTGCTATGCAGGAGCTGCAGGCTCAGTCCCTGGGTCTGGAAGATCCCTTGGAGAAGGAAATGGCAGCTCACTGCAGTATTCTTGCCTAGGAAATACCACGGACGGGGACCCTGGCAGGCTACAGTCTACGGGGTTGAAAGAGTCAGACACGACTTAGCACCTCAAAAACACGCCACGTTATGAGTACCGAAGGTAACTTACATTAGAGTATTCCCAACTCCCAATTTCTCTTTCCCATGTTTTTTATCATTCACTTATCCATATAATCATAAAATACATTCTTACAACTATTTCTTTGAATAAATGGTTATCTATTACATCAATTAAAAATAAAAATAAATATCTTTTAGCTTCACTATTCCATTTCTGATGCTTTTTTAATGTGGATATAAATTTCAAACAGTACCAGTTTTTCATTATTCTGAGAAACTTTTTAAAGTAATTCTTGCAGTGTCAGTTTATTACCTATTGATTAGCTGTTTCTGCACACCTAAGAAAGTATCTCTCTTTCACTTTTGAAGGGTAATGTCACTACATGTAGAATTTAGACTTTGTTTTTCCTTAGAATACTCAAATATTTCATTCCACTCTATTCTTGCCAAAGTGTTAAATATCTACCATATGATCTAGCTATTTCATGCCCACCTATTTCTCAAGATCAAATGCAGGTTTTGGACTTTATAGTATAAAATTCATGACTTATATTTTAGAGAAAGACATAAAAAGTAAAAGTATTGAGAATGTCAGAAAAGTTAGCTTTTAACAGGATAAAGAGATACATGAACATAGAGAATAAAAATAAAGTACAACTAAAATCAGTAAATTACTAGAAGCCAAGCAGTGTGGAATGCACCACACAATTCTGATTCCACTTATTTTGTTAGATTTATTTTGGCTAACTTTATTTGATGCAAAGTTAGGTTACATTAACAAGTCTATCTCCTTTGGGATCTTATGATACTTTGGTGATAGTAAAATGATCAGCTGTTCTACCGAAGAGAAAAATTACACATGCATTTCACATTTTCCCAGTGGTGCTGCCAGCCACGGCAGCATATGCTCCTGTGGTCATATATTATCTTCCTTTTGAAATAAACAGAGATCCCAGAAGTGTATCCCCAACTGAGTACCATGAGCCTATTAACATTATTGTTTCTGCATAAAACCCTCTAGTCTTCTGACATTCTTAGTCACTAGCACTGGAATAGCTATGTTTAGACAACTGGTTCTTGACCTAAAGATTAACAAATCAGGTCCCTATTGTGCTGAGTTCATGATACTTAAGGAAACTGTATTATACTTTCTTCTCAAAAGCAGACAAACATTACTAGAAATTAAAGGGTCATAAAGTGATCTAATTTTTAATACCTCCCTAGAAATATTTTTAATCCTCTATTAATGTCTGCTATCTCTAACTTCAATTTCAATAGTTCCAGTTTTACTCTCACTGGTTTTCCTGGCTTAGAAGTTGACTACCTCTGGCTCTCCATCCCTTTCGCCTCCATTTATGCCATGGTTTTCCTGGGGAACTACATGGTGCTCCACGTGATCAGGACTGAGCCGAGCCTGCACCAGCCCATGTTCTACTTCCTGGCCATGCTGGCCCTCACTGACCTGTGTGTGGGGCTCTCCACCGTGCACACAGTGCTGGGAATCCTATGGGGGGTCATTCAAGAAATCAGCCTGGATTCCTGCATTGCCCAGTCCTATTTCATCCATGGTCTGTCCTTCATGGAGTCCTCTGTCCTCCTTACTATGGCTTTTGACCGCTACATTGCCATTTGCAATCCACTACGCTATTCTTCCATCCTAACTAATGACAAAATCATGAAGATTTGGGTGGCAATCTTATGTAGGAGTTCTATGCTCATACCTCCAGTCATTATTCGCCTAAAGTTCTTACATTATTGTCACCCCCACATCCTTTCTCACTCTTTCTGCCTGCACCAAGACTTGATTCGAATGGCCTGTTCAGACATCCGCTTCAATAGCATCTATGGTCTGGCCCTGGTGATCAGCAACCTGTTGTTGGATGCAGTGCTCATCATTATCTCCTATATCATGATCTTGCATGCAGTCTTAGCAATTGCATCACGAGAAGAGAGAATCAAGTCTTTGCAGACCTGTGTATCTCACATCTGTGCTGTTTTGGTTTTTTACATCCCAATCATTGGTCTGACCATGGTTCATCGTTTTGGCAGACACCTCTCACCCTGGGTTCATGTTCTCATGGGCAATGTCTATATTCTTTTCCCACCCTTAATGAACCCCATTATTTATAGTATCAAGACCCAGCAAATACGAAGAAGAGTCCAGAGATTGTTTTACTTGAAAAAATGTAAGTCTTAATATCAAATGTGAATATATTTAAAATTCAGCAAAGGAGTTCGAAAGGGTAAGAGTCAGTGAATAATTAAAATATATTTAATGACTTTCATTTGAATGACGCTTTCCATTTTACAAATACCTTCCTCTGCATTTTCCTTGAAACTGTCATATCAGTGAAATTGACATGTTACACTATCAATGAGTTTTGTATATCTGAAAATACATTTATAATAGCTTCAGAATCTTAATAAGGTCTGAGGCAGATTAGCTATTAAAATTCATCTCATTATGGCCAGTTTGGGATTCATTCATTATAAAAAAAAAAGTACATTTTGCTGATTAAAATCCCCCAAGTAATTACTTAAGGACCAAAAATTCTCTTATTCTCCCTATTCTAAACAACATTCTTGTTTATTATCTACCCATTTTCCCAGTTTAGCCACATGCCCATGTCACTGAATAAGCATAATAGAGAATTTGACCTTTTTGAATAAATTTAGAAACCAATGAAACAAGCAAACAACAAAAAATTAATCTTGATGCTTTTTGCCCACCAGCAAATCTTCCTGACTCCCACCCTACTGAACTGGAGACAGAGACAATCAGTAATTGCCAAAGTAGGAAAAAAATAGACTTTTGTGATTAGTCTTATTTTCTCAATCCAAGGAACAATACATATAGCTACACCACTTGAAAACCATTTGAAAATGTTTCCTATGAACCTATAGATCACTTGAATCCAATGGGGATAGAGTGTTACTGTGATCAAAGAAAAGTTTCCCCATCAATACTCTGTGGTAGATGCTATTTTCTAATTACATATATGATTTGCAGTTTAAAATACACAAGATTAAATGATTCATCAAATATTTAGGTGGTAGTAAGTAATGTGACTTGAAATATTCTCTTTTATTTTCAAATCACATGAAAAGTCTTTCTTTCCTATCCCTCCTCTGTACTTTTTAACGTGAAGTTTGTTAAATGGTTCTGCAACCATCATAAGTTTTTATAAAATAAATAAAGTGAGCAAAAACACAAATAAATCATGGATGGCAAAATAATGCACACATTTGGACTCTTGGTATGAGTAAATTTCCATAAGATATTATTGTTGCAAGGATATTTACATAATCTACTTGATATGTTAAAGGCATGTTTTGTTAATGCACACTTTCAAGTAGTAGTTCACTCTGTTTAGATATACAGGCACTGTCTGAATAAATTCTCAAAAATATTTACAGTCATGAAATCACCACCACAATCAATCAAGATATGGAATATTTCCATCACCCCACAAGAGCCTTTTATCTCTTTGCAGTCACTGTTCTCCCACAGCCCTAAATTCTCCACTGCCTCCAAACTAATTTCTATCATAGGTTTTGCCTTTAAGAGAGCCCCTATTTGTGTACTCAATTATGTCTAGCTCTTTTGCAACCCCATGGACTTTAGTCCACCATGCTCGTCTGTCCATGGGACTATCCTGGCAAGAGTACTGGAGTGGGTTCATTTCCTACTCCAGGAGATCTTCCTGACCAGGGATTGAACCCTCATCTTCTGTGTCTCCTGCATTGGCAGGCAGATTCTTTACTACTGAGCTACCTGGGAAGCACCTTTTAGAGAAGATCCCATAAATTGAATCATAAGTAATATAATCTTTTTGTCCAGATACTTTCACTTGCAATAGTACTTTTGAGATTCACCTTGTTGTTGTTGCCTGCATCCACAGCTCATTTTTATATTTGAGTTTTATTCCATTGTACTACGTAGGGAAAGCTATTCATTAATTGATTGGGTTAGCATTTTATATTTTTTATTTTGAATGAAGCAGTTGTAAACAGCTACACCATACAATTTTAAAAGCAAGTCCCTAATATTGTTAGAGTTTATTTTTAATCACCACAATACAATAATAATGGTCATAAAATAATAATTAGTTTATATTTATCAGATTCCTACTACATGCCAGGCACTGTGGAAGGACACAGTAATGATTCTCACTGTTGATCTTTAGAGCCAGTCCATGTGTAAATCATAGTCAGTCAATTTTGCAGATGAGGAACTTGAAGTAAAAGGATTTTTAAAAAGTAGAAAATAATTGTGGGCCTCTTTAGTTTCACAGCACTTTTATCACTGCCATCACTGTTCAATTTTACATTGCAGTTATCTCCCCATCATTCTATTTGCTTCTATTATTGGTGGTGTTCATGGTGTGAATTAAAAATTTTAAATTGTGTGTTGCTGTAAATATACATTTTCAAATGCATTAGCACTTGAAACAATCATTTAGTAGGCCATTCTTTCGTCAGCCAGTGTTATGATATATAAAATTCTAATGTAACAGGTTTTATACTTTTTACTCAAATAATAAGATGTGGTAAGTTTAGTTTTTTGTTTTTTTTTAGTCTTATCTGCTCTTAGAGAGCCAATGGTTCTTCCACTTAAAACATCAATTAAAGTTTTTGAGCTTAAAAATTATATTTGTTGTGGTGTCATATTTTCTGTCAATTGGAAACTGATGTTCTCTGCCAGGAAATTTCTTTCTTCCACAGTTCTCTGCCACTAACTGTCACCTCCCTACAAACCCCTCATCACTGCATTGAAGGGGAAGCTGACATGGCCCTGGATTCAAAAACTGGATGGGCCTCTCTTCTAAGTCTGTAACACCTAGCAGACCCTTGCTGAATGAATCTTATCTTACCTCCTCACGCTGTATGGGATACTGATTTTTCTCATCCTCTGCTGCATTTTGACTGATTTTCTCTTTAATCTAGTTAGCAATCCAACTGTAAATGGTTCTTAGTCTATAAACTCTGAAAACTGACCCATTTTCTCTTATTTCCCTGACTCTAAGTTGTTGTGGGTTTTTGTTGTTGTTGTTGTTTTGTTTTGTTTTGTTTTGTAGCCTTTGGCTGCACAATCATTTTTTTCCTAGGCGTAACAGTTCCCTTGACAACTCCATGATTTTTGTGTCCCCCACAATGCTGTAAAGAACACCTAGATCCATGTGCTGCACTGTGGAAGAGCAAGAACCTGGTTTCCTCTCTGAATATACCATGTGCTAGTTTTTACCCTAATGCTGCTTTCTGATGATGGCATGAGATAGTTTGCATGGAAATCTCACTCAGGAGATAAACAAGGAGGAGTAGGTTATTAATCTCCTTCTGCTTTTAACTTTTCCCTCAAAACACATTGGGTTTCTAGCTTCTCATGCCCTGACACTCTAAATGAGGGCCAAAGAATGCAGCTGAACCTGAGATCTTGAAGATTACATCTTTTCAATTCTTGCCTGTGTTTCTCTTCTCCATCTTGTGCAGAAAGGGGTTCCATTACTCCTCTTTTGTTTTAATATCTAAAAGAAACTTTCTCTACATCCCAAACTCTTTGCTTTCTATCTTTGTTCTAGCCAGTACCCTCTAATAGAAGTAGTTGGTAACAGTAGGATGCTAGTGAAAGAAAAGAAAAATCAATAATATCCAAAAGGCAAAATATTATATATATATATATATATATATATATATATATATATACATATGTACAAATATATATATGCACACACACATATATACATATGCTGAGTGGTTTCAACTAATTCTTTTCTTCTGATAATACTTCTGAATTTTAGCAAATTCTACTTGCTATAAAATAATGCTAATACACTTTTGGCATAAGTTAAACATTTTTTTTCCCACAGTACTACATTTAAATCAAGTGCCAACAACAACATGACACTGCAAAAATGCAAACTAAATTTTACTATTATATTTTTAAATGATTACTGACATTTTAGTTCATTTCAGTCACTCAGTTGTGTCTGACTCTTTGTGACCCCATGGACTGCAGCATGCCGGGCTTTTCTGTCCATCACTAACTCCTGAAACTTGCTCAAACTCATGTCCATCAAGTTGGTGATGCCATCCAACCATATCATCCTCTGTTGTCCCCTTCCCCTCTGGCCTTTAATCTTTCCCAGAATCAGAGTCTTTTCTAATAAGTCAGTTCTTCACATCAGGTGGCCAAAGTACTTAAGCATCAGCTTCAGCATCAGTCCTTCAGTGAATATCCAGGACTGATTTTCTTTAGAATGGACTGTTTGGATCTCCCTGCTGTCCGATGGACTCTCAAGAGTCTTCTCCAACACCACAATTCAAAAGCCCCAATTATTCAGCTTTCAGCTTTCTTTATAGTCCAACTCTCACATCCATACATGACTACTGAAAAAGCCATAGCTTTGACTACATGAACCTTTGTCGGCAAACTAATATCTCTGCATTTTAATATGCTGTATAGGTTTGTCATAGCTTTTCTTCCAAGGAACAAGTATCTTTTAATTTCATGGCTGCAGTCACCATCTGCAGTGATGTTGGAGCCCAAGAAAATAATGTCTCTCACTGTTTCCATTATTTCCCCATCTGTTTGCCATGTATTGATGGGACCAAATGCCATGATCTTAGTTTTTTTAATGTTGAGTTTTAAGCCAGCTTTTTCACTCTCCTCTTTCATTTTCCTCAAGAGGCTCTTTGCTTTCTGCTACAAAGGTGATGTCATCTGCATATCTGAGGTTACTGATATTTCTCTCTGCAATCTTGATTCCAGCTTGTGTTTCATTCCGGGTGGCATTTCACATGATGTTTTCTGCATATAGATTAAATAACCAGGGTGACAATATAGAGACTTGACATACTCCTTTCCCAATTGGGAACCAGTCTGTTGTCCCATGTCCACTTCTAATTGTTTCTTCTTGACGTGCACACAGATTTCTCAGGAAGTAGGTAAGGTGGTCTGGTATTCCCATCTCTTGAGGAATTTTCCACAGTTTGTTGTGATCCACATAGTCAAAGTCTTCAGTGTAGTCAATGAAGTAGATGTAGATGTTTTTCTGGAATTCTCTTACTTTTTCTATGATCCAACAGATGTTGGCAACTTGATCTCTCGTTCCTCTGCCTTTTCTAAATCCAGCTTGGACATCTGGAAGTTCTCATTTCACATACTGTTCAAGCCTAGCTTGGAGAATTTTGAGCATTATGTTGCTAGCATGGGAGTCTACTGCAATTGTGCGGTAGTTTGAACATTCTTTGGCATTGCTTTTCTTTGGGACTGGAATGAAAACTGACCTGTCCTGTGGCCACTGCTGAGTTTTCCAAATTTGCTGGCATATTGAGTGCAGCACTTAACAGCATCATCTTTTAGGATTTGAAATAGCTCAACTGGAATTCCATCACCTCCAATAGTTTTGGTTCTGGTGATACTTCCTAAGGCCCACTTGTGTTCAGACTCCAGGATGTCTGACCCTAGGTGAGTGATTGCACCATCGTGATTATCTAGATCATGAAGATCTTTTTGTATAGTTCTTCTGTGTATCCTTGCCACCTCTCCTTAATATCTCCTGCTTCTGTTAGGTCCATACCATTTCTGTTCCTTATTAAGCCCATTTTGCATGAAATGTTCCCTTGGTATCTCTACTTTTCTTGAAGGGATCTCTAGTCTTTCCCATTCTATTGTTTTCCGTCATTTCTTTGCATTGATCACTTAGGAAGGCTTTCTTATCTCTCCTTGCTATTCTTTGAAACTCTGCATTCAGATGTATCTTTCCTTTTCTCCTTTGCCTTTAGCTTCTCTTCTTTTCTCAGCTATTTGTAAGGTCTCCTCAGACAACCATTTTTCCTTTTCACATTCTTTTTTGGGGGGATGGTTTTGATCACCACCTCATGTACAATGTTACAAACCTCTGTCCATAATTGTTCAGGCACTCTGTCTATCAGATCTAATCCCTTGAATCTATTTGTCACTTCCACTGTATAATCATAAAATATTTGATTTAGGTCATACGTGAATGATCGAATTCCCTACTTTCTTTAATTTGAGTCTGAACTTGGCAATAAGGAGTTCATGAGCTGAGCCACAGTCAGCTCCTGGCCTTGTTTTTGCTCACTGTAGAGAACCTCTCTGTCTTTGGCTGTAAATATTACAATCAATCTGATTTTGGTATTGACCATCTGGTGAAGTCCATGTGTAGAACTGTCTCTTGCATTGCTGGAAGAGTGTATTTGCTATGACCAGTGCATTCTGTTGGAAAAACTCTGTTAGTCCCTATTGACATTTACTGGACACTTATTATGTTCCAGATATTGTTATAACTGCCTTAAATATTTTCTCTATTTAACAAAATATCCATACATATAAAATAAGTTTCCTACGGTTTTATACCTAGAAGCCATGGAACCAAGATTTGATTATTAGAATTCTGACTCCAGAGATTGTCCTCTTTAGTCACAAGACTACTTGTGTCCTAATGCTTCAAACTAGTAATTCCAATTAATTATATGAAAATTACTGCACTCTAATTTTTTAACTTCACTCTTAATAAAAGCATTTAAAGCCCTATGCTTTTGCATTCTTAAGTTTTACTATGATATTATATATTCTCTTCACTGTTTTGTCTAATAATTTCTAATCACAATTACACTTTTCTGACCCCTCTATTAATAGTTTCTTTTGTGATATACATTTCTTCAGTTTCTGCCCAATATGTCAGATACACATTCTTCTGTCAAATGTAGTAATTAATTTATTTTTGCCACTTTGTGCTGCTGTGACATAATCTTAATTCCCTGACCAGGGATTGAACCCATGTTCTGGAAGTGAAAGTACTGAGTCCCAAAACTGGACTGCTAGTAAATTACCCAGATGCACATTCTAAAGTTCATTTTAAGTAACATGATATTCAGATATCTAGGAAATTTTTTAATTGTTGTATTAAGACTCCTAGACAAGGAAAAGAGATGATTCTTAGTCATTAGCTCCTGCAAGAAGACGCATAGTTCCAGAACACATTAACTGGCCTTATCTCTGTGATGAACTCTTATTTTTTTCTGAACTTTTGCTGACTTTTATAGGGCTGGTGCTTTCCTCTTGGAATAGTAAATCCTTGCACTTGCTGGATCCACTTTGAGACATCATTGATTCTCTCATTGCATCATTAGTTCTCACAGCCCTCCCTGTGTCTATGGCTACAAGGCAATTTTGCAAACAATCACAACCCCAGTAAAATATATATATATATAAATATAAATATATATAAATATATTATATATATTTTTAATACACAGTTGGATGTTGGAATAGCTCATTAGAATTACTGGCTTTGTAACTAGTAGTCTGTTTCTTTAACCTGGTCCTACCTTATAATTACAATACATTTACTTCTCTTTTTATTTTTATTATCTTACCAGGACCATCATATTTTCAGATTTTTTTAGCTTCTCTATAACCTGGAGGTTGCTAAAGAGTTCCCATGGAGTCTTATCAATTTAAAGAAAACAGCCAGAGTCACACTGTGCCAAATGCACAGTATTTGACAGTGACCCATGTTTTATCTATTTCTTTTAATCTTCAAAAATACTTATATTTATGAGATCTTGGAGTTAGTGCCCGCTAAGTTGCTTCAGTTGTGTCCAACTCTTGGTGACCCTATGGACTCTAGCTCACCAGGGTCCTCTATCCATGGGCATTCTCCAGGCAAGAATACTGGAGTGGGTTGCCGTGAGCTCCTCCAAGGGATCCTCCCAACCCAGAGATCCAGTCCAGTTCTTTTGCATGTCTTGCATTGACTGGGGGATTCTTTACCACTAGCACCACCTGGAAGTTCAGTTCCTTTCAGTCTCTCAGTCATGTCTACTCTTTGAGACACCATGGACTACAGCACACCAGACCTCCCTGTCCATCACCAATTCCCACAGCTTGCTCAAACTCATGTCCATTGAGTTGGTGATGCCATCCAACCATCTCATCCTCTGTCGTCCCATTCTCCTCTTGTCTTCAATCTTGCCCAGCATCAGACTCTTTTCCAATAAGTCTCTGTGAAAAGGTACTTGCTATCACTGTGTAAGGGTGACAGTGTGGCTAGAACTTAAATTTGTGAACTAATGTATGAGGAGGTGATCAGACCTTGTGAGGTACTTAACTCCACAGGAAGGCATGTCTAAGAATTGTAAATATGGGAATGCTCCATAATTCTGATCCACAGAGGAAAAAATCCCAGGATTAGTTTGGCTTTAAATATAGACAGCTGAGAGAAGAACAAATATATGTGGAGAGGGGATTTTCTTTATAAAAATATTGTAGTGGTTTCTTTATCTTGCATACTCTCAATTATATAGCAGCGTAGATCTGCTCTTATTAAATAATTTGGGATGAGCTTTATCCGTTACCATTTCTGATAAAAGTTTTTATGGAATCCGTATTATTTCCTTTTAAATGTTTGGCTGTATTCATCTAGCAAATTCATCTGGGTCTGGAAAATTCCTTGTTGGAAGGTTTCAAACTACAGTTTCTCCAGTAGATATGAGAGTACTTAGATTATCTATTTCTTTCAAAATGAGCTTCAGTAGTTTGTATATAGCAAGGAATTTTCTCATTTGTCTTAGTTATTAAATATAATGAAGTAATTTTTATTTTGTTGTTGTATATTTTCTATTTCCTGATAATTTTGACTAAGTTTGTAAGTTATATTAATCTTTTAAAAAGTCAGTTCATACTTATTCTTGTAAATTTCAAGGAGATATGTGTGATATCCAACAATAAAATAATAAAGTTATCTTTTGTAAACAGGTATCAACAAAACAATGAATCAAATTTCAAGTCCTAAAGCAATATTTAGGCCAACAAGCATTTATGAAAATATAAGAATTCACAATCACTATAGTTGGTTGTACATGAATATGCTCACAATATGAATTTAAAAGTTTAAGAAATAGACTTTAAAGACAGAACTTATAGAATTATTTCTTCTACAGAAGAGAAAGAAGAATAGAAAGTTTTACTGAGTATAATATACTTAATAAGCTTAAAATCTTTTAAAATTTTGATGTTTGTAGATGTATGGGAAACAAAAATTTGCCAAAATTGCTTCTTTATACTTCTGTTTTCTTTCAATATCTAGGGGTAATAGCACAGAATTTAAGCAAAATAGTAAATACAGAAAGAATCAGAAACAATATAATTAATCAGTAATCATATAAAAATCTGAAAATCATGATAAACTTAGATTTCTCTTCTTCACTGCTAACTTGTAGAATAAAGTAGAAATTCTATTTTTACTTACCTAAAAATTCTACTACAAAAATGCTCAAAATATCCTCCATCAGAGTTAAAAAAAGAGAATAATTTCAAGAGACAAAGTAATTAAATATAAATCCTGGATACTTAAGGAATTAATAATAGGGACATCTGCAGGGGAGGTAGAATAATATAAAGTCATGCTAATGCTAAATATCTCATCTTGTACAGGAATCACTAGATACAATTTTTTATAAATAGTTTAATTTAATATCCTTTTAAAAATATACACACTATCAGGAGAATTCTATATATCCTACCAGAATTTCTATGCAAATACACTTCTGTGTAAGATTCCATACATTAATATATGTGTGTATATTCCCATACTTAAAATCATCTGATATGTATTGTTCAGCAATCTGTAATTTCTCTTTAAAACATTTTAAGCATATTTCCATATTAGCACTTTGTAGTAACATATTCAGTAATAATTGTACCAAATTTTTAAAATGTATTGCAATACATTCATCCTGTGCATTTATATTTCTAGTTTTCATTTTTGTCATCAATACTGTGATGAAATAAACATGTTCATGAGTTTTCATTAGTATTTGTACAGTGAATATGTAAAATTTCCTTTCTTATTTATTATTTTATAAATCATTTGTGTTCTCAGACATCTCACTGTTTCTTTTCTTCCCTGATGAATACCTTTTACTGTTGCTATTAAGAGTAATAACTATTACCACTGTGGTAAAATAAATGCAGTCTACAGTATGATTATAAAATGATCAAGAGGAGCTTTGACATTCATTTGAGGAGCAGATGCAAATTTTGTATTTATTCCAGTGCTTTTACTAACGTGTGGTGGTCTTGGTAAAGATCCCATCTGCTAATGCAGGAGACCTAAGAGACGTGGGCTGGATCCGTGGGTAGGGTAGATGCCCTGGAGGAGGGCATGGCAGCCCATTCCAGTATTCTTGCCTGGAGAATACCCATGGACAGAGATCCTGGTGAGCTAGGGTCCAGAGGGTCACAAAGAGTCAGACACAACTGAAGCAACTTAGCACATACACATGCGAATAATCCATAAATTTCTACCTCTGGCAAATTTTTCTCCTGTCTCCAGAGTGAAAAATTAAAATAGCCTGATGCCCCAAGATCACCTAAAATCATTATGTCCCATAATGCCTGAAAATACACTTAGGAAAGAGGAAATATGGGCTTCCCAAGTGGTACTAGTGGTAAAGAATCCTCCAATCAGTGCAGGAGATATCAGAGGTGGGCATAATCCCTGGGTCAGGAAGATCCCTTTGGAAAGGGCATGGCAATCCACTCCAGTATTCTTGCCTAGAGAATACCATGGTCAGAGGAGCCTGGTTGGTAACAGTCCATGGGGTCATGGCGTTGGACATGACTGAAGCAATGTGTATTACACACAAGGATGAAATAGAAAAGAGATTCCTTTCTCTGTCCTGCAAATCCAGTGTATGTAGGATGCAGACTGATTACAGTAGTATTACTGGTAATAGTAACAATAGACAACCTTCCTTCATTTTCATTACATGCTATGCAGTGTTTTATAAGCTTTAATATAAGTCATTTTACTTAATAATTTTATCAACCTTATAAGTTACATAATATTTTGTGCCTGTTACAAAGATAAGTGTGCAGAACTCCAGAAAGAGTAAATGCACTCTGCCAAGGCCATACATCTGAAATTCAAGGCTTGAACTTACAGCCCAAATGCTCAGCTAATACATCAGGATGCTAAATATGTGAGTATATTTTCTCTGATTTACAGAGGTCATATTATAGGAGAATAAACCAAAACCCTGATAAGTTGATTTGAGATTTTTATTCATTTTTTAAGTGTGTGTGGGTGGGCTGTGTCTTCAGTTCTCCTTTTTGTCTATATTAACATAAAATTGAAATTAGCTATTGAATTTCTTTGCTTTAAACTTGTAACAAAGCTCATTATTACACAGACTCTAAAATGTCCATGGTCTGACACTGTCCTGAACAAAGGCAGTGAAACAAGATTTTAACATGATCTGATTTACTCAAATCTTAATGCTATTGTTCTCTGTTAATGCTGGCATGATATAAGATATCCAATATAATTGTAGGTACTCTTCAATTACTGGAGTTACATAGAGAATTAAAGAACTATGCTGTTTAAACTACATAAGCAAAATTTCTTGCTCAAAGAAAAGACCTGGATAAATTGCTCCTGAATTTGCTTGGTTTTAACTCCATAAATGATGGGGTTGAGAGTGGGTGGTACCACCACATAAAGATTGGCAAGAAGGATATGTATGTGGAGTGGTATACTGTGGCCCCCAAATCGGTGAGCAAAGAATGAAAAAAAGGCTGGGGTATATAGAACAGTAGTATAACACAGACATGGGAGCCACAAGTACCCAGAGCCTTGAGCCGGGCATCTTGGGAAGGAATTCTAAACACAGTACAGAGTATTAGGGCATAAGAGATGATGATAAGCACCACATCCAGGCATGTGGAAAATAGAGCCACAATCACCCCATAGTAGATGTTGACTTGAATGCTATCACAGGCAAGTCTGGCAATGCCCATATGTTCACAGTATGAGTGACGAATAATGTTCCTTCCACAGTAAGTAAGCCGATAAACCAGGAAAACCAAGGGGAAACAGATGAGGAAACTCCTAATTATAGAAGCAATGCCTATTTTTCCAATGACTGAGGGTGTTAGAATGGTAGTGTATCTTAGTGGATAACAGATGGCTACATAGCGATCAAATGCCATGGCCAGCAGTATGGCAGACTCTGCCACAAAGATGAAGTGGAGGAAAAACATCTGGGACACACAGCTACCAAAAGATATACCCCCTTCTTGGAACCAGAAGATTGCTAACATCTTGGGTGTAGTGACAGTGGAGAGAAAGATATCTGCCAAGGCTAACATGGAGAGGAAAAGGTACATGGGTTCATGAAGACTGTGCTCAGTGAAGATCAGAAATAGTAAGAGGGTATTTCCTACAACAGCGACTATGTACATAGAACAAATGGGGATGGAGATCCACGTGTGTGCATCTTCCAGTCCTGGGATCCCAATCATGGTGTACCAAATGTCTCTAAGGTTGGTGTAGTTTGAAGAGGTTGTCATCTGTTACTCTGTCCTCTGATGCTGGACCCTGAAATAGGGTGAGGGAGAGAGAGAGAATGAGAATGAAGTATCAGGGCTGTTTTATCAGATTAAGTGACTCTTGGCATTGCAGTAATTTATCTACCTTAAAAAAGGATGGTAATAAGTAAAGATTCAAGGAATCTAAGCCAAATAGACTTCACTGACATGAAAGTTACCATGGCTTAATAGAGCTAATGCTACTGGTAGTGATAATGAAAATAGAAATAATAATAAGCATTGAATGGGCTTATAATTTCATTTAGGCTCTGTGACCAATACATTGTATTTATTGACTTAGCATCATATAAGAAAACTTCTTTATAAGCTCTTGAGTATCATAAGTTTTCCTTCTTGTCTGACTAGTCACTCCTGGTGATTAATGGACACTTTTTTTTTTTTTTTAGAGCTAAAGAAACAAGTGATTGGAATACTTGTGTGGCCTTTTAGGGAGCTCAATAACAATCATTATTCTTATGATTTAATATGAAGATTTTCATTATCAAATGAGAAGAACTTAGAAAGAGTAATATAAATGTATACAGCCCTTACTTTGAACAGTGTTTTTCTAACTTAGTAGTGTGCATATTGAAACCATGTTCTCTCTTTGCATGGTTCCAAGATGCATGTATTTCAGGTGAACTAATCCTGTGCAAAGCAAGGACTGATAAATCATCATAACACAGGAACATATGTCCTCTCATCACTCACGTACATTACCTTCCTCCCTCCAATCTCACTTGTCTACCCTACTTTTTCTCTTTTCCCATTTATTTCTCCCAGCTTATATTCAAATATTTGCCCTTTCTTTCTCTTCTTTTTTTTTTAGCTCAAATTTGAATACTGTTTCCAGAGGGGGTGGGGGGAACAGTTTGTAGATAACAAAATAGAAAATGAGTTTCAAGCACTCAAGAATTAAACACACAAGCATTACACAAGTTAATGAATATTTCTTTAAGATTTCTCTGTATTTAATACCTCACTGAGGAAGGAATCAAATATGGATCATAAATATTTTCTATTTCAAGGATTCCTACCCTTGTGAAGGTCATGAAATGTGGACAACAAAACACCTCCCTTCAAAGATCAGGATGAAATATTTGAGATATTCGATCACATGTGTATGACACAAAGAAGCATAACCTTCAATAGAGAGATAATGAAAAGATTCGTGGAAGTGTGCTCATTAGTCTGTTTCTCAGAAGCAAAAAACTTCAGGAAATAACAACAAAGACAAACAAAAAGCTAAAGTAAGGTATTTAAATTACTGTAAAAATAAGATCATCTAGCTTATTGAAAGCTTAGAGATATAAGAAATATGACTGAGCAAGTAGATTGTGTCTTGAAGAAAAAGAATTTTAAAAGTCAAGCTAATGGTTTTGTGGCTTTGAGTTTAGTTTGTCACACAAATAACTAATTTATTAGTCAGCTGTATTTACTGAGTCTCTAATGTTTTAGCAAAATTTTAAGAAGAATATAATATGATAAAAAATTAAGATTTATTTTTTCAGAGAAGCTTTTGCTGGTGGGCAATTGTTTTTTAAACCTATCTCCCAGTAGCATAGCTAAACAATTCTTAATTACAAATTTTGTAATATTGTTCACTAATACATTTCAATTTCCCTGTTAGCTATGAGTATATCTTCAGTATCCAGTATAATACATTTTTGTTGAGTAAATATAAAGTTGGTGAAACTTATTGAAATGAAGGAAGATAGCTACCCAGAGTTGCTCTAGAAAACTTTTGCAACAGATCAAAGCAGACAGGAATGCAGCTTTAACAGTGAAAACAGGGTACAGAGAAGAAATATGTCTAGAAAAAATTTAAAAAAATAGACTGCCAGATGATAGGTTATATGAGGGATAAATGAAAGGCAATAAAATATTTTGAGACATATTGCTCTGAAAAGAATAATGATACCTTTAACCAATAAAGGGAATAAGATAGGAGATGCAGAATTAAGAGAAAGTTAATGCAATTGTTGTGAAACAATTAATATTCATAAGACATTTATAATGTCTTATGAATGACTGAGGAAATCAATGTGAGTGACTGACCCAAACCTGCTTAGTACCATGGAAAGAGAACTGGACTAGGTATGAGGCTCTAGCTGAGCTGTAGCCTCAGTTATGCCATCAACAGACTGAGATCTTGGTAGAGGCATTTCACCACTCTGAACTCTCTATATATCCTAGATTGGAATCAAATTAACTCATAGATGGCTCCCTTCTAGATACAGAAATCTAAACTTCATTTCACACTTGTGAACAATCCCTTCTTTAACCTTTCTTTGCCTTTGATTTCCTTGATCCCATTATACCCCTGTCTTCCTCCTACGTTTCCACGGTTCTGAGTCTTTTCTCCGATGCCTTTCTTACTCTGATTCTTTGCAGTGATATCACTATTGCTGTTGTTATTATTATTGTTATTGCTCTTATTGTTCAGTGCCACTTCCAAACGGTTGTGTTGAGGGTAGAACATCAAATAAAAATATTAGACCTTCACTAGCGTCTAGTGAAAACCATTGGGCTTTCACTAGCATCTAGTACAATTTCAAGAAATTAGTGAGGATAAGGTCTGATCACAGACTGCAAGACATTGGATGTGTAACAGCTGCAAACAGCAGTGGTAGGCAACTCAAGAAGATTAGGGCTGAGGAAAGGAAAAGAGTAACTAGAAGGATCAAAAGGTACTAGGAAGTTTTCTTTTGAACCAAAGAAATAAACACGATGCTTAAAGTCAATGGAGTCTGGCAGTAAAGAATTTGAAGCAAGAAAGTGAACAACTTTTGAAACTAAGTTCCCATCATGGAAAAAAGCAAATCATTCAAGCTACCATATGGGTGTTCTGCATCTTTTCTTGAGGCAAAGGGAATCAGAAGAATATGGGGTATAAGGAAAATTGTCAAAAGACTCACATTTGATCCAGATATTTATAATAAATTGAAAGGCAGTGCTTATTAGGGGACTTCTCTGATGGGCTTCCCTTGTAGCTCAGTCGATAAAGAATCTGCCTGCAGTGCAGGGGAATGGGGTTCGATCCCCGAGTTGGGAAGATCCCCTGGAGAAGGAAATGGTAACCCACTCCAGTAACCTTGCCTGGAAAAATCTCATGGACAGAGGAGCCTGTTTGGCTGCAGTCCATGGGGTCACAAAGAGTCAGACAGGACTGAGCAACTAACACTTACTTACTTACTTTTGATGGCTCAGCAGTAAAGAATCCACCTGCCAATGATGGAGAAGTGGGCTCAATCCCTGGGTCAGGAAGATCTGCTGGAGAAGGAAATGGCAACCCACTCCAGTATTCTAGACTGGGAAATCCCATAGTAAAAGGCGCCTGACTGGCTACAATTCATGGGCTCACAAAAGAATTGGACATGACTGAACGACAAAACAACAACAACAACAAAATGCATATTAGAGTTAGTGTCAAAGCCCATACAGAAAAAAAAAAAAATAGAGAGACAGAGAAAGATACTATTGAAAATAAAAGGTATGTAGAACAGGAAACAAATGAATAAGCCATTGTCCAACAGAAGTGAAGGCTATTGAGGTGAGAGGAGAGAAATATTTTATAACAGAGTTGAGGATACCCTGGCAGGAGAAACTATACATGACTAAAGAGTCAACTGATTCTTCTTCAGGAAAGTTCAATTCTTCAGAATCAAGAAAAATTAAACAGAAAGAGGAGACCTGATCACAAGAGAGCATAATTGGCCAGCAGTTGAAGGAAATGATGAAAGAATGCACAAGTGGTTCCCAAAGATACATGGGATTCCAAGGGACCAAAAGAGAAAAAGCAGGATTTGTCAGGTAAGGGGTGGAGGAGGGAGGAATATTTTTCCTGTTCACCTGAAGCTAATAAAGTTCAAAATTCTTTCCTGGATCTTTCTAATCTATTTTCTCCCTAACTACAGGTCTGCAATTATATTCCTTGTTCTTTTTTTTTTTCTCTTACACCCACTGTATCCACTTTCCTTTCAGAAGTACTTTCATCTTTTAAGTGAAAGTGTACTAATATATTAAAATAAATCCATAAAGACACAGAAATGAGCTGATTTTGAAATCCAGCTTAGATATCAATTCAGCCACAGTTTGTAACATAAGTAGAGATAACATGATCTTCATAGTCCACCATCTAGCCTTCAAAAATAAGCCTTTAGTAATTCAGTTCTATTCTAAAGATCTTCCTGAAGCTCAACGTTTTCCATTATAATTTCCATCATATCTCTTCTCCCCAATGCTCACTGGTTACCTCACTCAAAGCAACTTCTTACTGCAGCAGTGAGATCATTGAGGAACTGTGGTAGAAGGAGATGCCATAAATGATGAGTCAGCTGATCTGAGAAACCTCAGAACTTTGTCAGACACATGTCATCCAACAGCCCTGTGGGTTTGTAACTTACCAAGGTGGAAGTTGCACTAAATGCTCTCCTTTGAATTTTTTTTCTTATTCCCAACATCTTAATATTCTCATATTCTCAGCTTGTGATTTAAGTCATAATTTACTATTTTCATTTTTTTTACCATCCTAATTCTATCTTGTTCCAAATAGATAAGAATACACTTTCCCATCAGGAAAAAAAAAAAAAAAAAAAAAAGCCTTGGTATGTAAAAACCACTTTCAGAGCCTCCTGAGATGCCTGCTCTTTCAGTTCTGTGAAACTGGCTTCCACACCCACTACATCTAGCCTTGTGTCTCAATTCCTTTTTTGTTTTAGATAAAATGAGACAAACTCCTTCTGCACTAAACTATTCCAAAGAGAATTTTAACCAGAAAGCTGAAAATAAATAAAGAAACCACACAGAAACCTGTGAGATAGACTGTTAAAAAAAAAATCTCAAGAATCTGTGACTGACTACAGTCAGAGCAAGAAAAACACCAGGTCCTTTTCTTCTGATGAACCTGAATTTAGATTTATCCCAACTTTTAAATCCTGAAAAATTTCTTCTTCACAAAGACTGGCTGTTTCAAAAATTATAAATCACCCTTCAATGAACCCTTCATTAACTTGAAAGATTATGGTTTGGCCAGGTAGCCTGAGATTCTCATTATTATCAAATATCATTTCACAAGCATTGGACATGCCTCCACTCCCAATCTTGGATCTGGTTAAATCATGGCCCTGGGCAGGTGCTATAATGTAAGCATATATGGCAGGAAAATAATCACAGGTTCTTTGGAATAGGAGTGAGACTAGTATAATATCTGAGACTCACAGGACCCCTTCAGAATTCATCAAACACTTACCTACTATCCAATATCGGACACCAGGTCCTCATTACCTCCTTTATTCTACAGCCACAGACTCACAGACAGCCCATAAGACAGGCTGTCTATCCTTGATTTAGGTTCCAATGTTGACTCAGAGGCTGGTTCTATAGTTTTATCTATCCCAGGAGAACTAAAACCCAAGAGAAT
Organism: Hydropotes inermis; assembly: GCA_020226075.1. Lineage (NCBI taxonomy): Eukaryota > Metazoa > Chordata > Mammalia > Artiodactyla > Cervidae > Hydropotes > Hydropotes inermis. The sequence goes on from CM035279.1 coordinate 45,005,720, forward strand.
TTGGGAATATAGAAAAGTATCTGTGATCTTCTGAGTTCTTGATCCCTTTGTTAAGGCCAAAAAAGACCCACTGAATGAATAACTAGGCTTATGGAAAGATCATACTTCTTAGACAACCCTGTGGAATTAACAACACCTGTACTAGTGGCAGCAAGTACATACATAGACTGCCCTGACAGACACAAAAATTCATAGAAATATAGGATGTTGTCAAGGTTTTCCATTTATTAAATGCATGAACAGTTGTAAGAGTTGGAAGCTCTATTTTTTAGTGTTGAGGGAACACAATCCTTAGGAATTTACTGTCTCTCAAAAAACATACAAAAATCCATGGAGGGGTAGAGCCATCAAATATTTCTAAGACTTTTTTCTTATTAATTATGAGTCAAATATATTAATAGGTACTTGGGCAAACTTCAGGAGATGGTGAGGGGCAGGGAGGCCTGGAGTGTTTCAGTTCATGAGGTCACAAAGGGTTGGACATGAATGGGTAACAGAACAGCAAGAACATGTAAAGCAGTATATGGGGCTTCCCTGGTGCCTCAGATGGTGTAGAATCTGCCTGGAGTGCAGAAGACCTGGATTCAGTCCCTGGTTGGGGAAGATTCCCTGGAGAAGGGAATGGCTACCCTCTCCAATATTCTTGCCTGAGAAATCCCATGAACAAATGAGCCTAGTGGGCTACAGTCCATGGGATCACAAAGAGGCAGACATAACTGAGCTACTAACCCTTTCACTTTCAAAGCAATATACACTCCTCAAACCCCGCTAACTGTTTAGTTTAGGAAGGGAGATATGTATGTGGGGGAAAATTAGCCTTTAATATCAGCTACTATTGCCATAGTACTTAGCAAGTTTAAAACATATTTCTGATGCATCAGTACTTTTAAAAACACACTGACTCCTGATATTATTATGTTTCCAATGACTAGATGAGGGCATTGAAGTCCTGAAAGTTCATCTGCACATATAGTAAGAAATTGAGCTAAAAGTTGAATGTAGGTTTGCCTTTGTCCAATCCTATGCTCTTCTTAGACAACATTGTTATTAAAAATTTAGACTGATCAAGCAAAAGAAGTGCTTTTCCAACAAAACAAAAATCATTAGTTTAATGTCAGAAACTGTTTAGGCATAGTTTATTATTTCTATGGAAGATACTATGCAAATGGTATTGGAGTGTATGGATTATACTTATACTCTATGGAAGAGATCTAATACCCCATCATGCACCCACCTCAACTAGAACTGCAATATTAAAAAGAAAGACTCCAATTTGAAAGGAGTGGGATAAAACATGTGATAATAAGTCTACCAGCATAGTTCTCTATACAGTATCACCCTGATATAATCAGACAGAGGTTGTTTCTGGCTTCTGCATAACTCTACGCTTGGTTCTTTCTGATGTCCACCTGTGGTTTGCCCTCAGTAATCCAATATACCCCAGCAACACAATAGTTGATGCCTGTTCATTATTAATGATTTAGCAAACATGAACTCATGGTTTTAGGGAACAGAAAGGCAACAAGATCTATAGCTTATCAATACGAAGTGATTCTTAAAGAACTGTGGCATTTACAGTTTTAACTGTGTTGCTAATTTTTATTTTGAGGGCTTCCCAGGTGGTACTAGTGGTGAAGAACCTGCCTGCCAATTCAGGAGACTTAAGAGACATGTTTGATCTCTGAGATGGGAAGATTCCCTGGAAGAGAGCATGGAAACCCACTCCAGTATTCTTGCCTGAAGAATCCCGTGGACAGAGGAGATTGATGGGCTACAGTCCACAGGGTCACAAAGATTTAGACACAACTAAAGTGACTTAGGACACATGCATGCACATTTCCTTTCTCTCATGGTGGGAGATATGAAATCAGCAAGGGAGATGGCATGTCACAGCAAAGAACACAAACAGATAGTTCTCAGACCAGAAAAAGAAAAAAACTAGAGCTTAAACCCTATAAAAAACCTTCACATGCATTGATTTGGACAATAAGCAATATACAAATACTTCCTCTCTAACCATTATTCTAAATGTACTTTGAGAAGTGATTATGTCTTATATTGGTTTTTGCATTACATTTTTAATCAAACAATAAAACTGTTTATCCTGACAGGGCCCTACACCAATTAAATGTACTTTCCTATAACCTTCTGTATCCTAGGAGAGGCCCTGATGAAACCATTGCTATGAGTTTATACCAGCCTCCGAGAGAGCCAGAAATTCCCCGAACAGTAAAATTCTTCTGTATAGTAAGGTCAGATATGAGGATAATCTGCTTGGCCAGGGCCCTGCTGACATTGAACACTGTCAAAAATTAGATAAGGTTGTTGAGAAGGCAGATTAGGTTTAACTAGGGACAGAGGAAGCTCTGAATCTACAAAATCTTACCTTCTTGATAATTGAGTCCAAATATCCCTTCATATTGTGCCTTTAGGATATATGTATTTGGGTAAAGTACAGAACCAAGCAGAACACTTTTCTTAGCACAATAGAGGTCCTCACAGAAGATTTCCATCAAATCTAAAACTTCCAAGCATGTTTTACAGTGAGAGTCTAGATATGGTGAGCATCTAAAAAGGTAGGTGAAAGACTAAGGAATTTTAAAATATTGGTGTATATATTATTTCCTGTTGTTTGTTTGTTTACTTCTATAGTAAAGTCCTGCAGATTAATTTCCCAGTGAAGAGTATGGTATATGTCCCTTAAAACCAAGCATAGGGACAGAGTGGTTACTAGATACGGAAATGCCTATCAGATACAAATTAAAAATAAAAGCCCTTCCCATAAACAGTGATGGTGTGACATTTAGTAAGAAACGAAATGTGGAAGAAGACACCCAGTGTCTCCTCTTATCTAGTCTTCATTCACAGAGTTGGTGAACATGCTGGTAAACACCTAAAATATGTTAAGGGAGGCACTGAATCAAAATGGTTCAGTTTCAAATAAGAAATTTGAAATAAAAGTGATTTGCAGGCAGTACTGTGCTAACCTGGAGCAGTGCCATAGACTATAAGTGGCATGTAGCATGTCTAACTAGAGTATCTGGAAAGGCATCTGCTGAATTTCCAACTTCCATATGCTGCCCATGTGAAGCAGGGACCCTTATGTGTCTCACTGAAGGTGGCTGAGAAGAGCTGTGAGTACTGCTCTAAACTTGTTAGGTGAGTGCCAAGATGAGAAGAAGAAAGTTCTTAATGTCAAGGTCTATTAGCAGTATAGTCAATACTGGACCTTCATTGAAGTCATTAGCAAGTCAGGAAAGCTACAAAACCAAGGTAAAGAGTGGATTGACGACACTAATTTTTTGTTTGTTTGTTTTTGTTGTTGTTATACTTAGACAAAAGACACAAGCTACAGAAAATTCAGCAGTGGGTACATTTCAGGATCCAAGAAAGTATAAACAGTCACGACACTGCTTTATGTTGATTTTTCCTTTCAGTGTAGTGAAATTTTTAGAAGGAGAATGTTTCAATATAAGGATTCAATTTTGAGTTGATTCAAGATACTCATAGCAAGGATGTTTAACACAGTCTTTCTTTAACTCAAAAGACATGATGTACCCTTAAGCAGGAGATTATTTCATGGAAACTTCCAATTGCTATTACATATACATGTATTCTCATAATAGTGATCAAATTGAGAATAGTACTATTCAAAAAAATAAAATTTTATGTTATTTGAGATGTAGTTGAATATTTTTGATACTGTTAAATATAAAGATTTAGTTTATTATAAAACTGCTACTATATTCTTAAATCAGGCTTCCCAGATCGCTAATGGTAAAGAACCCTCCTGCCAGTGCAGGAGATATAAAAGACAGGGTTCAATCCCTGGGTGAGAAAGATCCTCTGGAGGAGGGCATGGCAACCCACTCCAGTATTCTTACCTGGAGAATCCCATGGACACAGAAGCCTGGTGGGCTCTAGTCCATAGAATCTCAAAGAGTCTGACACGACTGAAGTGGCTTAGCATGCACGCAACGCATATTTTAAATCATTTGTTAAACTGGTAAACAATTTGAAAATACTTAAATGCACTATATAATTTAGGATTTTTCATCAAGCCACATGGAAAAATGAGAATTATATGCCATTACAAGGACACAACAAACCTAGAAAAATAGGTACAAAAGCTAGTTCTGAAGCCAGATGGCCTGGGTTAATATTCCTCTACTATCATTCACTAATATTACTTAACTTCCTTGGTCCTTAGATTCTTTCTCTGTAGAATATAAATAACAGGAGTAAAACTTTTATGAAGATTAATTGAAAAAAATGCAAACAAGTATAACAGTGTCTAATATGCATGTTTATGCGTGCTAAGTAGCTTCAGTCTGTGTCCAACTCTTTATGACCCTAATGGACTGTACCCACCAGGCTCCTCTGTCCATGGGATTTACCAGGCAAAAACACATGTAGAAAGCATGAATTAATTTTTACTATCAATATTAATAAAAGTTCTGAACATATAAGTTACTCATAAAATCAGTACACTGTGTTGGAATATAGTTTTATAACTGTTAGAAACTCCTTTCTTTTCATGATATAAACCCAGAAGTCCTAATTTTTAAAATCACAGATTTTACTACTAAAGATACATGAAAATTCATGTTTGGCTCAAGGCAATATAGAGAATATGTTAATTTGAAAGATGTAATTCTCAGATGTAATATATTGGCAGCATGCCCATCACATGATGGATTGACTGTCAACATATATAAAGTTATTTTTCAAATCAAAATCAACTTAATATATAAAGTGAATAAGAATTGGACTTCCCTGGAAGTCAAATGGTTATGACTCTGCACTTTCACTACAGAGGGTGTGGGTTCAACACCTGGTCTGGGAAAGAAGATCCCACATGTCCTGCATGCCCCACATCATGTGAAAAGCAAAACATGGGAAATAAAATTAAACATTTTGTGTTTAATATAAACAAAGTTGACTCTTCACCTTCCCTTTTCTCTTTTGTTCCCCTTTCCTTGCCATCCTTTTATTCTCATCCTGAATGATTATGTCCTATACTTGTTGATTGAAGCACAGATGTAGACTATCCACTGTGTATGGGGTGGGGAGTGGATATGGTTAATGCACCTAAACAGGGAACCTGAGCCTGACAGTTGTGAGGACGGTGCTTTGTGAGGGATAGACCAGCATGGGATGTCAGAAGAGACCATGATAATGATGTTCATTCAGATGGGAGTGGAAGGGAGGGTAAATACAAGTGAATCCAAGGGAAGTGAACCCAACTTCAGGCCATCAGGAAGTTGGATTCTAAATGTAGTCCAAGTGATGAACGCCAGAGCCTGAGCAAAGTGGGAAGGGTATATATCTGTGAGAGGTGTCCCAAAATGAAATGTGGACCTGTGTGAGCTATGGAGGATGTTCTCACACTCGGACATGCAGCCTGACATGAAGTGCTGGAACCCAAGTTGGGTGAGGAGTCCATCATGTGGTAGAGGGAGCCCTATACAGGATGTCAGAGCCCATATTGAGTGAAGAGGGAATCTGTACAGGAGAAAGGGCAACATTGCCAAATATATACAACTGTATACAGTACACATTACTTCAGTATACTGTATACTTCCACTGTATATGGTAGTTCAGATTCAGTATTACTCTACTGTCTCTATTTAATTTGACATGCAGAATACAGTTATAACAACTATTTTAATGTCCATGTCTGCTATTGTTAGTAGTATGCATGCATGCTGAGCTGCTAAGTCATGTCTGACTCTTTGTGATCCCATTAATTGCAGCAGACCAGGCTCCTCTGTCCAATGGGATGTCCCAGCCAAGAATACAGGAATGGGGTGCCATTTCCTTCTCCATTTGCTAATAGTATATATCTTTGCATATGTTTAAATGAGATGTAGAATGTATTGGGGTAGCTCAGAATTTTATGTTTATGAGAGGGTCTCACATCTTAGGGCTTCGAGATGCAGTGTGTTGAATGACTGTGTGTGGGTGGTGTCTGTGGTATGATTGATGGCCTACTCTGTTATGAACCATGGTTTTCTTCTTCTCTTTTTAAAACATGAGTGACTCTGATACTTCATGTAAAGTTATATAATAACTTAAATTTCTAGGTACCTAAGATGTCAGCTTCTCTACTAGGGTTATCTTTATGATAGACTCAGTCCCTGTCTGAAAACATACATTTCATAGAACACTCTTTACTAGGCATACTAAGAAAGAACGTAGACTTATATAGAAGACATCATTGCCAAGAATACATGAATGGGTGACTGACTGTAGACTGGATGACTAACTGTATAAGTATAGGTCTTAATACATCAATGGATGGAAATGTATACATTGTGATTCATCTGGGATCTGCTCTTCAAAGATATATTTACATCTATAAGAAGATAATTTTGTTGTTTGCATCTATATGATTTTAAAACAGCACTATAGTACTAATTTTTGCTGAGGACAAAGACAGAATATTATTTTATTCCAGTCCACCCTGTCTCTTAATTTCTTCCAGAAGGAATCCTTCATTTTTTTTTTAAATTTTGCTTCTGGCATTTTACTTTTGGCTACATTTTTAAGTAATAAGATTTTACTAAAAAGACTGTATATTGATTTCATATTATTTCAGATAACATCAGTCATATTAGCTCCCTTACATTCTTCTCTATATCCAAATGTATTTACCTCACTATTTTGTTTCTGCTTCCATGTTTAAGCAAAACTCTTAAATATAACTGTATTCAAACAGTCATATATAATCTCTTTCTATTCATCTTTGGAGGATAAACACATAAATATTAACACCATTTCCTCCAATTATGCCATGTTTAAGATGTTTATTGAAACATGGATATTTACTATTTCCTAATATATTATATGAGGAGGGCAAGGCAACCTACTCCAATATTCTTATCTGGAGAATCCCCAAGGGCAGAGGAGCCTGGCAGGCTGTGGTCCATGGGGTCGCAGAGTCAGACATAGCTGAGCAACTAAGCACAAAACAGCACTATGTATTATATATGTGCTTTGGAATACAGATACTTCAAATTTTATTCAAGAAATTATTTGTTAATGTTTGAAACTATTCTAGCACCAATTTAAAAGTAATTGCAATACTCATCTTGATGACTTTATCATTCATATTTTGAAAAATCAACATATAATTTTAAAAGAACATGTTAAACAACCTAGAGATTAATTGTGAAAATGAACTTGGAGTATTTATTAAAATAGCTTGAGGTTTATGTGGCTTATTGAATATCTTATTCTTTATTTCTGCAGGTCTAATTAACAGGAAAAAATGTCCAGGTTTCCAGATGGTTGAATGTTTTTTTTTTTTGTGGCCATACTGCATGGCATGTGAGATCTCAATTCTCCCACCAGAGACAATATACACCCCTTGCAGTGGATGCATAGAATCATAACCACTGGACCTCCAGAGGAGTCCCTAGATGCCTAAATATTTATAGGTGTGACATAGATGTGGGGAAAGTGCAAAAACTTGTTTTAGAGTCATCTTAGCCAAAGTATATAGATTCAACATAAGTGGATAAATTAAGAAACAGAATCCAACAATGAAATTTTTCTAAGCATTAGGATAAAAATAGAAAATAGTATTCTTAATTTTCATTGTCACTTAATAAATGACTGAAGCTTTCTAGACTAGAAATAATTTAGTATATCTTACATTTAATAGCAGTTATTCATTGTCCTCACTCTGAGTATTCAGATAGAGTTGGAAACATTCTAAGGATCAATTCCTTGATGTAAAGATGGCTAGAATTAATACTGCCCCACAAGAGTTAGATGCATTACATTCTATCTTAAAATCTCTGTTTTTCTCCCAGTAGAAACATTTAGAAACTGATTTGGTCTGTGTTCTCAAAAATCTTTATGGAGCTTATAAACACTAGCTGGTTCCAGCCACCCACTCTCCTTTTAACAGGCATCCCTGGACTGGAAGCTGTGCAAATATGGATTTCTATCCCACTGTGTATCACGTACCTAATTGCCCTCTTAGGAAACAGCACTATACTCTTCATCATCAAAACCACCTCCAGCCTTCACGAGCCTCAGTACATCTTCCTGTCTATGCTGGCTGCCACAGATGTGGGTCTGTCTTTATCAACTCTGCCTACAGTCCTCAGTGTCTTCCTCCTGAATCACAGAGATATTGAGTTCTACTCCTGCCTAATGCAAATGTTCTTTATCCACACCTTCTCCTCCATGGAGTCAGCCATCCTGCTGGTGATGATCTTTGATAGATTTGTAGCTATTTGCAACCCACTGCACTACACAGTAATCTTAACCCATTCTCAGATTATGGGGATGGGGCTTGCCGCCATGATTAGGGGTGTGGTGTTGATGGTACATTTGCCAATACTGCTCAATCGATTGCCCTTCTGCAAGGACATCATTCTATCACATAGTTATTGCTACCACCCTGATGTTATGAAGCTGGCTTGTGGCCCTATCACAGTCACCATCATTTATGGGTTGTCCCTTGTCCTGTGCACCTTTGGAGCTGACTGTATGTTCATTGTCATTTCATACAGCCTAATTTTGAAAACAGTGCTGGGTATTGCCTCCAAAGATGGTCAGCTCAAGGCACTTAATACCTATGTTTCCCACATTTTCACTGTCTGCATCTTTTATGTGCCACTCATTGTGTTGGCTATAATTCATAGGTTTGGCACATTCACATCTCCTCTTCTTCATGTCACCATGGCCAATCTCTTCCTCTTCCTAACTCCAGTTCTCAACCCCTTGGTTTATAGTCTAAAAACCAAACAGATAAGGATCACAGTGCATAAGGTATGCAAGAGTGGGAAAAATTTGCTCACATAATCAAATATGACTTATATAAAAAGCTAAACTGATAAAAATAGAGAGTAGAATGGTGCTTGGCAGGGATGGGGGTGGTGAGGAAATAGGGAAACTTTGGTCAGAGTGCACAAACCTCTAGTTATGAAACGAGTCAATTCTGGGTATCTAATATATAACATGGTGACTATAGTTAACAATACTGCATTATATACTTGAAAATTGCTTAGAATACATTTTAAGGGTTCCCACCACAAAAAGGAAATGATAATTATGTGACTATGTGAATCACAACAAACTGTAGAAAATTATTAAAGAGGTGGGAATACCAGACCACCTGACCTGCCTCCTGAGAAATCTGTTTGTAGGTCAAGAAGCAACGGTTACAATGAGACACGGGAACAGCAGACTGGTTCCCAAATGGGAAAGGATTGGGAATATATGTCAAGGCTGTATATTGTCACCCTGCTTATTTAACTTACATGCAAAGTACATGATGAGAAATGCTGGACTGGATGAAGCACAAGCTGCAATCAAGATTGCTGGCAGAAATATCAATAACCTCAGATATGCAGATGACACCGCCTTTATGGGAGAAAGCAAAGAAGAACTAAAGAGCCTTTTAATGAAAGTGAAAGAGGAGAGTGAAAAAGTTGGCTTAAAGCTCAACATTCAGAAAACTAAGATCATAGCATCTGGTCCCATCACTTCATGGTAAATAGATGGGAAACAGTGGAAACAGTGAGAGACTTTATTTTGCGGGGCTCCAAAATCACTGCAGATGGTGACTGCAACCATGAAATAAAAAGACACTTGCTCCTTGGAAGAAAGTTATGACCAACCTAGATGGCATATTAAAAAGCAGAGATATTACTTTGCCAACAAAGGCCCATTTATTCAAAGCTATGGTGCTTTCCAGTAGTCATGTATGGATGTGAGAGTTGGACTATAAAGAAAGCAGAATGTCGAAGAACTGATGCTTTTGAAATGTGGTGTTGGAGAAGACTCTTAAATGTCCCTTGGACTGCAAGGAGATCCAACCAGTCCATCCTAAAGGATGAATATTCTTAGTAAGGACTGATGATGAAATTGAAACTCCAATACTTTGGCCACCTGATACGAAGAACTGACTCAATTGAAAAGACCCTGATGCTGGAAAAAATTGAAGGCGGGAGGAGAAGGGGACAGCAGAGAATGAGATGGTTGGATGGCATCACTGACTCAGTGGACATGAGTTTGAGTAAACTCTGGGAGTTGGTGATGGACAGGGAGGCCTGGCATGCTGCAGTCCATGGGATCCCAGAGTCGGACAGGACTGAACTGAACTTAATGAATTATGTGACACAATGGAGGTATTAACTAACTTTACTCTGTAACAATTTTGCAGTATATGTGTATCAAATAACTACATTGTATGCCTTATATTTTCAGAATGTTATATGTCAATTTTAGTTCAATAAAGCAAGGGAAATTTTTTTTCCCAAAAAGAAGAAAAAAATAAGAAGCGTAAACAATAAAAATCAAGGGCACAGTTGGCAGACAGCAACAGGGTCATAATAAAGTTTATGCTTCTTCATCAACATAAATGGATATGTTCAAACAGAAATTTTATATAAAATAAATTATAAAATACAGATAAAGACAATGTTGAAATATGAGGCAGACAAAATATGTCATATTGTTGGAGTGCAAGAAAAAGGGATGATTCCACCTGCACTTTCAAAACTTTCCTTCAAGTGGCACAGTAATTGTGATATAAGATCCCCATAGAAGAAAATTAATCCCTAGATAAGATTTAGCTCTATCTAAAAGTAATAATGATTTAGATGTAGACATAATCCAGAGATTAAAATGGAGCAAAATTCATGATAAAATAGATTAGAATTGACAGATACTGTGAGGTAAGGTCTCTGGAGAAATTCTTGATGAAATAATTGCTTGCTAGACAAGCAAATATGCCTAACTAAGTGCATGCTAATTCACTCAGTTTTGTCTGATTCTGCGACCCTCTGTACTGTAGATTCCCAGGCTCCTCTGTCCATGGGGTTCTCCAGGCAAGAATACTGGAGTGGGTTGCCATGCCCTCCTCCAGGCGATCTTCCCAACCCAGGGATTGAACTCAAGTCTACTGCTCTGCAGGCAGATTCTTTACCATGAGTCACCAGGAAAGCCCCTAGTTAAGTGATACTTATATTGTTCTAAGAAACAACTGAATGTCTTTTTGTTTCATGTCAAGAGTACTACTCTTTCCCCTCTAGTCAGTCATTTACAGGCCACAAAAAAAGTAAGTGATAGCTAAGATATTAAAATGTGAGGCTTTATAAGGATATGCTCAGATTGTTACTAAATTCCATTTATTATTGTGAGAGGATAAATGCTTCAGCACCATGCACACAACCCTGGCCAAATACTGAGCTCAGAAGCTTGGTGTTTGTCTTCTGTCTTTTTTTGATATTTTCGTATATGTGTGTTATTAATCATCTTGGATAAAAGTTTTAACTTTAATTGTGCTTACCTATTTCCGTTTGAGAAACTGAGAGACCATGTAATACATACTTTTTCTTGTTTGGTTGGTTTTTTGGGTTTGTGATGATACAAACCTTTTCTCTGGATTTTTTAATGGAATTTATGAAGAGAATTTTATCTCTTCTCATTCTCCAAATTGCTTTAGCACACAAGATTTGGAACTCCATCTGGAGTCTCTGGTGATATACTGTTTTGTTTATATTTCATTTATAGGGAAAGCAGGATCTTTTGTCCCTTCAAAAGCATACATAAAAACCTATCAACTCCTATCTTCATTTGCTGTTGCACTAGGGGGTCTGTATTAAGGGTTACTTCAAATGTTCACTTAGCTTTTTGAAAATATTGAAAACCATGAATTGTATGATTTAAAATGACATTATGGAATATGAATTATATATTTATTCTTTAATTAATAAATACATAAGTTTTGAAGAATGCTTAAAATGGTATATGATTGAAACTATAACAAACTAAACTGTCTACAAAAAGATGGAGGATGATACCAAGTGTGATAATAATTTGCTAGGAATGAGATTTTCAGTGATTCATACACTTTTAAATGTTCCAGACTTTTAATAATCCTGTTATGTTTGTTCATATTAGCCCATCTAAAATTTTAGTTATGTTATTTATAATAATTTAAACTATCCATACATTTAAAATCTTAAGTTAAAAGTCTATGAGCAACCTAGAGTTGTGGGAAGAGGTTGGAGGTGCAAAGGATGTTTAAGAGGGAGGGCACATATGTGTACCTGTGGCTGACATGTTGATGCATGGCAGAGGCCAACACCATATTGTGAAGCAATTATTATTCAATTAAAAATAAATAAAGTTATTTAAAAAGTCTGTGAGCCTAGTTTATAAATATTCTAATACTATCATAGAGTAAAAATTGTCATAAGTAACACCTTTAGTCCTTAACCTATGTTAGGACATTTTAAAACATGAAACAACTCTGTACCTATTTTAAAGGTAGGAAAGATTGATCAGTGGAGGCAAAACAGCTCAGACAAAATCTCATTTATGAGCTAAAAAAAATGGGAATTTAAATGGTCTGTGTCTGGCCTTGTCACAGGTAAGGAAGAGGGCATCACTGAAGCTCATCTGTGTCGTATAGGGAAGGGTGGTTCTTTGCAGTAAGCCACTTCCTAGTCTATAAAGGTTAGGGAACTCAAACCTTGCTGAGTGCAAATTAATTATGGGAACCCTTACAGAAATGCAGTTGGAAAACCAAAAGGGGCAGCCCTCATGCTTGATGTCAATACAAATTCTCAACCAAAGACATGCTTTGTGTATCTGGCAGGAAGTGACAGTAATTTATTATTAGCAGGAGGAAGAAATATTTTCTCCTTGCCTGGCAATAGCACAGTCAATGTGCAATAGCACAGACTGTCACCACTTAGCCGACAAAAAGCTGCTATACTACAAATTCCTGGTTTCCTCCAATATTTTTTGTTTGTTTGTTTGTTTGCTTTTAATACTCCCTCTCCCTGCCCCCAGCTTCCCCTTCTTTGTAAAAGTTTCCTCTCATGCTTTATGGGGATTGCATGTTGTTTGCCATAATTTCAAGTGCGTGTGTGTGTGCTCATTTGTGTGTGTGTCCAACTATTTGCAACTTCATGGACTGAAGCCCTCTGGGCTCCTCTGTCCATTGAATTTTCCAGGCAATAATACTGGAGCAGGTTGCCATTTCCTACTCCAGGGGATTGTCCCAACCCAAGGGTTAAACCCATGTTCTCCTGTGTCCACTACATTGGCAGGAGGATTCTTTACCACCAAGCCACCTGAGAAGCCCTTAGTTCCATGTAACCAAATTGCAATACTTTGTTGCTTTTGAATAAACCTGCTTTGCTGGTAAAATAACTGGTTACTTGATTATTATTTTAGATTAACAGCTGTATCCCATGGTCATTGGGCTCAGATAGCATGCATGCATGCTCATTTGTATCTGATTGTGACCCTATGGACTGTTGCTCACCAGACTCCTCTTCTGTGGAACTTTCCAGGCAAGAATACTGGAGTGGGTTGCCATTTTCCAAATATACTATACTCTTTACATAGAGTATTGCATTACTTCTTTAAATACCCATTTTATAGATAACCAAACAAAGGCACATTTTGTTAAAATAATTTGTTAAAGGACACCAAAGTGCCCAAGTTTAGTGGAGCTTTGACCCCAGGCAGTTTGGCTACAAAATCTTAGCTTTTAATTACTGAACTCAGTGACTCTGTAAGCTGTCAAAAACTTAGACTTATATTTTTAAATATAGTGCAAATGTTTCATGAATGCGGGCAATTCATATTCCTTCTTACATTTAGCAAGTTCATAATTTTGTGGGGTTTTAGGTTGTTGCTCAGTCGTGTCCGACTCTTTGTATCCCAATGGACTGCAGCACACAAGGCTTACCTGTCCTTCACCATCTCCCAGAGCTTGCTCAGACTATGTCCATTGAGCTGTTGATGCCATCCAACTATCTTATCTTCTTTCATCCCCTTCTCCTCCTACCTTCAGTCTGTCCCCAGATCAGGGGCTGTTCTAAAGACTCAGGTCTTCCTGTCTGATGGCCAAGGTATTGGCGCATCAGCTTCAGCATAAGTCCTTCCAATGAATTTGAAAGATTGATTTCATTGAGGATTCACTGGTTTGATCTCCTTGCAGTACAAGCGACTCTCCAGAGTCTTCTCCGACACCACAGCTCAAAAGCATCAATTCTTCATTGCTTAGTCTTCTTTATGGTCCAACTCTCACATCCACACATGACTACTTGAAAGACCACAGCTTTGACTATATGGACATTTGTTGGCAAAGCAATGTCTCTGCTTTTTAATATGTTGCCTAGGTTGGTCATAGCTTTTCTTCCAAGGAGCAAGTGTCTTTTAATTTCATGGTTGCAATCAACATTTGCAGTGATCTTGGACCCCAAGAAAATAAAATATGTCACTGTTTCCACTGTTTCCCCATCTATTTGCCATGAGGTGATGGGACTGGATGCCATGATCTTCGTTTTGTGAATGTTGAGTTTTAAGCCAGCTTTTTCACTCTCCTCTTTCACTTTGATCAAGAGGCCCTTTAGTTCTTCTTTGCTTTTTGCCATAAAGGTGGTGTCATCTGCATATCTCAGGTTATTGATATTTCTCCCTGCAATCTTGATTGCAGCTTGTGCTTCACCCAGTGTGGCATTTCACATAGTATACTCTGCATATAAGTTAAATAAGCAGGGTGACAATATACAACCTTGACGTACTCCCTTCCCAATTTGAAACCAGTCTGTTGCTCCATGCCGCATTCTAACTGTTGCTTTTTGACCTGCATACAGGTTTCTTAGGAGGCAGGTAAAGTGGTCTGGTATTCCCAATTCTTGAAGAATTTTCCAGTTTGTTGTGATACACACAGAAGAAGGCTTTAGCGTAGTCAGTGAAGCAGGTATTTTTCTGGAATTCTTTTGCTTTTTCTATGATCCAATGGATGTTGGCAATTTGATCTCTGGTTCCTCTGCCTTTCCTAAATCCAGCTTGGATATCTGGAAGTTCTTGGTTCATAAACTGTTGAAGCCTAGCTTGGAGAATTTTGAGCATTAATTTGCTAGTGTGTTAGGTGAGTGCAGTTGTGCAATAGTTTGAACATCTTTGGTGTTGCCTATTTGGGATTAGAATGAAAACTGACCTTTTCCAGTCCTGTGGCCACCACTGAGTTTTCAAAATTTAATGGCATATTGAGTGCAGCACTTTAATAACATAATCTTTTAGAATCTGAAATAGCTCAGCTGGAATCCATCACCACTAACTTTATTCATAGCAATGCTTCCTAAGGCCTACTTGACTTCACATTCCAGGATGTCTGGCTCTAGGTGAGTGATCACACCATTGTGATTATCTGGGTAATTAAGATTTTTTTTTTTTTGTATAGTTTCTGTGTATTCTTGCCCTCTCTTCTTCGTATCTTTTGCTTCTGTTAGGTCCATACCATTTCTGTCCCTTATTGTGCCTGTCTTTGCATGAAATATTCCTTTGGCATCTCTAACATTCTTAAAGAGATCTTTATCTTTCTCATTCTAATGTTTTCCTCTATTTCTTTGCATTGGTCATTTTACACCAAAGTATACTTGATAAAAATGTTGTGATAGTATTAGAGGCACAGCAAAGTGATTCAGTTATATGTGTATGTGTATCCATTCTTTTAAAAATTCCTTTCCCATTTGGTTGTTACACAATATTTAGCAAAGTTCCTTGTACTATACAATAGGTACTTGTTTATCCATTTTAAATATAGCAGTGTGTACATATTGATCCCAAATTCCCTAACTATACTTTTGCCCTCCTTCCCAACCCACATAACCATAAATTCATTCCCTAAGTCAGTTTCTGTTTTGTAAATAAGTTCATTTGTATCATTTCTTTCTAGATTCTGCATTTAGATATGATATTTCACTTTGATTTACTTCACTCAATGTGACAATCTCTATTTTGTTCATTCTAATGGCTGAGTAATATTCCACTTTATATACCACATCTTTATCCATTCCTCAGAGACTCATATCTATAAATGAGAAATCTATGATAATCTACAGTTCAGGTTTGTTCTAACATTCTATATGTGTATGACTCTTAAGAAAAACTCATCATAACTGAGTTGGTATATTTTTGTCTGAATGGGGGGATCTTCTTTCAACAATCTTGAATGCTTTAATCTATCCAAAAGAAAACTAACTAGCATGCTTTAAATTTTTTGTCAAAATTGATCTGGCTCAGCTTGCATTGTCTCAAAGTTATGACAGTGTTTTTAACATTAAATATAATTGAGATTGACATCTTTAAAGAAGGTGCTTGAAAAAAAACATTTCTAATTAAAAATAATAAGTTCTAATCTCTTATCCTAATACTACTCCATTCAAATAGGCACACACTCATACACACAAGCACACTCTCAGGCACAACACTAAATCTTATTGTGATCTGGCTACTTCCATTATCTTTTCAAAGCAATTGTTTGCACACTGAAACTGTTCTCTGTATAAAGAAAATGAAAGAATAGTTTTTTCTGGCCTGATTTTTTTTTCCAGTTTTAGTTCCTCAACCTTATTCTCTGAGGAATTCTATGATCTCCTAAGTCATTGTAAGACCTGGCCAATCCTCAAGGGATTTGGAAGATCCAGATGGCTTTTTAACTAAGCTCTTCCATGTAGAACCTATCCAGCAGTGCCAAAATACTATAGCATGTGAATAAATGCTCCAACCATTGTCCAGAGTTCAACTTCCTTGTTATAGGTGCTATGGCCACAAATGTGACCTAGGACTTTTCTGACTCAACTTGAAGTATGAAGACCTGAAATCAGTAAGTTATTACAACTCAGAGGAAGTTCACAGGAAAAGATTGGTTAAAGCTGAAAGGAAAAGTGGTCTCATAATGGCTGAATTTAAGGTCAATGAACCTTTAATATTTGCTTCTGCCCTTAAATTGCTTTCTCTCATGATTATCATGTTAGACTTTATTTTTCATGTCTTTCCACATCCTGAAATCCTGCTTTGAAGCTGATATCCTTCCTATTTTTTGAACATCTCCATTTCCACCAGCTCCCGTTATTCACTGTTTCCTTCTCTCAAATATTATCTTTCCCAGTGTTAATTCTCTACCAAGGAAGGAACTGAGTTAAATCATCTTCTAGATACTAAGTTATCTAAATATTAAATGTAACATAAATGGTTTATGATAGTACTATCTACCCTCTATTGTGAAAGGGAGATAGACTCTCACATTCTTTATTGTGTAGGGATATTTCAAGATAATTATATAGGATGAGAGTTACCAGGTAGGTTAGTCTTATTGCTCCTTGCACTGGGTCCATGGAGGCCTCTGCCACATCCAACAACAATAAAGTCCTTCCTGTCTTCCTGACCCAGGGCTAGTTCAGATAGACCAATGCTCCACAACTCTAAGATGACCTAGAAAAATTAAGATTCTATATCAAAGGGTCTTCTTTTTTTCAGGTTCCCCAAGGGAAATTATATGATACACTGTATATTTTCTGAAAGTATACTTTAGGGGAAAAAGCAAGCCTTCCTATGTATGCACTGTGCAGCATGACAAGTTACCGAGTTGTGGACTTTAATAGTGCAGTTGTTCTTTTGTATTCTACAGTGGAAGGACTTCACAAAACTAGGGCTTTGAAAGGAAGATGTCCTTGCTTTCCAAATTCCCCTCTTTCTTCCTAAGCCCTATCCAGCTTCCTTCTTTCTTATAGCTTTCAGCTTCCAACAGTGCACTCTTTGCTTTTCTGCTTAGCTTAAAGTCTTACTTTAGTGGCAATGTGATAGGCTCCCTCTGGTTCATTTTACTGAGGAACAAAATGGTTAAGCTGCTAACCAAGATCACAAATCTAATATATTATAGGCATGGTGGGGGCAGGAGTCTGATTTGGGGATTTCTGATTCCAGAGCTTAAGCTCTTAAACCCTATACCAAATTGTCTTTTTTATCCCTGCTATCTTGCAAAACTGACTCATTGGAAAAGACCCTGATGTTGGGAAAGATTGAAGGCAGGAGAAGGGGATGACAGAGGATGAGATGGCTGGATGGGAGTTTGTGATGGACAGGGAAGCCTTGAGCGCTACAGTCCATGGGATCGCAAAGAGTCAGACACAACAGAGAGACTGAACTGAACTGATCTTACAAAAATCTAGTACTGTTCTTGCTGTAACTTATACTTTATAGTTTTCCACCACCAGTTTTGCACTACCCATTAACTCCTAGACACTACCTCTCATACTTGATTCCTGGTGCTCTAGTCTAAAACCACTTTTATCAACAATCTTTCTAACCATCAGCTACAATACTGGGGGTTTCTCAGTTCTTCAGCTTCAATTATAGAATATTTTCCTTCAATAACAACTGAAACCCTTTTGGTTTGTGATTCCTAGGAGAGCTGTTATTCAATTCTCTTTTAATCTTAACTTACTACTATTATTTCTTAAGAGAAACAGTTGATTACTATTGCTTTTTTTCCTTCTCCAAGTACATGAAAACTACAGTTACTAAGCATTTTTAGTCCTAATTCTCTTGACTAGCCTTTCCATTATAGACATCACTTATTGCTAATTTTAGTGCTAGCTCTCAACACAGGCCTTTCCAAAATATGGCACAATGGCATATTGATTGTTTTGAATTAAAGTTACTGGAGAAACAGCCAATGTAAGAAAACCTTTCTTTCTGCCCCTAAAAGCAGGAAAGTCTCTGATATAAAAGGTACCCTTCACTCACCAAGAGAGTTATTCTATCCCCAGAGATAGGGATTCAGGGTGAGAAGACTATGTTAATAAAACTTTCCACTTCGTTACTAATTTAACCATCACAAGCTCAAACTCTGTTTAGATTCTTCACTAATTAAGCAGTCAAGGCTAAATTTCTTTGCTCTGTCAATTCCTCTCAAAGGTGCTGTTTCTTTGTTTAAAAAGTATAAAAGCTACCTGCCATGGCCACTTCTTATTCCCGTATCTACTAGACTCTCTATACACACTAAATTAATTTTTTTCTTGTTAACCTGACTTGTCACCATTTAGTTATTAGAACAGGCAAAAGAACCCAGAAATCAAGCGGGGAAATTTCCCCTCCTTGACAATAGCTATGGCCTCTGTGTAAGTGATGTCCCCTTTTCCATAACCAAGTTCTAACTCTACCTAGTCCAGTCCTTCTAACTCCCAATAAGGAATTAAAGATAATGCTAGAAAATAAGTGATTGATACAATGTTTTTAAAATGGAATTTTTTTATCTGAACCCTCTCTCTGAAAAAGTTTAGTTCTTGTTATAAACTGTCTAAAATGTCCTTTCATGTCATTCCCTAAGCCCAGAAACTGGGCTAAAAATCTTGATGTAAAATGAGAGACAGGGAACTTCTTCCCATTCATCTTGTCATTTGAACCCTGTTTGTTTTTGTAGCTTGTTTTGTTTTGCCTCCACTTAAAACTGCCCTTGTCTATGTCTCTCTCTGGTGGATCAAATACAATTGTGTAGGTTCTCACCACTTGACCTCTTAATGGGTACAAAAGTAGCAAAAAAGTTTGTGATAAATCCAATCTGTCTTTAGCACTGATGATTTTGCATTCTGATACTCAGTAAAACCCTAATTATACCACATCCTCTTTACCCCTGACATTATGGTTTCTAACAAGACTCCATACTACCTATTACATCTTATTTTATTTTCCTTTCTTTTTAAACTCTTCATTTCATTCAGAAGCATATTCCTTGTGTCCTGCCCTAATATGTGTTATTCTGATGTCCATATATTTGCTATCTTTTGTTTGTTCATTTTTGTTTTTGTTTATTCCTTTGTTCATATAAGTGAGTCAGCCTGGAATTAGTCAGCCTAGAACAAGTGACTTGTTCTAATTAAAATTTTTCATCACCCAAATACGAGCTCATATTTGGTTCTCTCCTTGAATTCTGCTATGACTCTACAACTCCTCATTTAGTACCCTATGCCTACTATCTGTGTATTTATTTTTTATAACTTAACAAGGGTATTATTGAAGGAACAGAGTAGTAGGACAGAAAATTTAAGTTCTAATACTGACTGACTCAGTCACGTGACCTTAGGAATTTGTTTACCCCTCTAAGTATGTTATAGAGAAGGAAATGGCAACCCACTCCACAGTTCTTGCCTAGAGAATCTCATAGACAGAGGAGCCTCATGAGCTACTGTTCATGAGGTCACAAAGAGTCGGATATAATAGAGTGGCTAAACACACACAGTGTATTAAGAAGATTTTAGTTTTGCTTTCCTCTGTTTTCATTTTGTTTTGGCTTTGACACAATAAACCTGGCTTCCTCTTTGTTGAAGTCAAGTCATCAAATAAGATATTGTTGGAGGAAAAAATACTGAATAAATATCTGCAAATAACATAGTGAGAGATCGCTGTATAATGTCTTTATTTGTTCCTAGTTTTAAATAGGTGCTTCTTCCAGCAAGTGTGTCATACTCTGCAAGGAACTTCAGAGAAGGGATCATAAGTTGCATATCATTTCCATCACCTAGAGATCCTATCAAATTTTATGGCAAAATTAAGTGCTCAACAAATATCTGTGTTACTCAGGTTTCTATTGTTCTTTCTCTCATTGTACTTATTTGAAAGACTTTTGGTCACAAACAGTTACCAATTTATTTCTCTTTTATCAGTTTTGTCTATGTCAATCTTTATCATTTATTTTGTTTGTACAATTTGTTTCCCTCTCTCTTTTCAAACAAGAACTTTCATATCCCCAGAAGTAGTCATGAATATTTGTTGTATGATTGCAAAATATTCAATTCGAGTATAGAAAAGAAGACAATGAAGTAGATGAAAGCTATGATCTGCATTAAGCATACATATTGAATGACATAACCCTTTTGAGATTTAGGTAGGATGCATGGTATTTGTGAAGTAGTATTATGAAGAACAAACAAGTAGTTTATAAAACATAGGCAACACTAATAAGTTATAGTAAATATAGATAGTGGCTAAGTGGTAGGTCATGTTAGGACGTGTTAAATACAGAATATATGAACTATATGATAGAACAAACACATTATTTCTAGATAGAAAAGGGAAAATAAATCAGAAGGTATGATAACACCATGCTTAGAATTACAGTTATAAGTACCTAAATCAATCACCCATTAATAACATTGATTGTGGTTTTTCTGTGGCCCCCCATGTTCTTAGCCCAAGAAATATGGGCAGAATTTGTGCATGTCAAACACCCTTATTAGTGAAAAATTAAAGCGGTGGCCATGCATACATGATGCTGTCGTGTGCCTGATAGAGTGATCATGAGTGCTGCCTCCAAGGAGTTTTCACTTGTGGGGTTCCCTTGCTCAGAGCTCACCTCGTCTTTCTAACACCATCAGCAGAGAGAGGACATATGGATATTGCATGATCCAGCATTCAGGTACTGCAGGCTTTCTTTCCATTTGTACACTGTTTCAAATGTGCTAATGAACCTCATCTTTACTCTCATTTCCAATACATTGTTTTGTTTTATTTTATTTTATAATAGAATTTTTTGATGCATACTATTTTTAAAGTCTTTATTCTATTTGTTACAAATATTGCTTCTGTTTTTTTTTTTTTTTTTTTTTTATCTTGTTTCTTGCCACAAGGCATGTGAGATCCCAGCACCTCAACCAGGGACTAAACCTTCACCTCCTGAGTGAGAAGGCAAAGTCTTAATTATTGAACCACCAAGAAAGTCCCCCACTGCATATTTTAAAGTGACTAAATTAATTATATGATTTGTGAATCTTCATTTGTTCTGTGAGATCTTTCTGTTTAAAATCCTATGGTATAGTTCACCTGGCAGTGTTTGGACGCTACCAATGCATCAACAAATATACTCACAAAACAGTTACTAATGACCTAAAAATAGTACATAGGTTTTTGGAATTAAACTAAATTTAACCCTATTCAATTTTCTCTTCATGTAACAGAAATTACCTTCCTCTGCCTCTAAATTATCTCTTCAACTATGGAATGAAACTGAGTTAACTTTACTGCTTGAATTTCCACACATACTCTTTTTTCAGGTTTCATCATCATGTCTACGCTCAACAGCACCCACCATCAACCACCCTTCTTCCTTCTGTCAGGAATCCCAGGGCTGGAGGCATCTCATATCTGGATCTCCATCCCATTGAGCATCATGTATGTGACTGCCATCCTGGGAAACAGCATCATCATTCACATAGTACGCAAGACTCCCAGCCTTCATGAGCCTCAATATGTATTCTTGTCCTTGTTAGCTGCCACTGACATAGGCATGTCAGCATCTACACTGCCCGCTGTTATTAAAGTCTTTATTTTCAACCACCGAGAGATTAAGTTCCATGGTTGCCTGGCTCAGATGTTCTTCATCCACACCTTCTCTTCCATGGAGTCAGCCATGCTGCTGGCTATGGCTTTTGACCGTTTTATGGCTATACACAACCCACTACGCTACACCATAGTCCTGACTCCCTCCCACATTACTCAGATGGCCCTGGCTGCTGTGGCTCGAGGGGTAGCACTGATGATGCCCTTGCCCATTCTGCTCCAACTGCTTCCCTTCTGTAGGAATATTGTTCTATCCTACTCATTCTGCCTCCACCCTGATGTGATGAAGCTGGCATAGGGGTCTATTCGTGTGAATGTTATCTATGGGCTGGTCTTGGTACTCTGCTCCTTTGGGGTTGACTCCATCTTTATTGTTCTGTCTTATGCTCTAATCTTGAAGATGGGTCTGGGAATAGCTTCCAGGGAAGGATGCCTTAAGATGCTCAACACTTGTGTCTCCCACATTCTCACTGTTTTCATTTTCTACATCCCACTTATTACCTTAACCTTGATCCACAGAATAGGCAGGTACCACTCCCCTCTGCCCCACATCACCTTGTCCAATATTTTCCTTTTTCTCACACCTGTCCTTAACCCATTGGTTTATAGTGTGAAAACAAAACAGATTAGAAGTGCACTAGATAGACTGTTCAAATTCAAGACAAGATAGAACAGAGTAGAAGTATTTTGAGTAAATGATAAAAAGGCCAGGGATATTGTAAAAAAAAAAAAAAAAACAGGAATAGACATTTATCTCTTGTGTGTTGATGTCCTCCCTTTGGTATGTTTCTGTGTGATTTTGCTTTGTAGGTGACTCCAAATGGTAAAGAATCTGCCTGCAAAGCAGGAGACCCAGGTTCAATCCCTGTGTCAGGAAAATCCCTTGGAGAAGGGCATGGCAACCCACTCCAGTATCCTTGACTGGAGAATTCCATGGACAGAGGAGCCTGGAAGGCTCCAGTGCATGGGATCACGCACAGTCAGACACAACTGAGTGACTAACACTTTGTGTAATTTTACTACAATCTTTTTGGAAGTAGGAGATTCCCTTTTAGTTTTAAATATTGGATCAAGGAATATATTTTTAAAGGTTCCTTCACCTTAACCTTATGTTTCTCTAAATTTATGTATCCCTAAAGTTCACATCACTTATCCTGAAGCCCCATTTCAGTCCAAACAGTTTGATAAATATTTTCTGTATGAGAATCCCTCATATATAGTTATATGGTTCAAATTTGGTTAAAAGCAAGATATTCATATTATTGTACAGAGAGTTATTATCTTTGGTGGGCTTGAGATATAATAAAGGGAAATAGTCCAAATGGGAGACAAGAGGTTTTATTTTTATATTTTTTATTGAAATCTATTTTATGATTTTTCCTGAAACCACATTAATCTAAACTTCATCTGATACAAAAATACAATAAGAGGTTAAAGCAAAAATATAACAAAGCTTTGTACCTAAAATTTGCCATCTATGTAATCATAATTAATTTTCTCAGGTTGTATTAAATTGGATTTCACATTAATTTGAGGATAAGTATGTATCAATTAAAGGAAAATCAGGACTCTGTAATTTACTGCCATATATCCAGGGAACATGGTGAATGACCATTAATGTGCCTCA
The DNA here is from genome assembly GCA_020226075.1 of Hydropotes inermis. Lineage (NCBI taxonomy): Eukaryota > Metazoa > Chordata > Mammalia > Artiodactyla > Cervidae > Hydropotes > Hydropotes inermis. The sequence continues at coordinate 45,029,511 of CM035279.1, forward strand.
ATGGAAAAAGAGTTGATACTGGTATCTATTTTCCAAGAACATTGCAAGAAGAAATGTGCTATGCTACGCATAACTTATTTAATATGCTTACCACAATGTCTGGTATATAATAAATGTTCAATAACTTTTAACCATTATATTACAAGCTAAAAATATGATAAGGACAAGGGTCAAGCCAGGATTTAAAGATAAATATAAAAGAATAAAGTCTTTATTGCTCAGATGGTGATATCAAAGATGACCAGAAAATAATACAGTTGCTCTGAAGTTCAAAGACATATTTAGAGGTTCATTTTAATATATGTTTCATATGTTGAAATATAAAAGTGTATGTATTTGTAAATGTTTACAAGAATTCAGACCAAGTTGCCTGTTTTATAGCTGTGTATATCATATATTTATCTGCTCAGTATTGTCACTTCAAATTAAAGACAGGCATTAAGTTCTTTTTTTATGCTAATGATGCTTGAAAATTAATTATCACAGAGTAGAGCCATATATTATTATTCCATTCACTTTTAATTAACTATGTGGACATCAATTCATGAATATATTGATTCAATAGTCATTTATAACTGTTTAAACTTATCACCTTCTGTCCTTTGTTTCTTATACTCCCTCATATTCCCCTTTATTTTGTATCTTACATAGCTATTCTTGGCATCCAGTATATGCCACACATTAGGAGATAAATGAATGAGACAAAATGCTCTCATTTAGATTATTAGAACATAGTAAGTGAGGCAACACAGGAATAAAATAGTCATTCTTTAAGGCAACAACATGCTATTAAGGCAGAACATAATATTAATTGCTTAATCATTTAACTTAACATGAAGCAATTTAAAAGTAAACTGAAATACCAGAATGGGGCACAGATTAAATTAAAGGATCTTAGGGACCAAAGCTTTAGCACTCAATGTCATTATGTCCCTTTTTTTCTTTCTGAAGCAATACCTCATATCTCCTTTAATCTTGTTTTACACTCATTTTTTTTCCCTAATGTAGATAATCACATAACTGGGGAAGATGTTCTGCAAATGGTTTTGTGTCCTTCCACTGTCCAGTAGAAATGGTAATCTTAAACTCTTTATAGCATATTACGTAAAGGGGGAAAATTTTTACTTCAGTTTTTAATCTCTGTGGCTGAAAGGTTAGAAGAATGATTTATTAGAATATTGTTATTATTGGTCTCACTCAAGCTGTACAGAGAGGTAAGGAGTTCCTCAAAGGAAATTTATCTGCAGTTGTCAAAAAATGGAACATTGCTGAAAAATGATCCCCATTTTCCTATCATCATACTTAAGACTGTCAGAATTAAAATGCTTTTGAGTGGAAAGACTCAATAAAGAAAAATATTAAATCAGATTTTAAAACTTGTAGAAACATAATAAGAATCAGAATTTCATTTTATGTTTTGAGGGTACACATGATATTTCTCAAATGACCTCCCAGTAAGATCAAGGATTATACATTTATATATATTTTACTCCCTCTATTCTGTTAATAGATGACAGATTTCAGGTATATGAATGCTTTTGAAATTGAGATAGATATTAAGCTTTCATGGTCTTTCTTTTCATGATCCTTTCAGTCTTGCAGGCAGAAGTTTCTAATAAACCCAGTCTTCACTGGCTCACTTTCCTCCTAATTTACATAATTTAAACCGAGTCTCCAATTCACTAATTATATTTAGGTGCATGGTCTGCTGCTCTTCCATGATTTTCATTAATAGAATGGAAGCTATATGAATATTATAGTCTTGTCTTCTGTATAACTCTGATGCCTTACTAAATATGCTAGACAAATCTGAAAAATATTTTTATTACTTTAGAGATCATTTTGAAATTTACTTAGAACTTCTATAAATTAGTTTGAAATTGTTGCTAAAGCTATTGTATCTTTGTTCATTTCCACTGACAATTAAGTCTTTTATTTGTTTCCTAAGCTAATTCAGCAAGACAAGTCTTTATTTGTTTATGAAGGAGATCAGTCCTGGATGTTCACTGGAAGGACTGATGCTGAAACTCCAATACTTTGGCCACCTCATGGGAACAGTTGACTCATTGGAAAAGACCCTGAGGCTGGGAGGGATTGGGGGCAGGAGAAGAAGGGGATGACAGAGGATGAGATGGCTGGATGGCATCACTGACTCGATGGCCATGAGTTTGAGTAAACTCCGGGAGTTGGTGATGGACAAGGAGGCCTGGTGTGCTGCAATTCATGGGGCTGGAGAGTTGGACATGACTGAGTGACTGAACTCAACTGAACTGAACCTCAAGAGTTGACCCCAAGAGAATAATTCATTTTTCCTCTTAGAAAGTTAGAGAAAGGAGTTGCATCCTTGTTTCAGAAGCCAAAATGTTACCCTATATATTCTCAGTATGGAGTGGGAAACCAAAAAAAAATCCAAATAAAGTATGAATTCTGAATGAAGTAGCAGAATGTGTAAGAATAACCATTTTTTGCATTCTTATATATTATTTCTTTACATACAGCTCCTTTATTTTTTGTTAAAAACCATCAGATTGAGATATCAACTAGTTCTCCAACCCTAAGAAATGGTCAAAAATATTAAGCATATAGTCATAAATCTATCACCAATTTAAAATTTTGTAATGCTTCAACTTAAACAACATGGCAATTAAGAATCAGGTGAAACCTTGTTTTCTCAGTAAAATCAGCCCCTCTTTGATCTTTTAAAATCAAGCATCATGCACTTCAACTTAGCAGTTGTGAATACATGATTTCATCTGACTCATAGAGGAAAAACACTGAACTTGAGTTTCTATTGCCCTTTCTCCTTACCACTACCAAACTGTCATCACTCATGATCAGTTGTGACCATTTATTTAAGCCCTCTGCTTCTCTTTCCCTCCATACTTAGATTAGCTTGAGGGAAAGGCCTGAGTCTTTTTATTTTTGAATTCATGGTGCCTAACATACTATTTAGCACATAGCAGATCCTGAACTGCACTCTGTAAACTGGTTTTCTCTTCTGATATATGGAAAAATCTCATTCTCCAGCAATAACACATTGCACCCAAAATCGCTTGCGCAGAGCAGCCTGGATCTGCCTGGACTTGAGACTGTGGACAAGAGGGTTGAGCAGTGGTGTCATGAGGAGGTAGGCATTACTCATGCTGGTAAACAGAATTGGGGAAGTGTTCTGAGTGTAACAATGCAGCACCACCAAGCTGATGACGGGCAGATAAAACACAAATACTGTGCATAGGTGAAATGTTCCCTATTGGTATCTCTAATTTTCTTGAAGAGATCTCTAATCTTTCCCATTCTGTTGTTTTCCTCTATTTCTTTGCATTGATGTCTGAGGAAGGCTTTTTTATCTCTCCTGGCTATTCTTTTGAACTCTCATTCAAATGGGAATATCTTTCCTTTTCTCCTTTGCTTTTCACTTCTCTTCTTTTCACAGCTATTTGTAAGGCCTCCTCAGGCAACCATTTTGCCTTTTTGCATTTCTTTTCCATGGGGATGGTCTTGATCCCTGTCTCCTGTACAATGTCACGAACCTCCGTCCATAGTTCATCAGGCTCTCTGTCTATCAGATCTAGTCCCTTAAATCTATTTCTCACTTCCACTGTATATTCATAAGGGTCATACCTGAATGGTCTAGTGGTTATCCCTACTCTCTTCAGTTTAAGTCTGTATTTGTCAATAAGAACTTCATGATCTGAGCAACAGTCTGCTCCAGGTCTTGTTTTTGCTGACTGTATAGAGCTTCTCCATCTTTGGCTGCAAAGAATATAATCAATCTGATTTCGGTGTTGGTCATCTGGTGATGTCCATGTGTAGAGTCTTCTCTTGTGTTGTTGGAAGAAAGTGTTTTCTATGACCAGTGCGTTCCCTTGGCAAAATTTTGTTAGTTTTTGCCCTGCTTCATTCCATACTCCAAGGCCAAATGAACCTAACAGAAGCAAAAGACATTAAGAAGAGGTGGAAAGAATACACAGAAGTCTACAAAAAAGATCTCATGACCCAGATAATCACAATGGTGTGATCACTCACCTAGAGCCAAACATCCTGGAATGTGAAGTCAAGTGGGCCTTAGAAGGCATCACTACAAACAAAGCTAGTGGATGTGATGGAATTCCAGTTGAGCTATTTCAAATCCTGAAAGATGATGCTGTGAAAGTGCTGCACTCAATATGCCAGCAAATTTGGAAAACTCATCAGTGGCCACAGGACTGGAAAAGGTCTGTTTTCATTCCAGTCCTTAAGAAAGGCAGTCCCAAAGAATGCTCAAACTACCACACAATTGCACTCATCTCACATGCTAGTAAAGTAATGCTGAAAATTCTCCAAGCCAGGCTTCAGCAATACGTGAAGCGAGAACTTCCAGATGTTCAAGCTGGTTTTAGAAAAGGCAAAGGAACCAGAGATCAAGTTGCCAACATCTGCTGGATCATTGAAAAAGCAAGAGAGTTCCAGAAAAACATTTATTTCTGCTTTATTGATTATGCCAAAGCCTTCAACTGTGTGGATCACAGTAAACTGTGGAAAATTCTGAAGGAGATAGGAATACCAGACCACCTGACATGCCTCTTCAGAAATTTATATGCAGGTCAGGAAGCAACAGCTAGAACTGGACATGGAACAACAGACTGGTTCCAAATACGGAAAGGAGTATGCCAAGGCTGTATATTTTCACCCTGCTTATTTAACTTATATGCAGAGTACATCATGAGAAATACTGGGCTGGAAGAAGCATAAACTGGAATTAAGATTGCCAGGAGAAATATCAATAATCTCAGATATGCAGATGACACCACCCTTATGGCAGAAAGTGAACAGGAACTAAAAAACCTCTTGATGAAAGTGAAAGAGGAGAGTGAAAAAGTTGGCTTAAAGCTCAACATTCAGAAAACTAAGATCATGACATCTGACCCTATCACTTCATGGGAAATAGATGGGGAGACAGTGGAAACAGTGTCAGACTTTATTTTGGGGGGGCTCCAAAATCACTGCAGATGGTGACTGCAGCCATGAAATTAAAAGATGCTTACTCCTTGGAAGGAAAGTTATGACCAACTTAGACAGCATATTAAAAAGCAGAGACATTACTTTGCCAACAAAGGTCTGTCTAGTCAAGGCTATGGTTTTTCCAGTGGTCATGTTTGGATGTGAGAGTTGGACTATAAAGAAAGCTGAACACAGAAAAAATGATGCTTTTGAACTGTGGTGTTGAAGAAGACTCTTGAGAGTCCCTTGGACTGCAAGGAAATCCAAATAGTCCATCCTGAAGGAGATAAGTCTTGGGTGTTCATTGGAACAAATGATGCTGAAGCTGAAACTCCAATACTGTGGCCACCTCATGGGAAGAGTTGACTCATTGGAAAAGACCCTGATTCTGGGAGGGACTGGGGGCAGGAGGAGAAGGGGATGACAGAAGATGGGATGGCTGGATGGCATCACTGACTCGATGGGCATGAGTCTGAGTAAACTCCGGGAGTTTGTGATGGACAGGGAGACCTGGCATGCTGCGATTCATGGGGTTGCAAACAGTCGGACATGACTGAGCGACTGAGCTGAACTGAACTGAATGTGCATAGGTGACAGGCACAGGTATGCAGTGATTTCCAGTTTCTGTCTTGATTCTCCAGCTTTGTAACAGTGGCCAAGATCTTCATGTATGAAGCTAAGATGAAGACAACATCTACTGCAAATGTGAAGAGTACAAAGACCAATCCATAGACATCGCTAAAAATGGCGTCTCCGCAGGCCAAGTTCAGCATATCAGGGAGGTAGAAGTAAGAGTGTGAGAGGATGTTGGCCCCACAGAAAGGAAAGGTCCTGAGGAGGAAAGGCAGAGGGGCCACCAGGGTGGCAGCGCATATGACAGCAGCTCCACCAAGGCAGGCGACAGTAGAGTGGGTCAGGAGCCTGGTGTAGTTCAGTGGAGCGCAGACAGCTACCAAGCGGTCAAAAGCCATGGCTACCAGGACACCTGATTCTACTGAGGAGAGGGCGTGGATGAAGAACATTTGGGTTAAGCAGGCGTCCAGGCCAATGTAGTGGACATTGAACCAGAAGATAGCCAAGACACTAGGCATTGTAGACAATGAAAGGCCTAGGTCTGTAAGGGCCAGCATGGCCAAGAAATAGAACTGAGGTTCATGAAGATTCTGTTCTGCTTTAACTAGGATAAGCAGAAGAGCATTTCCCACAAGGGCTAGGAAGTACAGGAGGCAGAAGGGAATGGAGATCCATATTTGGGCAGCCTCCAGACCAGGAATACCAGCGAAGGAGAAGGTGGGAGAATTAGAAGCAGTGTGATTAAAAGACCACATGGAAAGGTGTAGGTAAGACTGAAGTCCAGGACACTTCTCACCCCATAAAAGAGAGATTGTGTGGCAGGAAATCTGATTAAAAGCAAACTGATTACCCATACACAGAGTCACAAAATTAAGATATGAAGAACTCAAAATTGAGTTTATAACTTCATAATTATTACTCTTGATATTATGAATGGCAACTAAGCACATGAAAAAATGGTCAACATCTTTATTTATTTGGAAAATGTAAATAAAAAGTACAATAAGATACCATTAGAATGGCTAGAATTAAAAATGCCTGAAAATACTGTGTTGGTGAGCATATGGAACAACTGGAATTCTGATGGGATACAAATGGTACAGAGCCTCTTTGGATATCAGCTTGGTAGTTTCAAATTAAGTAAAGTCACATGCATGCTTATCAAACATTTAACACTACCCAGCAATTTCATTTCTAAGAATTTGCCCAAGAGTAATAAAAACACATATCCATACAAAGACTTGTACATAGTCAAATAAGCTTTATTCATGATAGCAAAAAAAAAAAAGGGAGTCAAGATGGTGGAGGAATAGGACGGGGAGATCACTTTCTCTTCTACAAATTCATCGAAAGAACAACAGAACGGTGAACAAAGTTTACAAAACAGCTTCTGATCGCTAGCAGCAGACATCAGGCGCCCAGAAAAGCAGCCCATTGTCTTCAAAGGGAGGTAGGACAAAAATATCAAAGATTAAAAAAGGGACACAAGAGAACGAGGGACGGAGACCCGTGCCTGGAAGGGAGTCTCAATAGAGGAAGTTTCCAATCACCAGGAAACCCTCGCGCTGGCGGGTCTGAGGGAAGTTTTTCCTCCTAACTGGGAGGAGAAATTAAATAAGACCCACAGATTACGTGCCTAAAAGCAACTCCCAGCAGAAAAGTACCCCCAGACACCCACACCCGCCACCAGCAAGAGGGGGCGGAACGGAGAGGAGCCGGCGGCATTCCTTAGGGCAGGGACCGGCCAGAAGGCCCTGAGAGCAGTCGGAGGGAGATTTTTTTAAACTGTGGGAGAGCGAGAGAAAAACTGACCGGCCGGAACACACCACCGGCGGTTCGCAAAACAAAGGGACTGAGAAACTCCAGAGAAGAGCCGCCCCATCCCCGCTGGAGGTAGGAGGCGGGGGGAGGGGAAAGGGGCAAACTCAGCCCAAGAGAAGCCACCCCCTCCCACCCGGCAAACAGGCCCCCTGGTTCCTGTCTGAAGACTTCCTGAGACCCGACCGGCAGCGCGCGCTGGGGCTGCGGAGGGAAAAGGCGCGGCGCGCCCGTGGAGAGGGCGCCAAGCCTCTGGCTGCCCAGGCCACTCGCCGTGGAGGGAAAGGGCGCGGCGCGCCCGTGGAGAGGGCGCCAAAAACCTGGCTGCCCGGGCCGCTCACCGCGGAGGGAAAAGGCACGCCGCCCCTGGGGAGAGGGCGCCAAAACTGCTGGCTGCCTGGCCAGAACACGGCGAGTGCTCCCCACACACAGCGACATCTGCCTGCAGGGCACCGCTCTCCCTGCAGGAGGACTGAATTGAACTAGCGAACCTAAGTAAGAGATCACCTCTGCCCGCCTGTGTCAGGGCGGAAAATTAAGACACTGAAAAGAGGGCAAACAGAAGCCAAATAAACAAAGGGAATCGCTTCAGAAAGGTCCGGTGCAGCAGGTTAAAATCCCTGAAGGCAACACCGACTACACCGGAAGGGGCCTATAGATATCAAGAAGTGTAAGCTAGAAAAAGGAGCTATCTAGAATTGAACTGAACCTACACTGACTGCAACAGCTCCAGAGAAAATCCTAGATATATTTGCATATTTTGTTGTTCTTGTTAAATTAAAAAAATTTTTTTTTCTCTCTTTTTCCTCAATTTTTGCTCTTTTATTTTCTTTTAAACTTCCCTACTACTCCCCCATTACTCCTCAACTTTCATTTTCATATATTTTTATGATTTTTTTTCAATTAGGGAAAAAATATTGTTTTTTCTTTCTTTCTTTCTTTCTTTCTTTTTTTTTTGTTTTTCTTCTTTTTTTCTTTTTTTCTCTCTTTTCTTTTGCTTGTTTTTCTCTCCTATTTCCTTTTAAAGTCGTCTAATACTCCTCTATTATTCCTTAATTTTAATTTTCATCTCAATATAACCTTGCAAAAAAAAAGGAAAAAAAAAAGAAGAGAGAGAGAAGCCCTATTTTTAAACTGAACTCCATACATATTTCTAAATTTTGGGTTTTTGTTTCTGTTTTTAAATATTTTATTTCAAAGAGTCTAACCTCTATGCTAAATCTTTTAATCTTTGTCTATCAGTATGTGATATAAATGGTGGACATTTAAGAATCCAATATTCAGTTCCCACTTCTATTCAGGAGTGTGTTGATTACTCTCTTCCACTTTTGACTCTCTGTTTTCTACCTCAAAACAACTCTATTTCCTCCTTTCCCCTTCTCTTCCCAATCCAATTCGGTGAATCTTTGTGGGTGTCTGGGCTACGGAGAACACTTTGAGAACAGATAACTGTGTACATCTGTCTCTTTCCTCTTGAGTCCCCCTTTCTCCTCACCTGCTCACCTCTATCTCCTTCCTCCCTCTCCCATTCTTCATGTAACTCTGTGAACCTCTTTGGTGGTCCCTCACGGTGGTAAATCTTTTCACCATTAACCTAGAAGTTTTATTACCAGTGCTGCATAGTTGGAGAAGTCTTGAGACTATTGGTAGAATAAAACTGAAATTCAGAGACAGGAAACTTAAGCCCCAAACCTGAGAAAACCATAAAACCCCTGACTACACAGAACATTAAGGACTAAGAGTCCATCCAAAAGCCCCCATACCTACATCAAAACCAACCACCACCCAAGAGCCAAGAAGCTCCAGGACAAGACATACTACATAAATTCTATAGTAACACAGGAACATAGACCTAAGTGTCAACATATAGGCTGCCCAAAGTCACACCTAACACATAGACCCATTGCAAAACTCATCACTGGGCACTCCATTGCACTCCAAAGAGAAGAAATCCAATTCCACACACCAGAACACTGACACAAGCTTCCCTAACCAGGAAAACTTGACAAGCCAATCATCCAACACCACCCACTGGGTAAAATCTTCACAATAAAAAGGAACCACAGACCAGCAGAATACAGAAAGCCCACACCAGACACAGCAATCTAAACAAGATGAAAAGGCAGAGAAATACCCAACAAGTAAAGGAACATGAAAAATGCCCACCAAATCAAACAAAAGAGGAGGAGATATGGAATCTATCTGAAAAAGAATTTTGAATAATGATAATGAAAATGATCCAAAATCTTGAAAGCAAAATGGAGTTACAAATAAATAGCCTGGAGACAAAGATTAAGAAGATGCAAGAAATGTTTAACAAGGACCTAGAAGAAATAAAAAAGAGTCAATTCAAAATGAATAATGCAATAAATGAGATCAAAATCACTCTGGAGGGAACCATGAGTAGAATAACAGAGACAGAAGATAGGATAAGTGAGGTAGAAGATAAAATGGTGGAAATAAAAGAAGCAGAGAGGAAAAAAGAAAAAAGAATCAAAGGAAATGAGGGCAACCTCAGGGACCTTTCGGACAATGTGAAATGCCCCAACATTCGAATCATAGGAGTCCCAGAAGAAGAAGACAAAAAGAAAGGCCATGAGAAGTTACTCAAGGAAATAATAGCTGAAAACTTCCCTAAAATGGAGAAGGAAATAGCCACCCAAGTCCAAGAAACCCAGAGAGTTCCAAACAGGATAAACCCAAGGCGAAATACCCCAAGACACATATTAATCAAATTAGCAAAGATCAAACACAAAGAACAACTATTAAAAGCAGCAAGGGAGAAACAACAAATAACACATAAAGGGATTCCCATAAGGATAACAGCTGATCTATCAATAGAAATCCTTCAGGCCAGAAGGGAATGGCAGGACATACTTAGTGTAATGAAAGAGAATAACCTACAACCAAGATTACTGTACCCAGCAAGGACCTCATTCAGATATGAAGGAGAATTCAGAAGCTTTACAGACAAGCAAAAGCTGAGAGAATTCAGCACCACCAAACGAGCTCTTCAACAAATGCTAAAGGATCTTCTCTAGACAGGAAACACAGAAAGGTTGTATAAACATGAACCCCAAAACAGCAAACTAAATGGCAACGGGACCATACCTATCAATAATTACTAAATGTAAATGGGTTGAATGCCCCAACCAAAAGACAAAGACTGGCTGAATGGATACAAAAACAAGACCTCTATATATGCTGTCTACAAGAGACCCACTTCAAAACAAGGGACACATACAGACTAAAAGTGAAGGGCTGGAAAAAAATATTTCATGCAAACGGAGACCAAAAGAAAGCAGGAGTAGCAATACTCATATCAGATAAAATAGACTTTCAAATAAAGGCTGTGAAAAGAGACAAAGAAGGACACTACATAATGATCAAAGGATCAATTCAAGAAGAAGATATAACAATTATATATGCACCCAACAAACGAGCACCGCAATATGTAAGGCAAATATTAACGAGGATGAAAGAGGAAATTAATAGTAACGCAATAATAGTGGGAGACTTTAATACCCACTCACAACTATGGATAGATCAACTAAACAGAAAATTAACAAGGAAACACAAACTTTAAAGGACACAATGGATCAGCTAGACCTTATTGACAAAACAATCAACTTCAACTTTTTCTCAAGTGCACACGGAACCTTCTCCAGAATAGATCACATCCTGGGCCATAAATCTAGTCTTGGTAAATTCAAAAAAATTGAAATCATTCCAGTCATCTTTTCTGACCACACTGCAGTAAGATTAGATCTCAATTACAGGAAAAAAATTATTAAAAATTCAAACATATGGAGGCTAAACAACATGCTTCTGAATAACCAAGAAATCATAGAAGAAATCAAAAAAGAAATCAAAATATGCATAGAAAAGAATGAAAATGAAAACACAACAACCCAAAACCTATGGGACACTGTAAAAGCAGTGCTAAGGGGAAGATTCATAGCATTACAGGCCTACCTCAAGAAACAAGAAAAAAGTCAAATAAATAAACTAACCCTACACCTAAAGCAACTAGAGAAGGAAGAAATGAAGAACCCCAGGGTTAGTAGAAGGAAAGACATCTTAAAAATTAGGGCACAAATAAATGCAAAAGAAACTAAAGAGACCATAGCAAAAATCAACAAAGCTAAAAGCTGGTTTTTTGAAAAAAATAAACAAAATTGACAAACCATTAGCAAGACTCATTAAGAAACAAAGAGAGAAGAACAAAATTAACAAAATTAGAAACGAAAATGGAGAGATCACAACAGACAACACTGAAATACAAAGGATCATAAGAGACTACTACCAGCAGCTCTATGCCAATAAAATGGACAACTTGGAAGAAATGGACAAGTTCTTAGAGAAATATAACTTTCCAAAACTGAACCAGGAAGAAATAGAAGATCTTAACAAACCCATCACAAGCAAGGAAATCCAAACTGTAATCAGAAATCTTCCAGCAAACAAAAGCCCAGGACCAGATGGCTTCACAGCGGAACTCTACCAAAAATTTAGAGAAGAGCTAACACCTATCTTACTCAAACTCTTCCAGAAAATAGCAGAAGAAGGTAAACTTCCAAACTCATTCTATGAGGCCACCATCACCTTAATTCCAAAACAAGACAAAGATGCCACAAAAAAAGAAAACTACAGGCCAATATCACTGATGAACATAGATGCAAAAATCCTTAACAAAATACTAGCAAACAGAATCCAACAACATATTAAAAAAATCATACACCAAGACCAAGTGGGCTTTATCCCAGGAATGCAAGGATTCTTTAATATCTGCAAATCAATCAATGTGATACACCACATTAACAAATTGAAAGATAAAAACCATATGATTATCTCAATAGATGCAGAAAAAGCCTTTGACAAAATTCAACATCCATTTATGATTAAAACTCTCCAGAAAGCAGGAATAGAAGGAACATACCTCAACATAATAAAAGCTATATATGACAAACCCACAGCAAGCATTACCCTCAATGGCGAAAATTTGAAAGCATTTCCCCTAAAATCAGGAACAAGACAAGGGTGCCCACTCTCACCACTTCTATTCAACATAGTTTTGGAAGTGTTGGCCACAGCAATCAGGGCAGAAAAAGAAGTAAAAGGAATCCAGATAGGAAAAGAAGAAGTGAAACTCTCACTGTTTGCAGATGACATGATCCTCTACATAGAAAACCCTAAAGACTCTACCAGAAAATTACTAGAGCTAATCAACGAATATAGTAAAGTTGCAGGATATAAAATTAACACACAGAAATCTCTTGCATTCTTATACACTAACAATGAGAAAACAGAAAGAGAAATTAAGGAAACAATACCATTCACCATTGCAACAAAAAGAATAAAATACTTAGGAATATATCTACCTAAAGAAACAAAAGACTTATACATAGAAAACTATAAATCACTGATGAAAGAAATCAAAGAGGACACAAACAGATGGAGAAATATACTGTATTCATGGATTGGAAGAATCAACATTGTCAAAATGGCCATACTACCCAAAGCAATCTACAGATTCAATGCAATCCCTATCAAGCTTCCAACGATATTTTTCACAGAACTAGAACAAATAATTTCACAATTTGTATGGAAATACAAAAAACCTCGAATAGCCAAAGTAATCTTGAGAAAGAAGAATGGAACTGGAGGAATCAACCTGCCTGACTTCAGACTATACTACAAAGCCACAGTCATCAAGACAGTATGGTATTGGCACAAAGACAGATATATAGATCAATGGATCAGAAGAGAAAGCCCAGAGATAAATCCACGAGCATATGGTCACCTTATCTTTGACAAAGGAAACAAGGATATACAATGGAAAAAAGATAGCCTCTTTAACAAGTGGTGCTGGGAAAATTGGTCAACCACTTGTAAAAGAATGAAACTAGGACACTTTCCAACACCATACACAAAAATAAATTCAAAATGGATTAAAGATCTAAATGTAAGACCAGAAACTATAAAACTCCTAGAGGAGAACATAGGCAAAACACTCTCCGACATAAATCACAGCAGTATCCTCTATGACCCACATCCCAGAATATTAGAAACAAAAGCAGAAATAAACAAATGGGACCTAATGAAACTTAAAAGCTTTTGCACAGCAAAGGAAACTATAAGCAAGGTGAAAAGACAGCCCTCAGTTTGGGAGAAAATAATAGCAAACGAAGCAACAGACAAGGGCTTAATCTCAAAAATATACAAGCATCTCCTCCAGCTCAACTCCAGAAAAATAAATGATCCAATCAAAAAATGGGCCAAAGAACTAAACAGACACTTCTCTAAGGAAGACATACAGATGGCTAAGAAACACATGAAAAGATGCTCAACGTCACTCATTATCAGAGAAATGCAAATCAAGACCACAATGAGGTACCATTACATGCCAATCAGGATGGCTGCTATCCAAAAGTCTACAAGCAATAAATGCTGGAGAGGGTGTGGAGAAAAGGGAACCCTCTTACACTGTTGGTGGGAATGCAAACTAGTACAGCCGCTATGGAAAACAGTGTGGAGATTTCTTAAAAAACTGGAAATAGAACTGCCATATGACCCAGCAATCCCACTTCTGGGCATACACACCAAGGAAACCAGATCTGAAAGAGACACGTGCACCCCAATGTTCATCGCAGCACTGTTTATCATAGCCAGGACATGGAAGCAACCTAGATGCCCATCAGCAGACGAATGGATAAGGAAGCTGTGGTACATATACACCATGGAATATTACTCAGCCATTAAAAAGAATTCATTTGAATCAATTCTAATGAGATGGATGAAACTGGAGCCCATTATACAAAGTGAAGTAAGCCAGAAAGATAAAGACCATTACAATATACTAACACATATATATGGAATTTAGAAAGATGTTAATGATAACCCTATATGCAGAACAGAAAAAAAAAAGACACAGATTTATAGAACAGTCTTTTAGATTCTGTGGGAGAAGGCGAGGGTGGGATGTTTCAAGAGAACAGCATCGAAACATGTATATTATCTAGGGTGAAACAGATCACCAGCCCAGGTTGGATGCATGAGACAAGCGCTTGGACCTGGTGTATTGGGAAAACCTAGAGGGAGCGGGTGGAGAGGGAGGTGGGAGGGGAATCGGGATGGGGAACGCATGTAAACCCATGGCTGTTTCATTTCAATGTATGACAAAATCCACTACAAAAAGAAAAAAAAAAGGAAAGAAACCAAACATACACCCAGTGTTGAATAGATGAACAAATTGCAAAGATCCATAAGCTTTCATTTGAAAAGGAAATAATTCTTGATAGAGACAATAGCTTGAATGGGTCATTTGTTCTCTGTGAAAGAAGGCAAATACAAAACACCACATACTGTATGATCTCATTTGTAACAAATTTTAGAAAAGCCCAAATCAGTGATAGCTGATCAGAGATTTCAGATATGAAAAGGGAGTATAAAGAGATTGAGTACAAATAGGCAGGAAACAACTTTTTGGAAGGTCAAAATGTTCTATATCATGACTGATGTACTAATCACATGATTTTACATGTTATTTCATTTCAGTTCAGTCACTCAGTTGTGTCTGACTCTTTGTGACCCCATGACTCACAGCATGCCAGAACATGTTATTTAAAACTCATCAAATTGTAGTACATTAAAATATATCTCTTTAGGGATATATTACCTAATTCTTTCCTTTCAGTCATTCAAAAAGGAAATGTCACTGTAGTTTGTGAAATAACTTGATCTCTATTATTAGAAATTGATTAATATCTGGGAAGCATATCAGGATATTTTGTGTTATACATTCACCTATTTGATTCCTTCTAAGTGGTCAAACCAAAAAGCAGAGACATTACTTTGCCAGCAAAGGTCCATCTAGTCAAGGCTATGGTTCTTTCAGTAATCATGTATGGATGTTAGAGTTGGACGCTGAAGAAAGCTGAGCACCGAAGAATTGAAGCTTTTGAACTGTGGTGTTGGAGAAGACTCTTGAGAGTCCCTTGGACTGCAAGGAGATCCAACCAGTCCATCCTAAAGGAGATCAGTCCTGGATATTCATTGAAAGTTAGAGAGTCATTTCCTAGGCAGGTTGATAAGAAGTCCAGGGGTCCCCAAGGAGAGAGGGGTCTGGAATTCTCAAGGAGGAAGAAAGGACAAACATTTTTTGTCCATCTACATTCCTTAGGATTATATACAATAATGTACCCTGCTTGAGGACAGTCTCTGGAAAAAACCTTCTGGCTAAACCTGTTATCTTAAGGTGTAAATTATGGGAGTAAGTCTAGTGAGGTCTTTACAACCTCCATACACTCTTTTCATTCACTGTAATAACTAAATAGAAAGTATATAACTCCATGGTTAGCACTAGCAAGGGGCTACTCTTTCTGCCCCCTTCTGATGCCTATGTCAGAAGCTTTCTCTATCTCCTTTATACTTTAATAAAACTTTATTACACAAAAGCTCTGAGTGATCAAGGCTCGTCTCTGGCCCTGGATTGAATTCTTCTCTAGGGGCCAAGAATCCCGGCATCTTTGCATGGTTAAGCAACAACCCTTCACTATGCAATGTTGCTCTCTTCAGCTTCGAACCCTGCTTCCATAACCAGTCCCATCCACAACTGGGTGTTGTTTTTGCTTTCGCTCCATCCCTTCATTCTTTCTGGAGTTATTTCTCCACTGATCTCCAGTAGCATACTGGGAACCTACTGACCTGGGGAGTTCATCTTCCAGTGTCCTATCTTTTTGCCTTTTCATACTGTTCATGGGGTTCTCAAGGCAAGAATACTGAAGTTGTTTTCCATTCCCTTCTCCAGTGGTCCACATTCTGTTATGTATATTACTTATATATTTATATATATGTAAGTAATTATACAATATATTATTGTATAATAATAATATATATAATTGTAACTAGTTATGGGCTTCCCAGGTGGTACTAGTGATAAAGAACCCACCTGCCAATGCAGGAGATGTAAGAGATCTGGGTTCAATCCCTGAGTTCAGAAGATCCCCTGGAGGAGGGCATGGCAACCCACTCCAGTCTTCTTGCCTAGAGAATCCCATGGACAGAGGAGCCTAGTGGGCTACAGTCTATATATGTATTGATTAATAATTATAATATATAGCTAATTATATATATATAATTGTAACTAATTTATGTATATTTGTTTTGTTTCCAAAAAAGGATTCAAATATATGTTTATTTTAATATCCATTTGACAAAAAATTACTAGTAAACATATATTTATGTCACTAAAATTTTTAAGAAATTAGAGTTAAATAATATTACCTAATGCTTGTGAAAAAGAACATTTGCCTTCAATTATAATTATCTTTCTTCAATTATACAATTTTCATTTGAAAATTTAAGCAAATTCCAAATTCTTCTTGAATATTTAAATCTTACTTTCTATTTTCCTGAATATGTTTATTCACAGTTATTTTAAAGCCTATCTAAAAATTATATTTTTGAATCCTCTATGTTTCTTCTTGTATTATTATTTTTTAATATTAGTCATATTAGATATCTCTGTTTCCTTTTATGTTTGGTTCTGCTACAGTCAAATATTTTCTGTAAATTTAAACTAGAAATAATTAAAGCCTAGGATAATGTCATGTAATATTACACAAGTTTACAGGGTTTGTATACACTTCTGGCAGATGGTTATTGGCACTAATAATCTCATATCTCTCAAATAAAATCAGAATTTGAGGTTACTGATGCCTATTTTAGCCCCTCTAAGAACATATCTATTTGTGATTCACCCGCTCATCTAGAGAAAATCCCATATAGGCCAGGTATTAGAAGCTGACCAGTTCTAATATCTACTTTAGTTCTGTAGTCCCTTTATTTTATTGTGTAATCTTACTATTCATAGTTCTTTTATTCCACCAAGGAATTTTCATTTGGAACCCTTCTACCTACCACTGTGTATCTAAATTCAGCAGCCGTCAGAGGTAGAGTCAGAATTTCCTTGCATTTGTACACTTTCTCTGTTTTTGTGGAAATTCCTGCTGTCTCATTCTAAACAACATCTATCCCTTAGGCCCACAGGTCCTTACTCCTTCATGTACCATCACTGGCTCTGATTCCCTATAGTTTCCAGGGACCCCATATAACCAGGAAAAATGAAAAGCTTCTATCATCACAGATGTATAAGCTGGAAAAATTTTATAGCCTTTAGAGAACACTACTTCCAACTTGAGCACTTTAAATATGGGCAAAAAAGCAAAGCAGTGAAAGTTGTTTAAATGATGAATAAACAGAAGTGGGCTACAGACAGGAGTAAGTCTGTTATGGGGCAGAAGGGCAAAGCTGGAAGGCAAAATAGCTATCACTTTGTCGATGGAAAGAAGTGGGTAACTGTGGCTCAGGGAAAGAGACTGGCTATTGGTAGTTGGCGATAGGGAATTTGAGTGAGGTGGAAAAGTAATGAAGTTTGTAGGAAAAAAAATTGTATAAAGCAATGCAGTAATGTGAGATGAGATGTGTTTGGGTATTTAGATAAGCAGGAGAGCATATTTGAATAGAGTGGTAAGAAAGGGTTTTGGGTAATTTTATACAAAAAGAAAGAAGAAAAGAATGTAATTTGGGAATGAGAGTGGAAATGAAGTAAAAACTAGTAAACGGTGTAAGACCAATCTAGGGGATTTGAGCATGAGAGCACATAGATGGACAGAAAGGAGAGCCTGGGCAAAATGACATTTATAATCCACCTCCTGTTTTCCATACACAAGAAAGAAGGATCTGATAAGTAATGACAATGGCTTCCCTTTTCTTCAGAGATACATAGGAAGCAATTAATACATTTTTAACACAGAAGTGAACTGACTTGCCCATGTCTTTAAGAATTCACGGCTCTAAGGAAAATTGATTTGAGAGAAGGACATAAAATGGAAGAAATGAGATTAGTTAAGTGGCTAATAAATAGAGGAAAATAAATAGTGCAAAAAAAGAGAAGAAAACAATAGAAGAGGAAAGACGAGATCTCTTCAAGAAAATTAGAGATACCAAGGGAATATTTCATGCAAAGACGGGCTCAATAGGGGACAGAAATGGTATGGACCTATCAGAAGCAGGATATATTAAGAAGAGGTGGCACACAAATAACTGCACAAAAATGATCTTCAAGACCAAGATAATCACCATGGTGTGATCACTCATCTAGAGCCAGACATCCTGGTATGTGAAGGCAGGTGGGCCTTAGAAAGCATCACTATGAGAAAAGCTAGTGGAGGTGATGGAATTTCAGTTGAGCTATTTCAAATCCTAAAAGATGATGCTGTGAAAGTGCTGCACTCAAAACGCCAGCAAATGTGGAAAACTCAGCGGTGGCCATAGGACTGGAAAGGGTCAGTTTTCATTCCAATCCCAAAGAAATGCAATGCCAAAGAATTCTCAAACTACCACACAATTGCACTCATCTCACACGCTAGTAAAGTAATGCTCAAAATTCTTCTAGCCAGGCTTCAACAGTACATGAACTATGAACTTCCAGATGTTCAAGCTGGTTTTAGAAAGGCAGAGGAACCAGAGATCAAATTGCCAACATCTGTAGGATAATCAAAAAAGCAAGGGAGTTCCAGAAAATCATCTATTTCTGCTTTATTGATTATGCCAAAGCCTTTGACTGTGGGGATCACAATAAACTGTGGAAAATTCTGAAAGAGATGGGAATACCAGACCACCTGACCTGCCTCTTGAGAAATCTATATGTAGGTCAGGAAGCAACAGTTAAAACTGGACATGGAACAACAGACTGCTTCCAAATACAAAAAGGAGTACGTCAAGTCTGCATATTGTCACCCTGCTTATTTAACTTATATGCAGAGTACATCATGAGAAATGCTGGACTGGAAGAAGCACAAGCTGGAATCAAGATTGCAGGAGAAATAGCAATAACCTCAGATATGCAGATGACACACCCTTATGGCAGAAAGTGAAGAAGAACTAAAGAGCCTCTTGATGAAAGTGAAAGAGGAGAGTGAAAAAGCTGGCCTAAAGCTCAACATTCAGAAAACTAAGATCATGGCATCCAGTCCTTCACTTAATGGCAAGTAGATGGAGAAACAGTGGAAACAGTGATAGACTTTACATTTGGGGGCTCCAAAATCACTACAGATGTTGACTGCAGCCATGGAATAAAAAGATGCTTACTCCTTGGAAGAAAAGTTATGACCAACCTAGACAGTGTATTAAAAAGCAGAGACATTACTTTGCCAACAAAGTCTAGTCAAGGCTATGGTTATTCCAGTAGTCATGTAAGGATATGATGCTTTTGAACTGTGGTGTTGAAGACTCTTGAGAGTCCCTTGGACTGCAAGGAGATCACCAGTCCATCCTAAATGAAATCAGTCCTGAATGTTCATTGGAAGTACTGATGTTGAAGCTGAAACTCCAATACTTTGGCAACCCGATGTGAAGAGCTGACTCATTGAAAAGAATCTGATGCTGGAAAAGGTTGAAGGCAGGAGGAGAAAGGGATGACAGAAGATGAGATGGTTGGATGGCATCATCAACTCAATGGATGTGAGTTTGAGTAATCTCTGGGAGTTGGTGATGGACAAAGGAGGCCTGGCATGCTGCAGTCCATGGGGTCGCAAAGAGTTGGACGTGACTGAGTGACTGAACTGAACTGAACTGAAGTGGCTAATATAATAGAAGAGGAATGCTGACAGAGGTAAGCAACGGAAGTGAATAAGTTAAAGTACTCTGGACCTTTAAATGAGAGGACATGGATTTTAACAATCAAGGACTAAGCCTAGTTTTTACATTTGATCAATTGTGTAGCATGAGTTACATTTACTAAGATGGACATAGTAAGGACATTGCCAAGAGTTCCTTCTTGGCCATGTGATCTTTGTTGTGTCTTTAGACATAAAACAGAGACATCTGATAGACTATTTTATATCACTCTGGGATCAGTAGAGAGTTAAGGATAGAGATGTATAGTGAAGTTGCCAGTGGATAGTTTTTACGAGCAATTACTGAATAGAATATCTTAGGAAAACGTGTAGTTATATACTAGAAATAAAAACAGAAGGAAGACCTGGGATACTTTTAGTATTTATAAATCTGGCACTGGAGTAGGACCCAATGAAATTTTAAAGAAATAAATAAAATAGATCACTTAGTAGGGTAGGAGGAAATAAAGCAAGCATGTTTTCAAAAAATAATACATATGTAAAATATTTTCAGATGAAAACATAGTCAATAGTTTCACATACTGCTGAGAATTATAATGAGAGCAGGAATATTTTTTTGATTGGGTGACTAGTGATTCTTGATTGATTTGACTAGAACTGTTCCATTTGGGGAGGATGTTGGGCAGGATGCTAGAGTAAGGAGAGTGTATATTTTGTAGACCACAACAGCTTTATAAAGTAGCATTCTTGCTGCAGTTCAGTTCAGTTCAGTTCAGTTCAGTCACTCAGTCATGTCTGACTCTGCAACCTATAGACTGCAGCACACCATTCTTCCCTGTCTATCACCAACTCCCAGAGCCTGCTCAAACTTATGTCCATTGAGTTGGTGACGCCATCCAACCATCTCATCCTCTGCCATCAACTTCTCCTACTGCCTTCAACCTTTCCAAGCATCAGGGTCTTTTTCAATGAGTCTGTTCATCACATCAGATGGCCAAAGTATTGGAGTTTCAGCTTCAGCCTGTCTTTCCAATGAATATTCAGGACTGATTTCTTTTAGGACTGACTGGTTGAATCTCCTTGCAGTCCTAGGGACTCTCAAGAGTCTTCTCCAACACCGTAATTCAAAAGCATCAATTCTTTGGTGCTCAGCTTTCTTTATAGTCTAACTCTCACATCCATACATGACTACTGGAAAAACCATAGCTTTGACTAGACGGGCCTTTGTTAGCAAAGTAATGTCTCTACTTTTTAATATGCTGTCTAGGTTGGTCATAGTTTTTCTTCCAAGGAGCAACTGTCTTTTAATTTCATGGCTGAAGTTACCATCTACAGTGATTTTGGTGCCCCCCAAAATAAAGTCTGTCACTCTTTCCACTGTTTCCCCATCTATTTGCCATGGGCTGGATGCCATGATCTTAGTTTTCTGAATGTTGAGCTTTAAGCCAAATTTTTCACTTTCCTCTTTCAGTTTCATCAAGAGGCTCTTTAGTTCTTTAATTTCTGCCATAAGGGTGTGCCATCTGCATATCTGAGGTTATTGCTGTTTCTCCTGCAATCTTGATTCCAGCTTGTGCTTCATCGAGCCTGGCATTTCACATGATGTACTCTGCGTATAAGTTAAATAAGCAGGGTGACAATATACACCCTTGACGTACTCCTTTTCCTATTTGGAAACAGTCTATTGTTCCTCCACTCTGTGCTAGGCATTGCATCCCAGAGAGGGAACCTCATAGCTCTCAATACATGTGTCTCCCATATTTGTGCTGTGCTCATTCTATATGTGCCAATAATAGGATAGTCCTTAGTGCATCATTTTGAAAAACATTCCTCTGCCATTATACGTATTACCAAGGCAGATATTTACCTGTTAGTTCCACCAGTTCTCAACCCAATTATTTATAATATCAAGACAAAACAGATTTGCCAAGTCTTCCTAGGGATATTATTATCCAAAAGGATAGGGCTTGCTCACACTTAGATTCTCTGTTATTTCAACTGTTGCATCCATCACCTTCATCCTGAAGATTAACCTGTTAGAAATTCTTGGACATATTTGGTATATAATAATTCCATAATAGTTCACAATTTCATAATAGTTAACAAATTCCATATGTCCCTTCAGTTTCTATCACTATTTCCTAGCTTTAAAGCATCTCAAAACCCTCATGTCAGGAGAATTAGTAAGAGAGAATAAATTCATTCAAATATTTTATGGAGATATTTTCCATTCAAGTTTGAAGAGAAGTCCAATTTTGTATGCTATGAAAATAGGAAAATTCACTAAAATAGAAAAATTCACTAAGGACTCAATGGTAAAAGAGGTAATACATAGCAGAACTGATGTTGATAACTCATTACATTTTCTTTCCATTGTGTCAAAGCAGACTTCACACTCCATATTTTGAGTCAAATTGTATTCCAGTGGATGTTTAAATTTAGAGATGGAATAAATGAAACTATTGCATTTCTTATTTCCTTTACTTCTATTGAAATGATTGTCAGAAAAAAATCTGCACAGTAAAGTTCTTTTTCTTCAATGGATAAAACTAGAAAAGCAATTCAAACTTTACAATAGAGAGACTCTATATTCATGAAATGCAGTGAAAACATCAAAATCCCTTGGTCAGTGGACACTCCTATTAGGTGTAATATCTCAGGTACAGAAATTTAAACAAAAATAGAGCAAGAGAGAACCCATGCTCCATCACCATAAACTGTAATTGTCTGAGTTCTCTAGGAAATAAGAGGAAACAAGTTTTCAACATATTCTAATGGGAGAATAGAAATGGATCTAAGGTAGTTAGAAAGAGGGCTCAAAGAGAGCACATTTATTTTGTACAAATACTATTTTATATCACCCTTAAAGACCCCCTTGGTTAAATAAAGGGAAGCTGAAAAACATAATAAATACATTTTTTCAGGATTATGGCTAGATACTCTGAAGAGAGGAAAGAATACATAAAATAATTTAAAAAATTAAAACTATTAGAAATCACAGTTTAAAAAAATCATTCAGAAAGTAAACCAGCTCAGGGAACAGAATAAAAATAGAGAACAAACTCTGCAGCTCAAAGTGAATTGAAAATAGAAAAAATAATCTGTGAAAATTATGTTAAAATTAAATCAGATATGAATGTAGATTTTATAGCAAAAGGATCCACTGAACTGTGTTCAACTGGGTTGAAAAACTTAATATGCAAAGATTTATCTGACACTTTCTCTCTTACGCTTGAGCGACTGGCATTTATGAGGTGAATCCACCATTCTGGGAGAAAAAAGACTTTCATTTGATTGACCAAGAAATGAACATCAGGCTTCCTGTAAAAAAAGGGGGGGGGTTAAACCTATTAGAACTTCAACATATATTAAACTGGCCAGTAGTGATAGTGATGGTGATAAACACAAAGACAGAGATAGAAAATAACAGAGGTATACATATATATATATATGAGATAGACACCTTTCTTTTGTCTTAATTAAGGTTCTGTCAGGAAAAAAATAAAATTGTTCTCAAACTGGATAATATGAAGACTTTGATACAGGCATCAGGGGTCATTGAAAATATATGGACAAGATTTGGTAAAACCAAGAAGAAATATTTATATACATATTTTATAAATATATCATTGATATATATGTTATAGTACTACAGAAGGGGAATTGATGCCAATGTTAGTCCTGAAGTGGCAAGGGAACAAAATTTTTTACCAGAACATGGGAAGGACAGCATGTGGAGAAGGACACCCAGTCTGAGCTTTCCCTTTCTGTAGAAAGATGCAGCCACCATGACGAAGCTGCAGTGAGGGTTGTTGGGGAGTCAAGGGGGTAAACATTCCAACTGTATGTTTTGGATTCTTACCTCCTATATTGTCCATTAGCGATCAAGTCAAATCAGAAGTCAGAGAACAAAGGGACCTGTTGATCGAACTCACTGTGGTCAAGAGTTGAGGGACCTGTTGATCGAGCTCACTGTGGTCAAGAGTGAGCAGAGCAGATCTGGAAAACAGCTTAAGGGTGCCCTTCTGCAATCATTCTGCCTTTCATATTTGTATCTGCTGTCAACTACACACGTATAGTTCAGGCTTTGTGGTCTCGGTAGTGCTTACCTTGTAGTTGTAAATGTGAATATTTGTAAATCATTTTCTCACCATTCAAGTGAATCTTTCAAAATTGAGCTTATGGTCTTGGTTGCCAAAGAATTTAGCAGTGAGAGATGAAATTGCTTTTTTTTTTTTAAAACGTATTACTATTTTTTTTTTTTTACATGAGAAATATACAGACCATATAGTAAAGGAGTATGGTTGCACTCACTAAAAACAGTCCTCTAAATCTGAAATCATTGAACATATCCAACATGAATGATATCAAAGTGATTTAAATTGTGCTCAGTTGCTCAGTTGTGTCTGACTGTTTGTGACTCCCTGAACTGTAGCCGTCCAGGCTCCCCTGTCCATGGGATTTTCCAGACAATAATACTGTAGTGGGTTGCCATTTCCTTCTCCAATTATTTATTTAATATTCCAAAAAGTTGAGTGTAAGGATAATTCTGAGGCATCCCATGCCAATGAAAGAAGTAAGTTCAAATCATTTATCTGGTAATTTCACAACAGGATATGGGAAGATGGAAGTGTGAAGGTCTTTTTAGTGGTGGGATAGAAATAGCCTCTTATATTCATGGACTGTTATTGGATGGTGAATTTATTTTAATAACTGAGTAAATATTATTTATGAGAACTATTACTTCTGTTGTAATTACTTGTATTTTTCAACTCCTGAAAAAGCTAATTGTCAATGAGTATCTTAAATAGTACAGGAAGATTAGCAAGCTATGACATGTGTAATCAGCAATATCTTATTTAAGTGAATCAATGATAGATTTGCTAAGATTTAAATTAGTATCAGTTCAGTTCAGTTCAGTCACTCAGTTGTGTCCGACTCTGCAATCCCTTGAACTGCAGCATGGCCAGACTTCCCTGTCCATCACCAACTCCCGGAGTCCACTCAAACGCATGTCCAATTAGTATTACAAGGTTCAAAACTACAAAAAAAGGTTAACTGTAAAACACATTTTTAAAAGAAATTCCTGTACTAAACAACTAGAAATCAATGTTTTTAAGACAATTTTATACACCCTGAGAGGAAATCTCTTATCATTCAGTAGTCCACATGCCAACTCTGCTACATAGCTTAATCACCAGTAGATATTTAGAAGTCAAAATTGTTGACAGACATATGGCACTTCATTAAGTGAATGAAAGCATCTATACATAATCAAATCAAATTTATACAGTCTCTTTTATCAGTAAAAATTCTATGCCACAGAGAATCACACTTGGCATTATTGCTTATGATCTTTAAAATGGGTTTCTTTTTTTTCATTGTGGTTTTAAGGTTACAGCAAATTTGAGTGAAAGCTATGGAGATTTCCCATACACCCCTTATTTCAATAGTTTTGAAGGAAGCAATTCACACAAGTAAGTTTCATTTTTATATAGTATGTGATAACAGTACCAACTTAGAGCCATTCCCACCTCTAAGTCCTGTATAAGTTGTTCTCATTGGCTACCCCATAGCTAACGACCTTTACTACTCTACTGTATTCTGGATACAAGCTAGTATTTCATCTCATATTGCACTACCTACTTTGTTCCAGACATTGAAGTGATAAATACTTGAGACTCTCTGCAGCCTTCTTGCCTTTGAATTTCCAAACTGCAATATCTGGAATGGTAAAGGGAGGATTTGGGGAAGGGCTATAAACTGAAATAGTGACAGGGACAGGGTTACAGGCACAGTCTTGCATTTCTCATGGAGACTCATATCTCTAAGGATTAGAGGAAGACTTATTAACTCATGCATCTTGCTTTTAGAATTAAAACAATCTCTCATGTGAAGAGGAACTATTCTACCAAGCAGGTAAGGACTGGGAAAAGAAAGAGTGGGAAGTAATAGAAAAACACAAAGTGGGGCTTGAGAGACAAGAAAGAGAAGGACAGACACCCAAAGTATGAGAAAAAACACCAAGGGAATGGATCAAGAAGGAAAAGATTCTTAGTTTATTAGAGGATATCCTTTCTCCAAATATCTTTATTATTCATACCCTGTGCAAAACATTCAAGCCAGATGCAGAGTTTTCAGATAGGACTTGCCTAATATACCCTAGACTTGCATGACACATGGTCTGCTTTCTGTCAGGACATGATTGCTTACACAGGGTGAAGGACTATTATCAGACATAACAAAGAGGAATTCCAGAATATGAGTGGGATTACATCAGATAACTTTTGAGGTCCCTTCTAATCCTAATTACCAGTGATTTTAATATGAAATTAATTATGGTCTAAATTCACATTAAGACCTTCAGATTTCTGAGTTTATAAACTAACTCCACAAATTCCATCCTCCTCCTGTGGAGATGTAGAAGATACCACAAGGCAATGTGAATGCATTTAAAATTGTTAAGATCAGGAACAATAGGAATTGGATTATCAAAATGAACAGGTGCTACCTAAAGGAGGTTGTGAAATAACAGATCAGATTCTAGTGGATATGGACTATAATGAATATTTATGTCGTGGTAACTTCAGAATGCTAATATGACTTCTCAAATTCCTAGTTCACTGAAGTCTCAAAGATCTCATGCTTACTATTAATGAGACTTCCCCTTCTATCCTGGAGTCTGCTTTTTTTGTTGTTGTTTTTTCAAAATCTGGCACTGTATAAAATGAGAAGTGAATATGTGGTGTCATAATGATCAGAGGAGATTCTGGATAGAAAAAAAATATTAAGAAGCAACTTATATCTCTGGCTATACTGAAATTTACTGGATGAAAAGAAAATGAAACTGATACAATTCACTTTCTACTTCTCAGGCTACCTAGGTCACTTGTGAGATGCCTGTTCATGATGTTTTCCTCTAAAGGAGGAATCTTCATAGTCTCCCTGTATGTTCCTCCTCCTATTATACTTTAAACAATTCTTGTTGGTGGTACTGTTGTCATCATCATTGTTGTCATTATTATCATCATCCAAAAGGCTCTTTGCTAAGTATTTTACACATAATATGTCTTTCATCTTAGCACATCCTTTCAAATTGTTACTTTCTTCATTTCAGAGAGGAGGCAACTTTGGTACAGAGAGAAGAAAAAGTGATTTGATCAAAATTAAACTGAGAAAAACATTGAAACCAGAATGCAGCTTAGGTTAAAGTGATTGCAGAAGGAGAGAAACAGATTCTAAATAAAGAAGATGTTGAATAACTGTCTCCTTAAAATCTTGGTGAAGAGTCAGTAAGATGACAAAAGACGTATTCTAGATCAGGTATCTTCCCAGTTTTCAATGAAACTTCATGTTTACTCCTTTTTGATGATTCAAAGAAACCTTCTGAAATCAGAAAAAGTGTCTGAATCGAGTGGGCAGTGAAGTGAAAACCATAATTCTAAATTTGGATTATGGTGTAGAAATTGGAAAAGAACAAAGGAAGGGATAATATTGGAAAATCTGGGCATTAAAGGTAATAATTAGTGCAGGGGTAGACAGGAAGATGAAGTAGATAGGAATTTGGTGAGTTAAATTGCAGGTCAATAAGAGGTATCAGTTCATACTATGTGTGTGTAGAACTTAATTGTAATAAGAGTTAAAAAGCCTAAATCTGTTTCTGTAATATACATATTTGGTATATTGATTATGAATCTTTCAGTTCCTAGAAAGTTATTAAACATCCAAGGCAAGAATCTTTTGCAGTCAGGGTTTATTTACCTGTAACTAGATGGCACTGCATTCTTTCCAGCTGACTCAGTGGTAGAGCATCCTCCTAACAATGCAGGAGACATGGGTTCGATCCGTAGGTCAGGAAAACCCACTGAAGGGGAACATGGCAACCAATTCCAGTATTCTTGCCTGGAAAATCCCATGGACAGAGCCTGGGATGCTGCAGCCCGTGAGGTCATAAAAGAGTTGGACATGACTTAGCAACCAAAATAAAAATAGCAAGAGGAGACTGAGAGGATTTGATCTCCCAAAAGCCAAAGTAGACTTTCCAAGACAGTATGATGACAATTTATTAGTTTACAGTTAGAGGCAAGCTGTCCCATGGATTAGAATTTTGGTAAGCATGGATGCTTGTCAAAAGAAGGGCATGTGGCTCATCTTCTTACTTCAGAAGCATTGTTATTGACTACAGAAGAAGTACTGGAATCTAACAGGCAAAAATATATTAACTCTTTCATCCAAGTAGAAAATATTTAGTATCAAGATTAGACAGAGTAGGCTTTTTTTTGGTCTTTTGATCTTTTTGTTATTTTGTTTTCTCTTGATTTTGCTTTGAATCATGAGTTTCTATTCAATCTTTCTCCAACCCCTATATATCTATCATTTTGCTTTTTTTTTTTTTTTTGCAGATATAGCCTGTCTCCAAATAATAAATCAGTTCCTAAACATAGCAGGAAGAAGGTTTGTAATCTTTAAATGCAGAGTCAGTCAATGGTACTTTGCTTATATTACATAGAAAAATTACATATTTATAATCTTTAAAAATCATACATTCTTCTGTCTATCTTAACTTATATTTAGCTCTTGGGGATACAAGCCTGAGACTAAATTGATGTTAGAGTTGATTTTCAGTGGGTACCAACCCTGTGGTATCACTTACATAGCCAGATATAGGTTAGTAAGAGCACAAACTATGCTGATCAATACTTACCTGAATTCTGTAATTTGCCTTGCATGGTGTTTTAGTATTACTGAAAAACCTATCAAGCTAAGACAGGAAAGACATTTCATATAAGTCACTGCCAAAGTCATTTTTTTCACTTATTTTTATTAGTTGGAGGCTAATTACTTTACAATATTGTAGTGGTTTTTGTCATACATTGACATGAATCAGCCATGGATTTACATGTATTCCCCATCCCAATCCCCCATTCCCACTTCCCTCTCCACCCCAAAGACATTTTTTTTTTTTTTAAAGTGCTAATGTATGACCAGTGACTCTGGTTGAGGATCTTCCTGAAGAAAAGTATGAAATGAAAAATGTAGTCTAAAATGGGTTTTGTGTGTACTGTTCTGGGTAGTGTCTTTAGAAGGGGATTACCCATATTCATAGAACATGATAATACATTTGCATTTGAGAAGAAGAAGGGAAGATCCTTGCGGTTATAAAAGTGGATGTTTTTCTTAATGGACAATGTTCAGTTAGAAACTAAGAAAGAGAAAGCAAAACTGTGAGGGTGAAACTAGGAGTGATTATAGGACAGACTGAAGTTTTGTTTTGTTTTTGTGACACAGGTGCTGATCTTCTCATTTGTTCCCCGTCTGGAGTGTGACTGTGAATTTGGATTGTGGTTTAACAGTAAGCCCTATGGCAACTGCAAACTCCAGCAATATCCTCTCCTCCACTTTCTAGCTCACAGGTATCCCTGGATACGAGGAATTTCACCACTGGATTTCCATCCCATTCTGTCTCCTCTACCTTGTTGGAATCATGGGCAACTGTACTATCCTACATATTGTCCGGGCAGACCCCAGGCTCCATCAGCCCATGTACTACTTCTTGGCCATGCTTTCTCTCACTGACATGGGCATGTCCTTGCCCACAATGATATCACTCTTCAGGGTGTTGTGGTCCATTTCCAGGGAGATCCAGTTCAACACCTGTGTGGTCCAAATGTTTTTCATTCACACTTTCTCTTTCACTGAATCATCTGTGCTCTTGGCCATGGCTTTTGACCGATATGTGTCCATTTGCCACCCACTAAGATATGCTACCATTCTCACTCCAACACTTATCACTAAAATTGGAATTATAGCCCTGCTTAGAAGTGCCCTTCCTGTGATTCCACTTCTGGCCCGGCTGGCCTTCTTTCCTTTCTGCCATTCTCACACCCTTTCTCATTCTTACTGTCTGCACCAGGACGTGATCCACCTTGCCTGTGCTGACACCAAGTTTAACGTTATATATGGAATGGTTATAATCGTTTTGCTGTGGGGAATGGACTCTCTGGGTATTTTTGTGTCTTATGTTTTCATCCTTCACTCAGTATTAAAAATTTCATCTCAGGAGGGGAGATTTAAGGCCCTCAACACATGTGCATCCCACATCTGTGCTGTACTTATTCTTTATGTGCCTATGATTGGGCTCTCTATTGTCCATCGTTTTGGCAAACACTCATCCCCCCTTATCCACATCTTCATGGCTCATATCTACCTCCTAGTTCCACCTGTGCTCAACCCAGTCATCTATAGTGTGAAGACAAAGCAGATCCGCCAAGGAATTCTCCGCCTACTTTTCCCTCTAAGAATCAGTTCTTCTGTGATGTAGACATGTCCTCAACACAGTGATGACATGAATCATAATATTGTTAATATATAGTGATTTGTCTCCTCTCTATGTTGGCACCAGGGTTACCAAAAAAAGATTACTTAAAAAAAAAAAAAGCAGAAATAGTTCTGACAGTACATTGTGAAAAATCCTAAAGAAGAGGGTTGGTGTCTATTGGATTTATAATAGACTGACTTAACTTCCAAGTTCCCTCAACTTATGAACAAGTTGGAGCAGAGTGAGCTGGAAATCACTTCCATCTGTGGTTTCTCATTTGTAATCCTAATCTGATTCAATGCTGCTTGTCTATGAAGTTTTCCTTTATTATTCTAAACCCATTTTCTTTGCTTCTTGATACACTGTATTATTCAGGGAATCTTATATTACCTTTTGCATCATGTAAGTGTGTTTGTAAATCTACTTATGCTAACTTCCTTAAAGTGGAAAAAACTTTACCTTGATGTAAGAGCATATTAAATTTCAAAAAGGAAATTTTCGAACTTCATGGTCCATAAGCATCATCTTTTAAAGTTTTACTCACATGTTCTATTCTTCTGAGGATATTTAGTTTCATCAGGAATAGAAAAGAACAACTGTTATAGTTTTATTTAATTTTTAGAAATAAGCTTACTCTTTCAGAGAGCCAAAGCTCAGTGATTTTTTATGTCCCTGAGATAATGTCATGTGAAGGCAGTGATTATATAATCTGCTGGATTAGATATATCTAATAATAATTTAGGATATAGTATTTAAACATTAAAAAATCTAACTCACTGAGGTGTAGATACTTATAAGTTTATAGTAGTAGGAAACAGGTAATACAGATCTCAATTTTTATCTAGAACTCTTTTCAATATATAAACTGTCTTCACCTTTCTCTGAAAGGTGCATAGTTGTGCATAGAGTTGTATTTATAAACTTGCAAATTTAATTGAAATTTCTTAGTTCACATGTCTGTACTTACTGAAAGAGAAGAAATAAATGAAGCAGAAAATAAAACTTTAAGAATGCCTTGTAACTCCCAGTTTTTATATTGGTCTTAATGATAAGTAGTATGTTTTCACAAATCTTATTCTATCTACTGTAGGAACTGTGTCTCAAGGATTTTGCTAACTGTGTAAATCAACATTATGTTTAGTGTAAAAGAGTCACTTAATAATTATTCAATGCTGTTCTCTCATATCATCCCACCCTTACATTCTCCCACACAGTTCAAAAGCCTGTTCTTTACATCTGTGTCTCTTTTGCTGTCTTACATATAGGGTCACCATTTCTAAATTCTATATATATGTGTTAATATACTGTATTGGAGTTTCTCTTTCTGACTTACTTCACTCTGTATAATAGGCTCCAGTTTCATCTACCTCATTAAAACTGACTCAGATGTGTTCATTTTTATAGCTGAATAATATTCCGTTGCGTATATGTACCACAGCTTCCTTATCCATTCATCTGCTGATGGACATTTAGGTTGTTTCCATGTCCTAGCTATTGTAAACAGTGCTGTGTTGAACCTTGGGGTACATGTGTCTCTTTCAATTCTGGTTTCCTTGTTGTGTATGCCCAGCAGTGGGATTTCTGGATCATATGGCAGTTCTATTTCTAATTTTCTAAGGGATCTCCACACTGTTCATAGTGGCTGTATTAGTTTTCATTCCGACCAACAATTTAAGAGGGTTCCCTTTTCTCCACACCTTCTCCAGCATTTATTGTTTGTAGATATTTTGATGGCAGTCATTATGGCCAGAGTTTGATGGTCCCTTATTGTGGTTTTTATTTGCATTTCTCTGATAATGAGTGATGTCGAACATCTTTTCATGTGTTTCTTAGCCATCTGTATGTCTCCTTTGGAGAAATGTCTGTTTAGTTCTTTGGCCCATTTTTTGATTGGGTCGTTTATTTTTCTTGTTTTGAGCTGCATGAGTTGCTTATATACTTTGGAGATTAATTCTTTTTCAGTTGCTTCATTTGCTATTATTTTCTCCCATTCTGAAGGCTGCCTTTTCACTTTGCTTATAGTTTCCTTTGTTGTGCAGAAGGTTTTAATTTTCATCAGGTCCCATTTGTTTAGTTTTGCTTTTATTGCCAATATTCTGGGAGGTGGATCATAAAGGATCTTTCTGTGACTTATGTCAGAGAGTGTTCTGCCTATGTTTTCCTCTAGGAGTTTTATAGAGTCTGGCCTTACATTTAGATCTTTAATCCATTTTGACTTTATTTTTGTGTATGGTTCTTTTACAGGTGGTTGACCAGTTTTCCCAACATCACTTGTAAAGAGATTGTTGTTTCTCTATTGTATATTTTTGCCTTCTTTGTCAAAGATAAGTTGCCCATAAGTGTTTGGATTTATCTCTGGGCTTTCTATTCTGTTCCACTGACCTATATTTCTCTCTTTGTGCCAGTACCATACTGTTTTGATGACTGTAGCTTTGTAGTATAGTCTGAAGTCAGGAAGGTTGATTCCTCCAGTTCCGTTCTTCTTTCTCAAGATTGCTTTGGCTATTTGAAGTATTTTATGTTTCCATACAAGTTGTGAAATTATTCTAGTTCTGTGAAAAATACCGTTGGTAGCTTGTTAGGGATTACATTGAATCTATAGATTACTTTGGGTGGTACACTCATTTTCACTGTATTGATTCTTCTGATCCATGAACACAGTATATTTCTTTATCTACGTGTGTCATCTTTGATTTCTTTCATCAGTGCTTTATAGTTTTTCCTATATATAGGTCTTTTGTTTCCTTAAGTAAATTTATTCCTAAGTATGTTATTCTTTTCATTGTTTTAATTTGTATTTTTATTGAAGTATATTTGATTAATAATGTTGTGAGAGTTTCAGATGTACAGCAAAGTAACTCAGTTATACAGACACATGTATCTATTCTTTTTAAAATTATTTTTCTATTAGGTTTCTATAGAATATTGACCAGAAGTCCCTGTGTTATACTGGATTATCTATTTTAAAAATAGCAGTGTGTACATGTCAATTCCAAACTCCCACTCTCCCCCAACTTGTAACAATGAGTTTGTTCTCTAAGTCTGTGTGTCTGTTTCTTTTTGTAAATAAGCTCATTTGTATTTTTTTTATCTTCTGCATATAAGCAATATCATATATTTGCCTTTGTCTGATTTACCTCATTTAGTATGATAATCTCCAGGTCCATCTAAGTTGCTGCAAATGGCATTATTTTGTTATTTTTTAATGGCTGGATAATATTCCATTTTATGTATGTACAACATCTTATTTATTCATTCATCTGTCTATGGACATTTATGTTGCTTCCATGTCATGGCAATTGTTAATAGTGCTGCAGTGAACATGGGTTCATGTGGCCTTTCCAACCATGTTTTTCTCCAGGTGTTTGCCCAGGAGTAGAATTATTGAATCAGAGATGAATTTTGAATATACAAAGGAATGAATGACTGAATGAATGAATAGATGCCACAGTTATATTATGAACTGAGAGGGAAGCTTTATTTTGTCCAGCCCAGCCCTCCAGCAAGTAGCTAGCTCTCTTAAAGTGAAAACCCTCCTACTCTTGCCTAGAATTATGATATGATATAAACATCTATCCCAATTTTATATAGACTTATAAGTTGAGACAGTCTTACACATATTGTTTTGTTTCATAAAGCCATGAATACTTGCTTGTGCCATGAAAGCATTGTCAGCCTATCTGAAAAATCTGCAAGATATCCAGAAGACCAAATAATAATTCATTTTTTTCCAGTCTCCTATCATTAGGAAAAATGTAATGCAATTATTTTCATGATGTCAAATGTTATTCTTTGGATTATGCATTGATCTTCTTTATTTGCAGAAAGTCCTTTGTGGCAAAACACAAAAAATTAAAAAAGCACAAAATCAGAATAGAGAATAATACTCTTCACCATTTAAGTGATTAGTGTTTTCTTTTATGCATGCATTATTCCAAAATACATCATTAGCACACTTAGTCATTCAGTCATTAGATTGAATAACTTAAACCATAAAAGCATTATTTCCTTTAAAAAAGTACAGTGTGGATAACCACCTCATTACACAGAAAGTCTAGAAAAAGCCATATGCATTTATAAAGAGAATAATAGTACAGATATTTTTTTAAGACAGCCAATTCATTTAATTCAACCACTTGGCCATATATAGATTTCTATTATATTCATTATGCACTTTTTTATTGTCTAATGCCAGAGAAATATTTTAGCTCTTTTATAAATGAAGAGGTAGATGTTTCATAGTGGAGATAAGAAATTGTATTATATGAATTATCACAAATAAGTTTATAAATGATAAATCTAGTCCCATGAACCATAGAATGCAATTTGCAAGAATGTTTGGCATGAGAAGAGTTATGTTAGGAAAATGCATGTGCTTACATAAAAGTGCCAGATGAATCCAGTGAACAGAATCCTGATCATTACCACAAATTTCCTTTTCTTAGGAATTTGTCCTGACATAATTTCACCACCATTAAATCAGAATAAGGAATAAAATATATTGATTTAAATTAGTAATCTGACCCAATATAGGGCAGTTAAACTTGTCAAACAATCATTGTAGCTGAGACCAGATTTGGGTCTCCAAATCTGATTTATTTTATTTTATTTTATTTTTTTCCTCCAAATCTGATTTAGATTTGGGTCACCAAATCTAAAAAAAGTTCATCCTCTCCTGCTGTTAAGGTCCTATGGCAGCCTGGCTCTTTTTCCTACCTAAACTGTAGACATTCAGATTACCTTTGGCTGTCAAGACACTTGCAGAATATTTCAATGAAGTGTCCTGCTTTGCAGGTGTCAGATAGGCTAGCCAGGTGGCATGCTTCCCTGGTGGCTCAGACAGTAAAGAATCCACCTGCAATGCAGGAGATCTGAATTTGATCCCTCAGTTGGGAAGATTCCTTGGAAGAGGGCATGGCAACCCACTCCAGTATTCTTGCCTGGAGAATCCCCACTGACAGAGGAGTCCGGTGGGCTACAGTTCATGGAGTCACAAAGAGTTGGACACAAGTAAGTAACTAAGCAGTGTAACAGAACTGAACTCAAGTTATTCCCAGCCCTTAGGTTATAGATTCTATGTTCCTCAACAGTTTAAGTCCTTAATAAGTCCCTCTGATTGGTTACTCCATAGCTAACATTCTTTATTGAGTGCAAGCATGTCTGTCAGCCACTCAGGCTTATCTGACTCTGATAGCTCATGGTGAAGGATTCCTGATCTCCAAAGAAGATTTAGCTCTGGGACCAGGGACCAGGTTTGATCATTCGAGAGCTTTTGTGTAGCAGAGTTTTACTAAAGTATAAAAGGAGACAGAGAAAGCTTCTGACATAGACATCAGAAAGTTTATAGAGTGCCCCCCTTGATAGTCTTATCAAAGGAGTTATATACTTTTTCAATTGGTTATTATGGTAAATCAAAAGAATGTCTCAAGGTTGTAGATGTCTTACCAGACCCAATCCCACAATTTGCACTTTAATATAACAGAATTAGAACTAACAATAGAAAGATCTTACCAGACCCACTCCCACAATATACATTTTAAGATGACAGGCTTAATCAGAAGGGTCTTAACAAGGAGAAACATGTCCTCAAGCAAGATATATTGTTATATTGACTAAAACAAAACAATGTAGAAAAAATGTTTGTCCTTGTTTCCTCCTTGAGAACTCCAGACCTGTATCTCCTCTCTGAAAGCCCCAGACCCCTCTCTCCTCCTCAGGGACCCTGGACTTCTTGTCAACCTACCTAGAAATTGATCCTCTCAACTCTTCCTGACTGTATGTGCTGTAGCCCACCAGTCTCCTCTGTCCATGGAATTTTCTGGGCAAGAATGACAAGTGGGTTGCCATTTCCTAACTAGGGGATCTCCCTGACTCACCAACAAACCTACGTTTCCTGTGCCTCCTGCATTAGCAGGGAGATT
Organism: Hydropotes inermis; assembly: GCA_020226075.1. Classification (NCBI taxonomy): domain Eukaryota; kingdom Metazoa; phylum Chordata; class Mammalia; order Artiodactyla; family Cervidae; genus Hydropotes; species Hydropotes inermis. The sequence goes on from CM035279.1 coordinate 45,065,762, forward strand.
CCTTACCACTGAGCCTCCTGGGAAGCCTAGCATCTTTATTACCTTGCCATATTCTGGATACAAGATAGTATTTCATTATATGTCACACTACCACATTTGTTCCAGACATAGGGGTGATAAATATTTGGAACTTTCTATAGCCTCCTGCCTTTGTATTCCCAAACTACATTATAGGAAATGGGAAACAGAGAATTTGGGGAAGGGCCCTAAAGTAAAATAGTCGTGCAGACAGCGTTGCAGACATGGTCCTGCTTTTCTCACGGGGGCTCACATCTCTAAGGACTGGAGGAAGACTTATTAACTCACCCTTCTTTCCTTGAGAATTAGAGCAGTCACTCATGACGAGCAACTATTCTACAAAGTAGGTAACGCCTGGGATAAGTAAAACTGGGAGGTAACAGGAAAATACAGAGGGGGCTTGAGAGATCAAAGAGAGCAGGGCAGACACCCAAAGTGTGAGAAGGGCCAGGGGGATGTTCAAGAAGGAAGAGGTTCTCAGATTATTAGAGGGCATACTTTCTCTAAATCTTTATTGTCTGTACCCATAGACAGAGGATTCAAGCCAGACATAGGTTTTTCAGATAGAACTTGCCTAATATACTCTAGACTTTCATGGCAAGTAGCCTCCTGTCTGTCAGTGGACATGACTGTTTACACAGCATAAAGGAATATTACCAGACATAACAGAAGAGGAATCCAAAATAAGGATGGGATTATAGCAGATAACATTTCAGGTCCCTTCCAATCCCATGTATCAGTGATTTTAACATGATATTAACTAATAATTATGTTCTAAACCTTAAGACCTTCAGATTGTCGAGTTTATTAACTAATTCCAGACTCCACCCTCCTCCTCTGGGGATGTAGAAAATATCAAAAGGCAATGTGAAACAGGTGCTACAACATGGGGGTTGTGAAAAAAAAAAAAAAATAGATGGGCCAGATACTAATGAATATGGAGAATAATGAATATATATGTTGCAGTAACATCAGAATGCTAATGTGATTGCTCAGATTCCTACTTCACTGAAGTCCCAAAGATCTCATTTTAACTTTTGGTGAGATTTCTCATTCTATTTTGGACTCTTCTTTTATCCCCCAAAATCTGTGCTGAATAAATGGAGAGTATATATGTAGTGTCATCATGTTGATCAGAGGAATTTCTGGGTAGAAAAAGTATTAAGGAGCAATTCATATCTCTGGCTATACTGAATATTTAGTTGATAAAGAAATGAAACTGATACAGTTCACTTTCTACTTCTCAGACCATCTAGGTCACTTTGAACATAGCCATTCATGGTGTTTCCTCTAGAGGAGGATACTCCATAGTCTCCCCTTGTCTTCCTCCTCTCATTATACTTCAAACAGTCATTGGTGTCATTGTTATTGTTGTCATCATCATTGTTCTCGTTTTCATCACTATCATCATCATAGAAAAGGCTCTATGCTGACAAATTTACACACATTATCTCCTTCACCTTAGCACATCTCATCAAATTAGTATTATCTTCATTTTATAGAGGAGACAACTCTTCTACAGAAGAGAGAGAAAAAGAAGTCATTTCATCTATATTAAAGTGGGTAAGCTTTGAAACCAGAATATAATGTAAGTTAATGTGATTGCAGAGCCAGAGAAATAGAGTCTACATAAGAGAGATGTTAGATATCAGTCTCCTTTCAACTTCAGAAGAAGGTCAGTGATATGATGAAAAATGAACTCTAGTTCAGGTATCTTCCAGTTTTCAATGAAACTTCATGTTTACTTCTTCTTGGTAATGGGAGAGAACATTTATAAAATTGGAAAAAATGGTTTGAATTGACTAAGCAGTAAGATAAAAAGAACCAGATTTTTAAATTTTGATTATAGAATAGAAATTAGAAAAGAATCACCAAAAAGAAAGGATAATGTTGGTCAATCTGAGCATTAAAAGTAATAATCAATGCAATTTTGGACAGGAAGGTGATGAGATAGACCAGAATTTGAGAAGTTAAATAGCAGGGCCATAAGAAGTATCAGTTCATACTGTATGTTGGTAGAACTAAGTGTAATATGAACAGTCAGGAAGATTGAATTTGTTTCTGGAATTTACTTATTTGATGTCTTGATAATGGATCTTGCATTTCTTAGAAAATTATTAAACAATTTGGGAAATATCTTCTATAATCAAGGATATTACATGGAACTAGAGGAGACAGAGGGGATTTCACGTCACAGAATGTCAAAGAAGACTTTCCAAGACAGAAGATGCTGATTTATTAGTTTACAGTGGAAAGTAATTTGTCCCATAGACTTTAAATTCTTAAGCCAATATTTTGGTGAGCATGGAGCTGGGCAGTTGATGGGCAAGTGGAGTTTAAGAAATGGCTCCCTTTCTTAATACAGACATGTCTTTATTGACCACAGAAGAAATCCTGGAATCTAGAGGGGGAAAGTATATTTTCTCATTTGAGCAGAAGAGTTTTAGTGTGAAGGTCAGATGCCAGTAGGCATTTTTTTGTGCATTTTACTTTTGTTGTTTGTTGTTGTAGTTGTAATTTTTTCCTCTTGTTTTTGTTTTGAAGGCTAAATTTCTACTCTCTCAACAACCCCTATATCTTTTGTTTTGCATTTTTGGTAGAAAGAATCAGTCTCTAAATGATTAATCTGTTCTGAAACAACAGGAAGAATGTTCTGAATCTTTCAAATCAGATTCAAAATCAATTATAGTTTGCTTATCATCACATATAAAATTATATAGTCTATAATTATAAATTTTAAAATCTACACATTCTACTGAATCATCCTAAGCTATATTTGCCTCAAAGGGATGCTAATCCAAGAACATACAGATATCAGATTTGATTCTATGTGGCTACCATTCCCTTGTTATCAATTACCTAGGTGACGCTAGTGTTACAGAACCTGCCTGACAAATCAGGAGACCTAAGAGTTGTGGGTTCGATCTCTGGATCAAGAAGATCTTCTGGAGGAGGATATGACAACCCACTCTAGTATTCTTGCCTGGAAAATCACCTGGACAGATGAGACTGGCAGGTCCCAGTCCATAGGGTCACAAAAAGTAGGACATGCCTGAAACAGCTTAGCACGCATGCATGGATGCCATCACTGTGGTATCAGTTACGTAGTCAGAGATATGTTTAGCAAGAATAAAAAGCATCCTGACCAAGTCTTGCCTGAATACCGTAAAGATGCCTTGCCTGATATTCTAGTATTGCTGAAAAAGCTATCAAGCTTAGACAAAGACATTCATATAAGTCATTTCAGAAGTCTTTTTTTTTTTTTCCAAAGTGGACTAATATAATACCAGTAACTCTGGTCAAGATTGTTCTAAAGAAAAGCATTTAAAAAAAGAAAAGCATTTAAAAAAAGAAAAGCATTAATTAATGTAATTTACAGTGGTTTTGTGTGTACTGCTCTGGGGGGTAGTGTCTTTAGAAGGATTTTGTGCATGTTCAGACAGCATGTTAATAGTTCTGCATCTGAGGAGAAGGGAAAGTCCTTATGGTTATAAAAGTGGATGTTTTTCTTAACTTATGACATTGAGCAATGAAATAAACAAAAACAAAGCAAAACCGTGAGGGTAAATCTAGGAGTGATTATAGGACAGACTGAAGTTTTGTTTTGTTTTTGTGACACAAGTGCTGATCTTCTCATTTGTTCCCCCTTTGGAGTGTGATTGTGAATCTGGATTGTGGTTTAACAGTTTAACAGTTTAACACCCAATAAGATACGCTACCATTCTCACTCCAGCACTTATCACTAAAATTGGAATTGTAGCCCTGCTTAGAAGTGCCCTTCCTGTGATTCCACTTCTGGCCCGGCTGGCCTTCTTTCCATTTTGCCATTCTCACATCCTTTCTCATTCTTACTGTCTACATCAGGACATGATCCACCCTGCTTGTGCTGATACCAAGTTTAATGTTATTTATGGGTTAGTTCTGATCACTTTGCTGTGGGGAATGGACTCTCTGGGTATTTTTGTGTCTTATGTTTTCATCCTTCACTCAGTATTAAAAATTTCATCTCAGGAGGGGAGATTTAAGGCCCTCAACACATGTGCATCCCACATCTGTGCTGTACTTATTCTTTATGTGCCTATGATTGGGCTCTCTATTGTCCATCGTTTTGGCAAACACTCATCCCCCCTTATCCACATCTTCATGGCGCATATCTACCTGCTAGTTCCACCTGTGCTCAACCCAATCATCTATAGTGTGAAGACCAAGCAGATCCGCCAAGGAGTACTCCACCTGCTTTGCACTTCAGTTCTTCTGTGATGTAGGTTTGCCCTCAAGAAAATGATGGCATCAATATTATGTTTGTAAATATATATAGTGATTTTTCTACATGCTATGTTGGCACCAGAATTGCCAACAAAATATTACTGAAAAGGACAGAAATAAAATTGACATTACATTGTGCAGATGTGCTAAAGTAGAGAATTGGTGTACACTAGGATTATACAGGTGGACTTAACACGTGTTTCCTAAATCCCCTCTAGACATGAATATGTCGGAATGCAATGTGTTAGATACCATTTAAATCTATTGTCTCTCATTTTTAATCCTAATCGTAATTCATGGTTTCCTGTCCATGAAGTTTTCCTTGATTATTCTAAACTCATATTTCTGTGCTTTGTGACATACTGCATTTGTCTGGGAATCTCACACTACCCTTCTTGTTATAAGTGTGTTTGTAAATCTGCTGAAGTTACCTTTATTAAAGATGGTAATGATAGTATCTTGATATAAAAGTATATTAGAGCTCAAAGCATTTTATCTATCTTCATGGTGCATCAGCAGCACCTTTTAAAATTTTATACACATGCTCTATATTTTCTTGAACTTCCCTGGTGGCTCAGACCATAAAGCCTCTGCCTACAATGTGGGAGACCTGGGTTCAATCCCTGGGTTGGGAAGATCTCCTGGAGAAGGAAATGGCAACCCACTTCAGTATTCTTACCTGGAAAATCCCATGCATGGAGAAACCTGGTAGGCTACAGTCCATGCTGTCGCATAGAGTCGGACACAACTGAGCGACTTCACTTCTTCTGTGTTTTCTCAGGAAATTGAATTTCACGAGGTATAGAAATGGGCAACCTTCATTGTTTGTTTTTACTTAATTTTCAGAAATAATTTTAATCTTACAAAAAGCTGACACTTAGTAGTTTTTAAAATCTCTGAGATGTCTTATGAAACCAGTAATTATAATCCATTGTATTAAGTGTATCAAACAATATTTAGGATATATTATTCAAGCATAAAAAATCTGACTGAAGTGCCGCTACTTATGTTTGTGACAGTAAGAAACATAAAATATAAATTTTACTTTTTCTACAATTCTTTTGTCATATAAACTGTCTTTTCATATTATTCAAATGATCTAGTGCATGGCTATGCATAGAGTTGTGTAAGAAACTTGCAATTCTAGTTGAAATTTCTTAATTCACATGTCTATACTTGTTCAAAGACAAATGAATGAAGAAGAAAAAAGCCTTTAAGGATGCTTTATAACTTTATGTATACTGATCTTAATAATACATAATAAGTTTTCACAAGTCTTATTCTATCTACACTAGGAACTGTGTCTCATGCAGCTTGCTACCTGTGAGAACCAACACTATGTATATTTAAATTATGCACTTAATAATTATTGGCTGCATAAGTGAAAGAAATGAATCAATCTTTGGATAAAGAATAACTAATTTTATTGGATTTTTAAAAAAATCTTGGAGAAAGAGATTTCACTTGTCATAAGCCCACATTTCACATGACAAAAAAGGTATTATTAACTTAAAATTACCATTTCAAATATCAAGCATGTGAAGGATATCTAAGACTTCACATGACTTATTCCTGTTCCCTAGTTTTAACTCAGTTATATCTGTTCCCATCCCTCTTATCCTATTTCTTGACTCTACTTCTAAATACTCTTCTCCTTCAGCACTTTCACTTTGATCAAAGGGATAGCAAGTAAAAATAAAGCAAGATATATGAAAATCAAATTTAGATAATATTTCCTACAGTAAATAAATAAAATAAAATTAATATAAATTTTGGAAGACATTGTGAACATTATCATTGGCTGTATACATATAAGTAGCACTTAACTTTAGCCATTCTATAAAATCTTAAAATTTAAAATATATTTTTAGTGCCTGCTTGCTGTATACATCTATCATAATGCTTCTGCTCCAAAAAATGAAAAGTTTTATCATTTTTTTAGCTAACAAATATATTGAAATTATTGAATCTTAGATTTTGCATTTCACACAAATACAAAAATATACAAATGAATATGAAATATACAGGCCAACTTTTGAGTTTACAAATTGTTATCCTCTATATATTTCTTAAGATATATTATTAGGGGTACTTTATATTCATAAATGGGGCTTCCCTTGTAGCTCAGACAGTGAAGAATCTGCCTTCAATGCCGGAGGTCCAGGTTTGATCCCTGAGTTGGGAAGATCCCCTGGAAAAGGGAATAGCAACCCACTCCAGTATTCTTGCCAGCAAAATACCATGGACAGAGGAGCCTGGCAGTCTATAGTCCATGTGGTTGCAAAGAGTCAGAAATGACTGAGCAGTCAACACACATATTCATAAAGTATACTTTACTAAACACATTCAAAAAACACATGTTATCAAAATTAAAGTGACTCTCCCTATAAAATATAGTCATTGAAGACATGAGCGATTGAATTATACAAATGAATGGATATCAAGTTTGTATTATGATTTAAGAAAGAAGCACTATCTTGTTTTTAAAAATTTAACAAAAGCTAGAGTCCAAGCAAGTAGACAGTGCTATTGAAAGAGGAAGGCCTCTTGTCCTTCCCCAAATTCATAATAATACAATTTAAGCATCTATCTCATTTGTACTTGGACTTATAAATTAAGAGACACTCTTACTCATATTGTAATATATAGTAATGTTCAGTTACTAAGTCTTGTCTGACTTTTTGTGACCCCATGGAATGCAGCACACCAGGCCTCCCTGTCCCTCACTATCTCCAGGGGTTGACTTAAGTTCATGTCCATTGAATGGGTGATGCTATCCAACTATCACATCTCATGAAACTTTATCAGCAAAGTGATGGCTTTGCTTTTTATTTATTTGCCTTCTAAAAGCCTTCTCTGCCTACCTGAAGAATATGTAAATATCCAGAAGGCCAAATAATAATTCACCTTTGTGTTCCAATCCCCTATTATTAAGCAAAAATGCAATGCAATCATTTTCATTATATCAAACATTAACCTTTGTGCTATGCATTGATCATCTTTATGCTGAGTGATCACACCATCATAGTTATCTGGGTCATTAAGATCTTTTTTGTATAGTCCTTCTATGTATTCTTGCCATAAAGAAGGCTGAGCACCAAAGAACTGATGCTTTCAAACTGTGGTGTTGGGAAGACTCTTGAGAGTCCCTTGGACTGCAGAGAGATCCAACCAGTCCATCCTAAAGGAAATCATCCCTGAATATTCATTGGAAGGACTGATGCTGAAGCTGAAGCTCCAATACTTTGACCACCTAATGCAAAGAGCTGACTCATTGGAAAAGATCCTGATGCTGGAAAAGATTGAAGGCAGGAGGAGAAGGGGCAACAGAGGATGAGATGGTTGGATGGCATCACTGACTCAGTGGACATGAGATTGAGCAAACTCCAGAAGGTGGTGAAGGACAGGGAAGCCTGGCATACTGCAGTCCATGGAGCTGCAGAGTCAGACACAACTGAGTGACCGAACAACAACATGCTGCAGAAAACACTGTGGAAAAACATGATAGCAAGCAAAAAATCACAGCAGAGGAGGTCACTATCCATTTCACCCCTAAGTGTTTAGCATTTTCATCTATATAAAATATTGCTGCAAAATATTTCATTAGCACACTTAGTCATTTGATCATTCAATTGAATAACTATTAAAACATAATTTCCTTTTAAAAAAACCTACAACATGGGTAATTACATGATTATACAGATAATTTTTAAACAGCCTCTATAAACAGCCGTATGTATTTATAAAAAGAATTATAACAGCATAAATATTTTCAAGACAGTCAAATTACTGGAACCACTTCACCATGTATATGTTTCTATTATGTTCATGATGCACTTCTTTACTGTTTGATGCCAGAGAAGTATTTTAGCTCCTTTGTAAATCAAGAGGTGAATATTTCCTAGTGGAAATAAGGAATTACATGGCAGTAATTATGTTAGACTTCCCTGGTGGCTCAGATGGTAAAGCGTCTGTCTACAATGCGGGAGACCTGGGTTTGATCCCTGGGTGGGGAAGATCTCCTGGAGAAGGAAATGGCAACCCATTCCAGTATTCTTGCCTGGAAAATTCCATGGATGGAGGAGCCTGATAGGTTACAGTCCATGGGGTCGCAAAGAGTCAGACACAACAGAGCGACTTCACTTACTTACTTAATTATGTTATGAGAGTTCATAGATGATAAAGTTTGTCCTAGCACTACAGAATGCAATAGAATATTTACTGTAGGAAGAGCTAAACTAGGACAATTGCATGTGCTAATATAAACATGCCAAATGAATCCAGTGAACAGAATCCAGACCACTATCATACTTCCGTTTTCTTCAGAATTACCCTGACACAATTTCATCCCCATTAAATCAGAATAAGAAATATAACAATTTGATCCAGCTTTAGCAATTGATCCTATATACAGAAATCACATATTTTGTCCCACAGTTATTATAACTAAGACCAAGTGTGTGTGCTTAGTTGCTCAGTTGTGTCTGACTACTTGCTACCCCCATGGACTGGAGCCCTCTTTGCTTCTTTGTCCATGGGGATTGTACAGGCAAGAATACTGGAGTGGCTTGTCAAGTCCTCCTCCAGGGAATCTTCCCAACTCAGAAATCAAATGGGTTCTCCTGCATTGCAGAGGATTCTTTACCAGCTAAGGTACCAGGGAAGCCCAAATTCATTTAAGAAGCTATCCATTCCTGCTAGTGAGGTCTAATAACAGCCTGACTTTAGTCCTACCTGAAATATAGAAATGCAATTATCCTTGGCTGTCATAACATTCCACAGAATGTTACCATGAAATATCCTACTTTTTGATTCCTTTATCTAACCAAAGGTAATTTCTATTCATTGTCACCAAAACAATCTTTAATACACTAAGGTATTGAATAGATAAGAAAATCATACTTTCTGGACACTAAAGGAAAGTTTTTTGAGAGGAAAGGAAATGAATGTTTTAGTTGTAGGTCATACATAATACATAAAGATATATCGGGGGCTGTTACATAAAATCATTAGCATTTATTTTGATTAATTAAGATATTTATCCATTCAACAAATATTTGTTAATTATTTGTATATTTTGAGGTCTTCCCTTGTGGCTCAGCTGGTAAAGAATCTTCCTGCAATGTGGGAGACTTGGGTTCAATCCTTAGGTAGGGAAGATACCCTGGAGAAGAGAAAGGCTACCCATTCAAGTATTCTGGCCTGGAGAGTTCCATGGACTGTATAGTCCAAGGAGTTGCAAAGAATCAGACACAACTGAGCCACTTTCACTTTCTTTCTTTCATATTTTGGGCCCTGCAGATGTTATGGTGAAGAGTGGAATCAGAACTAACTTCTGAGTATGTACAGTTTATATATCATCCTGTCTATAGCAAATTGAAGTGAAGAGGCATGGTTTATTACCAAAAGGATATTTAAATGCCATATGCAACTACAGTGGCACATTACCTTAGTATGTTGAAATAATTCTTGGTGGTACTTGAGCAGTTCCTTGTTAGCTTCCTTTTTACCCAATATCAAGAAGATAACATTTGGAAATACAAATTTTTAAAGCTTTATTCATTGCGTAGGTGTTGCAGGAATAAATCTGACCAAATTGATTTAGACTTGACATTGAAACCTGTATCTCAATCCTGGACTCCCCTGTTCCTTGTTGCTTTATTACTCTTGGATCATTTTGGTTGGGCACAGAGTCCTAGCACCCGCATCCTTATCTCTTTTGTCTTTACCCCATAAACAATGGGGTTCATGGTAGGTGGTACCAGTAAGTAGAGATTTGCCAGGAGGATAAGGACATGCTTGGGTACATGGTGCCCAAAGCGATGGGTAAAGAAGCAAAAGAAGGCCAGAGTGTAGAATATCAGGATGACACATGTATGCGCTCCACAAGTTCCAAAGGCCTTTGTCCGGGCTTCCCTGGAAGGCAGTTGGAAGACTGTTCTCAAGATTAACCAGTAGGACAGGGAGATAAGGACAGTCCTGTGGTGAGGAGAGCAGCAGTGAGCCCATAAATGCTATTAGGGACATTGCTATTGCAAGCCAACTTGGCGATGCCCATGTTCTCACAGTAAGTATGGTGAATGACGTTGCTCTGGCAGAAGTGCAGGCGGAGAATGAGTAGGACGCCAGGGGTGACCACAGTCACACTTCGAGCCACCAGAGCCAGGACCACTTTGCTAATGAGAGAGCCTGTAAGTAGGGTAGCATAATGGAGTGGTGCACAGATAGCCACATAGCGGTCAAAAGCCATGGCCAGTAGGACAGCAGATTCAGAGAGAAACAGAGCATGAACGAAAAACATCTGCGTGAGACAGGCAGGAAATGTTGATATGGAAGGGCCCTGCCAAAAGATAAGAAGCATTTTGGGCACCGTGACAGTACAAAGGAGAACATCATTGAGTGCTAGCATGGCTAGGAAGAGATACATGGGTTCATGGAGGCTTCTGTCGCAGATCACCATTGTCATAACCAGGCCATTACTTATCACAGCCAAAAGGTACATGAAGCTGAAAGGCATGGAAATCCAAATTTGGAAGTCTTCTAATCCTGGGACACCAGTCAGCAAGAAGGCAGTGAGGGGAGTGGATGTACAGTTTGATGTTGTTGTAGAGAAGTGGCAGAAGTCTTTTATGTGAAAAACAGAAGGAAAAGAGCCAGAGTAAATAACAGCAAAAATGAGCATTTATTCCTTCAGCTTAGTCAAATCCAAACCATTAATTTTGGCATGATAATGGATGAAAGCAAAGTACTCAAAAAAATGAACGATCATGGGCAAACCAGTTCCTTTTTATGGAACATCTTTTTCTCTGCGAAAAAAAATTTGTGAATCAAAAAATAGTTGAGTTAAATTTTTGTAATGCCAGTTGTTATAACTATACAATTTATGCATGTTTTTTGAACCTTTAACAGTTCTGTGGGTATAGTGTTTCCCTCTAATTTGGTAATAAATTCTTAAATACTGAAAAGGCAATTTTTCTCTCTCCTTTGTCTTGTGACACTGAATCGAAGTTTGGAGAGAATTAATATTCTATTCTTCAGTGGACAAATTTAATGGGAGGAGATGGGTTGGATGGTAGACTGATAAAGAATTGAAGGCAGCATGAAAGGTTGAATTCTTGTTTTCCATCCTGAGGGGATGAGATATTTCCCTTGGTTTAAGTTTTCCCACAATAAAAAAAAAAAAAAGATTTACTCATCTGTCTCCCATCTGAACTCTTGAAGATAATGTTCATATTAACATGACATTTAAACTGTTGTGAAAAAATTGTAGCGTTATCCATACCATCATAAGACTAGCTCTCAAGGATCAAGATATGGAGTCAGAGAACACAAATGAAACTCAGAGTACTGAATGATCTTACTAGAGCAAGTAGATCACTGGAAAAAGTCATAGCCCACTGTTATTCAGTACCTATTGTTGAAATAAATTTCCAAAGAGTAGACAGAGTGACTGCAATTTTTTGTTCACAAATAAAAGATTAAGACATAATTTCAGCTACTTTTCTTTAGTAGCAGCAGTTCTTGCTCTTAATATATCAAAAAGTCTAAAGAAGATTTTCAAAAATCCCTCATTTGAAATTATCCATTATTCAGACTCATAGAATATAAATTCAGTTGGTCATGTTTGTAGCCCAAAGTGGTACATTTGGTAAATATATATATATATATGATCATATATGTAAATATCATATATATGTCAACACTTTCTGACTGTAACTCTTAGCATGTTTAAAGTGATGGATAATAAACATTATTTCATCCAAAAAGAACCAAAGGGAAAAAAAAAAAATCTGCCCATGCTTCACTCTCATGTGAGACTGTCACACCATTTAGCAGATGGAAAACTACCCTGCATTCCAAGATACCTGACAATCCTCTCTTGAGTTAACTGAAATCCTTTGCATATTATCCCAATCCTTATGAAGGAAGTAGGGCGTGTTACCAAATTATCAGCATAAATTTATTCTCCTGTCTCTCTCTTTCTCTCCCTCCTTTCATGAAATTCAAGTGAAGAAGGAAAAACAAAACTTCTCATCAAGAAGAAAACACACAGATTAGGTAAAGGAGCTCTTAATGAAAACTCCAAGAAAGGATATTTTGAACAGTTATTTCATTAAAATTCATAATAAAATTCATAATTTTATTAACTTCACTAGACTGAAGCTTTCCTTCATTTTTGCAGCTATGTCCTAATAGCTCCTGGCTTTGTTGTATAACACACACAGAAAATATCGGCATGTTTACATGGAAGACATATCAGATACCAGCAAAGGAATGGACAGTACAACAGTACTCGTAAAAATAATAATTTCAAATTGGTATGAAGCCTTATTATGTGCTAAGTATTTCCCTAAAATCTGTTCTAACCATGTTACATGGATTATCTAATTTAATGGTCACAAATACCCGATAAACTAGTTATTATTGGTATCCCAGTTTTACACAGAATGGAACTCAGACATTGGAAAACTTTCTCAAGGTCACATCACTAATGAGTATGTAAAGCCTGTTTTAAAATCTAGGGATCCTAATGACAATTTATAGTTATAACCACGAAACTGTTCTAACTTACCTTTTAGATGCATGGTTTTTCTAAATGATTAGAACATAAAAAAAGACAGTCTTAAATTTCCTCTTTGTATATTCCCAGTGATATTGCCAGGTCATAGACAAAAGGAAATGTCTAGCTTATAAAGATACAGAAAAATAAATATATTTATAGGTTCATCTATATTGTGCATAGACATCCATGAAAACAGACCAGGGAATAACCTCTGGGCTGAGAAGTCTTTTGGGTATTTTACATGCTGAGTAACTCCTTTTCTAACTGAAACCCACAGTCATTATTTGGATTAGCTAAGTTTTCCTTTCATTCTTGGGAAATTAGGTTTTCCAGACATAATGATACATGGTGGTGTGTTCTGTCATACATCTGAGTGACCCTCCCTGACTAACCTTCAAGGCTAATTAAAACTATTACAATTTATATCTTTTATAGAATTGACTTTCATATGTAACTCATCAGTATTTGATATTTATTTCTCTAATTTTTATTTCCAAAGACATAATAAGCTATCCCTGAAGCATTTTTTCCCCTACAGCTCTATATAGGAGTACAGTAAGTATTCAATACATATACTATTTCCCTGCTGAGAGCTGAAGAGTTGCTCCCATGACTATGAATTTTTATGCCCTTTTGAACATGAAAGTTTAAACTATGTCCATCCTTTCTCAGAATATCTTGTGCTGTGCTAAGAGAAAATATGGCATGATTTATACACTTAATACAGTTTAAAAAATTCCTAAAGTGTTGTTAAATTTCACTCAAATCTTTAAAAATCATTATAAATAAATGACATTAAAATTCATTAATCCAAATTTCCCAAAGAATGCAAAATAACAGATGATCAAATGGAGACTGTTTACATCATAGGTCATTAGGAAAATACAAACATAAATCACAGTGAGATACTACTTCATACCCATTAGAATGCCTATAATCATGAAGACAGAAAAGTATTGGTAACTATGAAAAAAACTGAAATACTCATTGCTGCTATGAATATAGAAGAGTGAAGCCAACTTGGAAAAATATGTTGACAGTTTTTCAAAATATTAAAGAGTGACCACACAGTTCACAATTCCAACTCTAGGTATGTAACCAAGAGAAATTAAAAGATACGTTCACATGGACTTGTGTATTAATTTTACTAGGAGTATTATTCATAATAGCCTCAATGAAGAAGTGACCCAATTGTCCATCAACTGGTGAATGGATAAATAAGATGTGGTCTACCCCCAAAATTAAATGCTTCTTGTTGATATAAAAAAGAACAAAGTATTAACATATATCATAACATAGATGAACCTCAAATACATTACAGTAGGTAAAAGAAGCTAGAGACCAAAGACCAGCTACTGTATGCTTTTATTTATATGAAATATCCAGTAAGGATAATATATAGAGTCAGAAAGTAGATAAGTGGTTACCTAGCCTTGAGGACGAGAATGGAAAGTTTCTGTTAATGGATGAGTGGTTCATTTTGGGAATGACAGAAATATCTTAAAATTAGTGTGATAATAGTTGAATATTTGCATAGATTCTTAATTATTTCTTTAAGTTAAATTCCTAAGAAGTGAACTCTAGGTCAAATGTCTGTATTTTTGAACACTTTGGATACATGGTGCAAAATTCTTCTCCAAAAGTGTTGCCTCCAGGGCTACTGCCTCCATCAGCTCACTTGTGTGGGATTTTTGTAAACAAGTAAGTATGCATTATGATATAATGGACATTAGACAAAACAGAGGAGAAGGAAGTGGCAACCCACTCTAGTATTCTTGCCTAGAGAATCCTGTGGACAGAGCAGCCTGGTGGGCTGCTGTCCTTGGGGTCACACAGAGTCGGACACATCTGAAGCAACTTAGCATGCATGCATGCATTAAAGAAGGAAATGGCAACCCAATCCAGTGTTCTTGCCTGAAGAATCCCAGGGACAGAGGATCCTGGTGGACTGCCATCCATGGGGTCACACAGTCGGACTCAACTGAAGTGACTTAGCAGCAGTAATAGTTGAATAAGTCTTTCAACAAAGTAAAATCTATGAAAATGTACAATTAAAATGGATGTATTTTGTGGCATAGGTATCTCAATGTTGCTGTCCAGTAATGTCTGACTTTTTGCAGTCCCATGAGGATCGCCAGGCTCCTCTGTCCTCCACTGTCTCTTAGAGTTTTCTCAGACTCCTGTCCATTGTGTCAGTGATGCTATATAAGCATCTCATCCTCTGATGCCCACTTCTCCTTTTGCCTTTAGTTTTTCCCAGCATCAGTCTTCCCCAATGAGTCAGATCTTTGAATCAAATGGCCAAAGTATTAGAGCTTCAGCTTCAACATCAGTCCTTCCAATGGATATTCAGAATTGATTTCCTTTTTTAGAGTTAACTGGTTGGATCTCCTGGCTATCCGAGAGACTCTCAAGAGTTTTCTCCAGTACCACAGTCTGAAAGCATCAGTTCTTTGTTGCTCAGCCTTCTTTATGGTCCAACTCTCACATCCCTACATGACTACTGGAAAAACCATAGCTTTGCCTCTATGGACTTTTGTCATGAAAGTGATGTCTGCTTCTAATATGCTAAGTTTGTCATAGCTTTCCTTCCAAGGAGCAAGTGTCTTTCAATATAATAGCTATAGTCACTGTCCACAGTGATTTTGGAGCCCCCCAAAATAAAATCTGTACAACTTCCACTTTTTCCCCTTCTATTCATGAAGTGATGGGGCCAGATGCCATGATCTTTATCATGTCCATCCTTACATGAAATTTTCCTTTGATATCCCCAGTTTTCTTGAGGAGATCTCTAGTCTTTCCCATTCTGTTGTTTTCCTCTATTTCTTTGCATTGTTCACTTAAGAAGGCCTTCTAAGAAGGCCTCTCTTCTTTCTATTCTCTGGAGCTCTGCATTCCTTTGGGTGTATCTTTCTCTTTCTTCCCTGCTGTTCACTTCTCTTTTCTCAACTATTTGTAAAGCCTCCTCAGACAATCGCTTTGCCTTCTTGCATTTCTTTTTATTTCATGTGCTTTTATCACTGCCTCCTATACAGTGCTTTGAACTGCTGTCCATTGTTCTTCAGGAACTCTGTCTACCAGACCTAATCCTTTAAAACTACTTGTCACTCCTACTGTATAATCATAAAGGATTTTATATAGGTCATGCCTGAATGACCTTGTGGTTTTCTCTACTTTCTTCAATTCAAGCCTGATTTTTGTAATAAGTAGCTGATGATCTGAGCCACAGTCAGCTCCAGGTCTTGTTTTTGCTGACTGTTTAGAGCTTCTAAATCTTGCAGTGCAAAAATATAATCAATCTCAATAAAGCAGTTTTAAAAGTTAGTGGAGAAGACATAGGAAATATATAATCAACATTGCTGTTATTGAAAATAAAGTTGTGTTTCATTTACAAAATTTGCAAAGTAGAAAGTTACTAGGTAGTAGCTATCCAAAAAATATCTAGTGCTAAACAAATAAGGAAGCAGGATGGGTATGATAAGTACTAATATAATGATTAATACACAAATGATAATAACATAGAGATGATAATGCACTAAGATGTTATCAAGTATTATATATGAATGTATAAAATTGAGAGAAGAAAGTTAAGAGATGTAGAGATGTTATCTTAATAGTGATTTTAAACAAAAGGATCCCTGGGTTGGGAAGATCCCCTGGAGGAGGAAATAGCAACCTACTCCAGTAGTCTTGCCTGGGAAATCCTACTCTTCATGGGGTAACAAAGAGTCAGACACAACTGAGCAATTAACACTTTCACTTTCAGGTGTCATCTAAGTCAGAGAAGAGTAATAACCATTCTTGCATAGATACCTCATTTAGGGAACAGAATAATGTCTTTTGGTTTATATAGTGATAAAGGGGTACTGGTTTGATAATTGCAAAATTTTAAGGGTTCCTTCTTGCTAACAAGCACAAGATGGTAGTGTTCCTTCATGTATGGATCTCAAATGACCCACAATGGCAAAGTTTTTTCCTTCTAGGTTTTTTGTGATATAGTTGACATACATGCCTATCTGCTCAGTCATGTCCAATTCTTTGCAACCTCATGGACTGTATGTAGCCTGCCAGTCTCCTCTGTCCATGACATTTTCAGGCAAGAGTACTGGAGTGGGTTGTCATTCCTTTCTCCAGGGAATCTTCTCAACCCAGGGATTGAACCCACATCTCCTGTGTCTCCAGCATTGGCTGCAGGTATTCTCTAGGACCGGCATAATCTCTAGGACCTGACCAGTTCTATGTCTATTTTTTAGTTCTGTAGTCCCCTTATTTTATTGTATAGTCTTAGTATTCATAGTTCTTTTATTCCACCAAGTATTTATTCAGTTGGAACCCTCCTGTCTCTCATTGTGTATCTAAACTCAGCACCCCGAAGAGGTAGAGTCAGGATTTCCTCTAATTTGTCCACTTTTGTCTCTGTTAGGCGTTCTTCTGTTCCTGTGGAAAATCCTGCTGTCTCATCCTGAACATCATTGCCTGAACTTAAATCTAGAATTTACTACATAAGAATCCTGTGATTTGGGCATTTACTTACCTTTTCAATTTTATAGCTCCCTCATAGCATTGAAAACTTGATTTGTTAATCTGTGCTTTTAATTTTCAATTATACATTTTTCATTTGAATGTTTAAAAAATATTCCAGTTTCTTCCTGAATATTTAAATCTTACTTTCTGTTTTTTTCACTATGTTTATTCATAATTATTTTAAAGCTTATCTAAAATTTTTATTTTTGGATCCTCTATGTTTATCCTTGTATTATTATTATTTTTAATATTAATCATATAACACATATACTTGTTTCTTTTTCTGCTTGGTTATGCTATGGCCAAATATTATATGTAAAAATAAACTAGAAATCATTTATGCCTAAGATAATGTCATATAATGTTATACAAGTTTCCAGGATATGTATACACTTCTGGTAGGTGGTTATTGCCACTGATAATCTCATATTTCTTTAATAAAATCAGAATTTGAGGTTATTTTCACCTATGTTAGTCCCTCTAAGAACTTATCTATTTGTAAATCACCCATACATCTAGGGAAGATCCCATATGGTCTAGGTATTCCCTAGGACCTGGGTAATCTTTAGCACCTGTCCAGTACTAATATCTATTTAAGTTCTGTAGTCCTTTTAGTTTATTGTGTAGTTTTAGTATTCATAGTTCTTTTTTTCCACCAAGGAGTTTTTCAGCTGGAACCCTCCAACCTCCCATTGTGTATCTAAACTCAGCAGCCATCAGAGGTAGAGTCAGAGTTTCTTTGCATTTGTCCACTTGTATCTCCCTTAGGCTTTCTCTGTTCCTGTGGAATTGCTGCTGTCTCATCCTGAACAACATCGCTCCCTTAGGCTCACAGGTCCCTATTCCTTATTTTACCGCTAGTGTCTGTGATTCCCTCAGGCTTCCAGAGACCTATAAAACCAGGAAAAATGAAGAGCTTCTTTTATGACAGATGTATAAGCTGGAAACATTCTACACTTCTTAGAAAACACTATTTCCAATTTGAGCACTTTAACTATGAGCAAGAAAGCAAAGTGGTGAAAGTTAACCAAGTGACAGAGAAACACAAGTGGTCTACAGATAGGAGTAAGTCCATTATGGGGGAGGGCAGATCTGGGAGGGAAAATCACTCTCAATTTCTCAATGGAAAGAAGGGAAGAAACTGTGGGTCAAAAGTAAAAGATTGGCTTTGGGTAGTTGGAGATAGAGAATTTGAATGAAGTGAAAAAATAGTGAATTTTTCAGGGAAAAAATATATCATGTGATGCAATAATATGAGATGAAATGTGTTCTGTTATTTTAAATACTGTGGAAAAGAGTATTTGAATAGAGTGGTGAGGAAAGAAACTTGATTATACAAATTGAAAGAAGGAAAGGAGGTCTGCAGTTTAGTGAACAGGAGTGGCAATGAGGTCAAAAGTAGTAAAATGTGTAAGAGGCAATCTAGGGGATTTGAGAATGAGAGCACAAAGATGGACAGGAAAGGGAAAAATCACATGTATAATCCACCTCTCTTTTTCCATACACAGGGAAGAAGGATCTTATAAGTCCTGAAATGGCTTCCATTTCATTCAGAGATCAGTAAACACAGAAATGAACTGACTTGTTTTTGTCTTTAAGAATTCACTGCTCTAAGGAGAATTGGTTTGAGGAGAATGACACAAAAGTAGAAAGTATTAGATGAGGTAAGTGGCTAATAAAATAGTTTAGAAGAGAAATCATGACAGTGGTAAACAGCAGAAGTGAATAAGTTAAAATATTTTGGGCATCGAAACAAGAGGACATGTTAGTGGATTTGAATAACAAAGGACAATGCATGTTGATCTCATATAAATATTTAGTGGTTTAAATAAGATAATGAATACACAAATCATTTTAAGATTTTGAAAGTTCTCTTAGATATTAGGACCTGAATATGATTCATGAATAAAACTTACAGAATTGAATAATAGTGCCTGTTTTTCTTAAGTTATGGAAAGATCTGTGTTAATAAGAGAGATCTCTACTCATGAAATTAAATATGACCAAACTAGACAGCATATTAAAAAGCAGAGACATTAATTCGCCAACAAAGGTCCATCTAGTCAAAGTTGTGCTTTTTCCAGTAGCCATGTATGGATGTGAGAGTTGGACTATAAAGGAAGCTGAGCACCACAGGATTGATGCTTTTGAACTGTGGTGTTGGAGAAGACTCTTCAGAGTCCCTTGGACTGCAAGAAGATCCAACCAGTCCATCCTAAAGGAGATCAGTCCTGAGTATTCATTGGAAGGACTGATGCTGAAGCTGAAACTCCAATACTTTGGCCACCTGATGTGAAGAACTGACTCTTTGGAAAAGAACCGGATTCTGGGAAGGATTGGGGGCAGGAGGAGAAGGGGACGATAGAGGATGAGATGGTTAGATGGCATCACCAACTCAATGGATATGAGTTTGAGTAGGCTCTGGAAGTTGGTGATGGACAGGGAAGCCTGACACGCTGCAGTCCATGGGGTCACAAAGAGTCAGACACGACTGAATGACTGAACTGAACTGAACTACTCATGAAAGAGTCATTGGATCATGCAGAAAAAAGCCCAGATGATTAAATTTCAGGGGATTTGGTAATAGGCCTAAGATGCTATATGGCTGTTGTGACAGACAGCCTGGCAGTAAACATATAGACTAGTTAAGTACTAATTTATTTAAATGTCTGAGGGAACTGCTTTTTTTGTTTATTTTAATATCATTGTGGCATTAGGACTAGCACATGATGTCAGGCATATGACTGAATCTTCAAGCACTGACCGAGCCAGTCACATATTGCATCATCCATGTAGATGAGTTAGCCACTGTTCTGGGAAATCACCACCCACTAGAGCAGAATCCTAAAACTGATATTCATTAAAGCTATTATTGTACTTATGGAGTATTGGGCAAACTGTTTGAGTCTCTAAGCCTCCATTTACTTATCTATAACATTTCTTTCTGTTGACATCACTGAGATACTTTATGGTACAAATATGATAATCAAAATTAAAAAATTCAAAATGAAGGGGGACTGTGGTAAGCATTTTTATAAATTATTTAATTGTCTATACAATATTGTGGGACAAGGCTTGTTATCTTTTTCAATGAAATACATTAAAACAATTAGCAGAGGAGCAAAAATATATATATCAAGAGAATGGTACTATGTTATTGCAATTATAGTGGACCACTGAATCACAGTATGTGGGTGAGTCAATTTCATTCTGATATCTAGGGATGATGAGACTGTGATTGTTGATATTTTTCTTGTAGCTGTCAGAGATGGCCAAAGGCCATGTCCACAGATGGCAACATCAGAAAACTTGTGAGTTCCAGTGACAATAAAAGGGATCAATCAACAAACTGACATAACTTTCATATCAATTATTATCAGTGGAACAAATGATTGAAATTCACTTAAATAAAACTTTTGCTTCATTGCAGGATATTACTGTTGGTCTTTGCAACCCTATGGACTGTACCTTTGTCCATGGAATTCTCCAGGCAGGAATACTGGAGTGGGTTGCCGTTCCATTCTCCAGGGGATTTTCCTGACCTACTGACCCAGGGATTGAACCAGGGTCTACCTCACTACCGGCAGATTTTTTTACATTATGAGTGATCATTTTGGGGTAAGTACATAAAGAAACCTTGGTGGATAATATGAAAAAGAAACCAAATTCCAAATACTCTAGATTGTAAATTAAGTCAACCCTATTTACCCTTAGATGTTTTTGGATCTGATTCCCATTTAAACAAGTTTGAGGGCCTGTCTGTGTGCCTCTTTCAACTATGCACACTTGCTGCACAGTTCATACCTTATAATGTTACTTAATTATTCTTGTGGGCTTTATCCATTGGTTAAAACTAAATCCATGCATTCATTGCTTTAGTTTTTTCTGTCATACATTCTAAAATGTTTCCACCAAGTATCCTTGTCAGAGAAAATGAATGCTTTAAGGTTGTATGTTATTATTAATTTTAGGAGTTCACATTTTTATGGTAGAAAAATGGCTCCATGGGACAGCCTCATGACAAGTTCTAATTCGAGTATTGGAGAGTTGGCCTCATTCTACCTCTCTGGGATTCCTGGATATGAGGATGTTCAACACTTTATTTCCATCCCCTTTTGTGTGTTCTATCTGACTGGGTTAGTGGGCAACTGTACAGTTCTTCACATCATCCACACTGACAAGAGTCTCCATGAGCCCATGTACTACTTCCTGGCCATGCTGTCCTTCACGGACATGGGCATGTCCATCTCCACCCTGCCCACAGTACTGAGAACCTTCTGGTTTGATGCTAAGGAGATTGAGATCAATACTTGTGTAGCCCAGATGTATTTTATTCACACTTTTTCTCTAATGGAATCAGCTGTGCTCCTAGCCATGGCTTTTGACCGCTATGTTGCCATCTGTGATCCTTTGAGGTATTCCAGCAAACTTACCCCACAGCGTATCGTCTACATTGGGGTCTTCATCATAATCAGATGCTCCACTGTCCTCCCTGTTGTTCTTGTTCGTATCCCCACATTTTCTTTCTGCCACTACCATGTTCTCTCCCACTCCTTCTGCTTACATCAAGATGTCATCCGGTTAGCCTGTTCTGACATCTCATTCAATGTTTTGTATGGTTTGTTTGTTGTTGCATTTTATTGGGGTGTAGATTCTCTAGGAATCTTTTTATCTTATGCTTTCATCCTCCGCTCTGTGTTGCTCATTGCATCCCGGGGAGGGAAACTCAAAGCCCTCAATACATGTGTCTCCCATATTTGTGCTGTGCTCATTCTGTATGTGCCAATGATAGGATTGTCCTTAGTGCATCGTTTTGCAAAGCATTCCTCTCCCATTATTCATATTACCATGGCAGATATTTACCTGTTAGTTCCACCAGTTCTCAACCCAATTATTTATAGCATCAAGACAAAGCAGATTCGCCAAGGCTTGCTAAGGATATTATTATCCAAAAGGATTGGGCTTGCTCACACTTAGAAGATATATGATCCCCTTTCAACCTTTACATTCATTTTCTTCATCCTGAAGATAATCTGTCAGAAATTCTTAGACACATTTTATACGTATAGTTCCATGATAGTCAATAAATTCTACATGTCACCTCAAGAAAAATAATTGTACTTGTTTCGATCATTACTTCCTTAAAATCTCAAAATCTTTGTGTCAGGAGATTTAGTAAGAGGGAATTTATTTCATTCAGCTATTTTGTGGTGATATTTTTCATTTAGATTTTAGGATAAAATCAAGTTTCCATGTTAAAACTAAGACAGAGAAGTTAACTATTCAAAGGAAAAAGAGATAATATATAGTAAAGTTGGTGTTGATGGCTAGGTACATTTGTTTCCATTGAGGCAAATTAGACTTCATTCTCCATATTTTAAGTCACATAATAGTCAAATAAATAAATGATTTTAGAGATGGGATCAATGAAAATATTACATTTGTCTCCTTTACGTCTACTCAAATGATTGTCAGAAAAAAGCTAGACAGTAAATGCATAGACTTACTCTTCATCAGTGGAGAAAACTCACAAGACAAATCCAGACTTCACACAAAATGGGCTCTCTACTAGTATAATGGGAAAGAAAAACTGTAAAAATCATTTGGTCAATGTACACTCCTATTAAATCTAACATGTTCAGAACTTTAAACAAAAATAAAGCAAGAGAGATTCCCTCCAGATCACCACAAATTGTAACTGCCCATCACCCTTGCTGTCTCTCACAATTCCCTAGAAAATAAGAAGAAAGATATTTTCAACAGCTAAGCTTAAAGGACACATTTTAATGAAAGAATAGAAATGGATCTAAGACAATTAGAGAATTTAAAGAGAATCCTAACTAATAATTTTTGTACAAACACTTTTAAATCACCCCAACACCCCCCTTTGTTAAATTATGGGAAGCCAAAAATTATATCAATATTTTATGCAAGGGTATGACTGGAATATTCTTTGGAAGAACTAATGCTGAAGCTGAGGCTCCAATACTTTGGCCACCTGATGCAAAGAATTGACTTATTAAAAAAGACCCTGATGCTGGGAAAAATTGAAGATAGGAGGAGAAGGGGATGACAAAGGATGACATGTTTGGATGGCATCACCAACTCAGTGGACATGAGTTTGAGCATATTCCAAGAGATCGTGAAGGCCAGGGAAGCCTGCCATGGGGTCAAAAAGAGTCAAACACAACTGAATGACTGAACAACAATGGCTAGATAATTGGAAAGCAGAAAAATACAGAAAGTAACTTTAAAAATAAACCTATACAGAACCATAGTTTTCAAAAATTCTTTTAAAAAGTAAACTAAACTCAGGAAACATAATTAAAATAGATAATAAACTCTGTAGTTCCAAATAAATTGAAAACAGAAAAAATTCTGCTAAAATATACCTTGAAATTAAATCAGATAAGAAGACAGATTTTTAGCCAAAGTGGGTCACTGAATACTGGAGAATACCAAAAAGAATTTTTTTTAAGTGCTATTAAGATTTACACATTATGGTAGCATTATTTCTTCATCCTAACCATGTGCAGGCTGAGCTCCAGGGCAAACCTGTCATACGTGCGTTGCCTATTAAGGAATTTGTTTGACTTCCCTTTCTAAAAGAGTCTTCTTTTCTCCTTCATATCTAGGCTTACTTGTACTCTGTCCTCTCCTTACTCTTCATTAGTCGCAGTTTTTTCTCTTTGTTATATGTAGAAAAACTAAATATGCAAAGATTTACCTGATGCTTTCTCTCTTACACTTGGGAAACTGATGCTTTTGAGTTGAATCACCCCATTTTGGAAGAAAAAACAACTTTTTGTTCTGATTAACCAAAAAATGAACATTAAGCTTCCTTTTAAAAAATAATTGCACATATTAAAACATGAATATATAATAAGCTTGTAGATAGTCATGATGATAAACCAGAAACAGAGATAGAAATTGACAGAGGTGTACACATATATATAAGGTAGAAATTTCTCCTTTGTATTAATTAAAGTTCTGTTAGGGGAAGAAAAGTCATTCTCAAACTGCATAAGGACTTTGATAAAGGTATCAGGGGGTAATTGAAAATATGTGTGCAGGATTTATGAAAACCAAAAAGAAATATTTATTTGTATGTCTTATAAATATATAGATGATGTATATATTATAGTATTACAGAAGGGAATTTGCTGCCAACACTAGTCCTAAAGTGTCAAGGAAAAAAAAATTACCAAAATATGGAAGGGACAGGAAGGATATAGAGAAGGACACTCAGCATGAGTTTTCCCTTTCTACAGAGAATGCAGCCACCATGGGGAAGCCACAGTGAGGGTTGGTGGGGAATCAAGGGAGTAAACCCTCCAGCTGTAGGTTTTTTTCTGTATTCCTGTTTTGTGCCATTTCTGTTGTTGATCAAATCAAACCAGAAGTCAGAGGGCAAAGTGGCCTGTTGAGGCAGCTCACTGTGGTCAGTACACAGAACATAGCACATCTGGAAAAGAGCTTAAGGATGCCCTTCTTCCTGTAACCAGAGCAACCAGTCTTCCTTTCATAGTTGTATCTACTCTCGGGCTTTGTGGTCTAGGTAGTGCTCTCTATATACCCATTAATGTGAACATTTGCACATTACCTTCTCATCTTCAGAATGAATCATTCATAATTGAGCTTATACCTAGGTTGTCAAAGAACTCAGCAATGAGAGGTTAAAACTGTTTTTTTATTTCCCTCTATTTTATACATTAGAAATATATAGACATCATGATAAAGGAATATGGTTGTACTGACTAATAATCCTCTGAATGTGGGATCTTTGATCATATCAAACTTAGATGATGTCAAAGTGATTTAAGTTCATATTTAAAAAGTAAGTATAAGGAAAAGTATAAGGCAACTGGTGCCAATGAAATCAAGTAAATTCAAATCTTTTTCTGGTAATTTCAAAAAGAGATGTGTTAATTTGGAGTTCCAAAGGGTTTCTAGTGGTATGATAGAAATAGCGTATTATTTTCATAGACTATTAGTAGATGGTGAATTTCTTAATATGTAATTTTTCATTCTGAGAGCTATTGCTTCTATTGACATAATTACTTCTATTTCCAATTCCTGAAAGAGCCAGTTCTCAATGAGTATCTTAAATACTGGAAGATTACTAAGCCATGACATATGTGCAGTCTACAATATCTTAGTTGAGTGAATCAGTAATAGTGTTAAGACTTATAATTAAATCAATATTACCAGTCTCAAGACCAGAATTGCAAAGATTAACAGTAGAACACATTTTTAAAAGAGTTCCTGTACTAAGCATTTAAAAGTCAGTATTATTGATGAACACAGTTTTATTCACCCTGAGTAGTCCACATGCCAACCCTGCTGCACGGTATAATCACCAATAGACATTTAGAAGTTGATATTGTTGACAGACATAGTGAACCTTATTCATTGAGTGAAAGTTGTTCATAGTCTGATCCAGTGTATATAATCAGTTCAATAGGAAGAACTCAACGACACAGTGAAGAAAGTACCACTCGAGAGAATCAAGATTTGAGTGATCACATTGACTTTACTGTTTATGATCTTTCAAATACACTTTATTTTTTATTGTAATTTTAAGAGTACAGCAAAATTG
Organism: Hydropotes inermis; assembly: GCA_020226075.1. NCBI lineage: Eukaryota > Metazoa > Chordata > Mammalia > Artiodactyla > Cervidae > Hydropotes > Hydropotes inermis. The sequence continues at coordinate 45,091,732 of CM035279.1, forward strand.
AGTTGAAGTTAACAGACATTTCTCATATATTCCGTATTGTAACAGTTTTGAGGGAGTTGACTCACAGAAGTGTTTCATTTTTACCTAGTATTTGGTAACAGAACTGAACTAGAATCATTCCCAGCCTTTAAGTTGTAGACTCTATGTCCCTCAACAGTTTAAGTCCTTAATAAAGTCCTTCTCATTGGCTGCTCCATAGCTAACATTCTTTATCGCATGCGTGCATGCCTGTCAGTGACTCATTTTATCTGACTCTTTGTGACTTTATGTGCTGTAGCCCTCCAGGCTCCTCTGTCCATGGAGTTTTCCAGGCGAGAATACAAGTGGGTTGTCATTTCCTACTCCAGGGGATCTCTCCAACCAAGAAATCGAACCTGCATCTTCTGTATTGGCCGGCAGATTCTTTACTACTGAGCCGCCTGGGAAGCCCAACATCTTTATTACCCAGCTGTATTCTGGATACAAGCTACTATTTCATAACATGTTGCACTACCACATTTGTTCCAGATATCAAGGTAATCAATATTTGAGGCTCTCTATAGCCTTCATGGTTCTTTGCCTATAGCTCAAATGGTAAAGAATCTGCCTGCAATGCAGGATACCAGGGTTCTATTCCTGGGTTGGGAAGTTCCTCTGGAGAAGGGAATGGCAATCTACTTCAGTATTCTTGCCTGTAGAATTCCATGGCCAGAGATGCCTGGCAGGCTACAGTCCCAGGGATCACAAAGAGTCGGACATGACTGAGTAAGTGAACTGAACTGATAATGCAATTTGGGAATGCAAAGGCAAGAAGGCTATGTGTGTGTTAGTTGCTCAGTCATGTCCAACTTTTTGCATCCCCATGGACTGTGAACCCCAGGCTTCCCTGTCCATCACCAACTCCTGGAGTTTACTCAAACTCATGTACATTGAGCTGGTGATGGCATCAAATCATCTCATCCTTTGCCATCCCCTTCTCCTCCTGCCTTCAGTCTTTCCTAGCATAGGGTCTTTTCCAATGAGTCAGTTCTTCACATCAGGTGGCCAACATTGGAGCTTCAGCTTCAGCATCAGTCCTTCCAATGAATATTCAGGACTGATTTAGGGAATGGAAAACAGAGGATTTGGAGAAGGGCCATAAACTACAAGGGTGGCACAGACAGGGTTACAGGTGCAGTCTTGAATTTCTCATGGGGACTCATATCTCTAAGGGCTGGAGGGAGACTTATTAACTCATCCTTCTTTCCTTGAGCATTAGAGCAGTCACTCATGACAAGAGCAACTATTCTACCAAGTAGGTAATGACTGGGAAAAGTAAAACTGGGAGGTAATAGGAAAATACAGAGGGGGTCTGAGAGATCAAAGAGAGCAGGACAGACACCCAAAGTGTGGGAAGAAGGGCCAGGGGAATGGTTTGAGAAGGAAGAGGTTCTCAGGTTATTAGAGGGAATACTTTCTCCAAATCTTTATTGTCTGTACCCATAGAAAGAGAATTCAATCCAGATGTAGGTTTTTCAGATAGAACTTGCCTAATATACCCTAGACTTTCATGGCAAGTAGTCCCCTGTCTGTCAGTGGACATGACTGTTTACACAGCATAAAGGAATATTACCAGATGTAACAGAAGAGGAATCCAGAATAAGAGTGGCATTACAGCAGATAAAACTCTAGGTCCCTTCCAATCCCATGTATCTGTGATTTTTAACATGATATTAACTATTAATTAAAAACTTTAAATTAAAAAAAAAAGTTTTTAATTAAAAACTTCCCTGGTGGCTCAGACGGTAAAGCATCTGCCTACAATGCGGGGAACCCAGGTTCGATCCCTGGGTTGGGAAGATCCTCTGGAGAAGGAAATGGCAACCCACTCCAGTAGTCTTGCCTGGAAAATCCCATGGATGGAGGAGCATGGTAGGCTACAGTCCATGGGGTTGCAAAGAGTTGGACATGACTGAGTGACTTCACTCACTCTATTAATTATGTTCTAAACCTTAAGACTTACAGATTTTTTAATTTATTACCTAATTCCATTGACCTCCTTCTCCGGGGATGTGGAAGATATCAAAAACTATGTGAATGAATTTGAGATTGCAGTATCAGGATAAAGAGGTATTGGATTGTCAAATCAAATGAGAGCTAAAACATGGGGGCTGTGAAATAATAGATGGACCAGATACTAGTGAATATGGAGAGTAATGAATATTTATGTTGTGGTAACAGAATGCTAATGTGACTGCTCATATTCCAGTTCACTGAAGATTCCAGTTCACTCAGCCTCCAGTTCACTGAAGTCCCCAAAAATCTCATTCTTACTCTTGGTGAGATTTCTCACTCTATTTTGGACTCTTCTTACCAGCCCCCAATATTGGTACTGATTAAAATGAAATGTATATATGTAGTTTCTGATAAGAGGAATTTCTGCATAGAAAAAATACTAAGGAGCAATTCATATTTCTTGCTATACTGAAATTCTAGTGGAGGAAAAGGAGATTAAATTGATACAGTTCATTTTCTACTTCTCAGAGCATCTAGAGCATCTCAGAGCATCACTTGTAAGATGGCCACTCATGGTGTTTCCTCTAGAGGAGAATACTTAACAGTCTTCCCTTGTCTTCCTCCTCTCATTACACTTCAGTCACTGTTGGTGTTATTGTTATCATCATCATTGTTGATGTTGTCATCATCATTCTCATTTTCATCACTATCATCATCACAGAAAAGGCTCTGTACCAAGTATTTTACACATAATATCTCCTTCGCATTAGCACATCCCATCAAACTATTAGTATCTTCAGTTTACAGAGGAAGCAACTTTGGTACAGAGAAAAATAGTCATTTCATCTAAATTAAAGTGAGTAAGCTTTGAAACCAGTATATAACTTAAGTTAATGTGATTGCAGAACCAGAGAAACAGATTCTACGTCAGTTCAGTTCAGTTGCTCAGTCGTCTCCGACTCTTTGTGACCCCATGAATCACAGCACGCCAGGCCTCCCTGTCCATCACAAATTCCCAGAGTTTACTCAAACCCATGTGCATCGAGTTGGTGATGCCATCCAACCATCTCATCCTCTGTTGTCTCCTTCTCCTCCTGCCCGCAATCCGTCCCAGCATCAGGGCTTTTTCCAATGAGTCAATTCTTTGCATGACATGGCCAAAGTACTGGAGTTTCAGCTTCAGCATCAGTCCTTTCAATGAACACCGAGGACTGATCTCCTTTAGGATGGATTGGTTGGATCTCCTTGCAGTCCAAGGGACTCTCAAGAGCCTTCTCCAACACCATAGTTCAAAAGCATCCATTTTTCAGTGCTCAGCTTTCTTTATAGTCCAACTCTCACATACATACATGACCACTGGAAAAACCATAGCCTTGACTAGATGAGCCTTTGTTGGCAAAGTAATGTCTCCACTTTTTAATATGCTGTCTAGGTTGGTCATCCCTTTCCTTCCAAGAGGTAAGCATCTTTTAATTTCATGGCTGCAGTCACCATCTGCAGTGGTTTTGGAGCCCAAAAAAATAAAGTCTGACACTCTTTCCACTGTCTCCCCATCTATTTCCCATGAAGTGATGGGGCCAGATGCCATGAGCTTAGTTTTCTGAATGTTAAGCTTTAAGCCAACCTTTTCACTCTCCTTTTTTACTTTCATCAAGATTTTCTGTCTCTTTAAAACCTCAGAAAAAAGTCAGTGATATGATGAAAGATGACCTCTAGATCAGGTATCTTCCAGTTATCAGTGAAACTTCATGTTTTCTACTTCATGTCAATGGGAGAGAACATTTACAAAATCCAAAAAATGGTCTGAATTGACTAAGCAGTGAGATAAAAACCATACTTTTAAATTTTGGTTATAGAATAGAAATTGGGAAAGAATCAACAAAAAGAAGGGATAATATTGGAAAATCTGAGCATTTAAAGTATTAACCAGTGCAATTTTAGACAGGAAGTTGAGGAAATAGGAATTTGAGAAGTTAAATTAAAGCAGGGCCATAAGAAGTTTCAGTTCATACAATAAGTGGCTAGAATTTAAGTGTAATATGAACAGTCAGGAAGATTGAATTTGTTTCTAGAATTTCCTTATTTGATGTCTTGATTATGGATCTTGCATTTCTTAGAAAATTATTAAGCAATTTGGGGAAATATCTTCTATAATCAAGTTTATTTACATGGAACTAGAGGAGACTGAGGGGATTTCATTTCCCAGAACATCAAAAGAGACTTTCCAGGACAGAAGATGCTGATTTATTAGTTTACAGTGGAAGGTAATCTGTCCCATAGACTTTGAATTCTTAAATCAATATTTTGGTGAGCATGGAGGCTGGGCAGTTGATGAGCAAGTGGGTTTTGAGAAGTGGTTTACCTTTCTTAATACAGAGATGTCTTTCTTGACCATAGAAGAAATCCTGGAATCTAGTGGGGGAAGATATACTTTCTCATTTGAGCATAAAAGTTTTAGTGTGAAGGTCAGATGCCAGTAGGCATTTTTTATGCAGTTTACTTTTGTTGTTTTCTCTTATTTTTGCTTTGATGGATAAGTTTCTAATCTCTCAAAAACCCCTGTAACTATTGTTTGCAATTTTTTGTAGGAAAAACAGTCTCTAAATGATTAGTAAGTTCTATAACATAAGAGGAAGAATGTTCTGAATCTTTCAAATCAGTTTCAAAATCAATTATAATTTACTTAACATTCCATAATTATATAATTAAAAGTTTTAGAATCCACATATTCTTCTAAATCATCTTAACCTGTATTTATCTCAGGGGGATGCTCATCACAGAACATATTGATACTAGAGTTGCCTCTATGTGGATATAATCCTTAGGTGGCACTGGTGATAAAGAACCCATAATCCAATGAAGGAGACTTAAGAGAGGTGGGTTCTATATCTGGCTAAAGAAGATCCCGTGGAGGGGAAAATGGCAACCCACTCCAGTATTCTTGCCTGAAAAATCCCATGGACAGAGGAGCCTGCCTGGTCCCAATCCATAGGGTCTCAAAGAGTTGGACTTGACTAAAGCAACTTAGCATACACATGTGGATACCATCCTTGTGGTATCAATTATGTAGTCAAACTTATGTTTAGTAAGAATAAGAACAATCCTGACCAAATCTTGCCTGAATACTGTAATGATGCCTTGCATGATATTCGAGTATTGCTGAAAAATCTTTCAAGCTCAGACAAAGACATTCATATAAGTCATTCTCTCTCTCTTTAGTCATTAAGTCGTGTCTGACTCTTGCGACCCCATGCCAGGCTCCTCTGTCCACAGGATTCTCCAGGCAAGAATACTGGAGTATTGTAGAAAGTCATTTGTTTTTAAAAGTCTAGTATAAGGAAATGGCAACCCACTCCAGTGTTCTTGCCTGGAGAATCCCAGGGACAGGGGAGCCTGGTGGGCTGCCATCTATGTGGTCACACAGAGTTGGACACAACTGAAGTGACTTAGCAGCAGCAGCAGCATAAGACCAATGGGCTTCCCTGGTGGCTCAGATGGTAAAGAATCTGCCTGCTATGTGGGGGACCTGGGTTTGATCCCTGGTTGGAAAGATTCCTTTTGGCATGATAACCCACTCTAGTATTCTTTCCTGGAGAATCCCCATGAACAGAGGAGCCTAGAGGGCTATAGTCCATGCAATCATGGAGTCCTTTATGACTGAGTGACTAAGCACAGCATAGCACATAAGACCAGTAACTCTGGCCAAGATTGTTCTAAAGAAAAGTATAAAATTAATAATGTACTCTACAATGGTTTTGTGTGTGCTGCTCTGGGGGCAGTGTCTTTGAAGGAAAATGTATATATTCAGACAGCTTGTTAATAGTTCTTCATCTGAGGAGAAGGGAAAGTCCTTATGGTTATAAAAGTGAATGTTTTTCTTAACTGATGAAATTGAGCAATGAAATGAAGAAAAACAAAGCAAAACTGTGAGGGTGAAACTAGGAGTGATTATAGGACAGACTGAAGTTTTGTTTTGTTTTTGTGACACAGGTGCTGATCTTCTCATTTGTTCCCCCTTTGGAGTGTGATTATGAATCTGGATTGTGGTTTAACAGTAAGCCCTATGGCAACTGCAAACTCCAGCAATATCCTCTCCTCCACCTTCTATCTCACAGGTATCCCTGGATATGAGGAATTTCACCACTGGATTTCCATCCCATTCTGTCTCCTCTACCTTGCTCTATCATGGGCAACTGTACTGTCCTACATATTGTCCGGACAGACCCCAGGCTCCATCAGCCCATGTACTACTTCCTGGCCATGCTTTCTCTCACTGACATAGGCATGTCCTTGCCCACAATGATATCACTCTTCAGGGTATTGTGGTCCATTTCCAGGGAGATCCAGTTCAACACCTGTGTGGTCCAAATGTTTTTTATTCACACTTTCTCTTTCACTGAATCATCTGTGTTCTTGGCCATGGCCCTTGACTGATATGTGGCCATTTGCCACCCACTAAGATATGCTACCATTCTCACTCCAACACTTATCACTAAAATTGGAATTGTAGCCCTGCTTAGAAGTGCCTTTGCCATGATTCCACTTCTGGCCCAGCTGGCTTTCTTTCCCTTCTGCCACTCCCACATCCTTTCTCATTCTTACTGTCTACATCAGGACATGATCCGCCTTGCTTGTGCTGACACTAAGTTTAATGTTATTTATGGGTTAGTTCTGATCACTTTGCTGTGGGGAATGGACTCTCTGGGTATTTTTGTGTCTTATGTTTTCATCCTTCACTCAGTATTAAAAATTTCATCTCAGGAAGGGAGATTTAAGACCCTCAACACATGTGCATCTCACATCTGTGCTGTACTTATTCTTTATGTGCCTATGATTCGGCTCTCTATTGTCCATCGTTTTGGCAAACACTCATCCCCCCTTATCCACATCTTCATGGCGCATATCTACCTGCTAATTCCACCTGTGCTCAACCCAATTATCTATAGTGTGAAGACCAAGCAGATCCGCCAAGGAATTCTCAACGTGCTTTTCCCCATAAGAATCAGTTCTTCTATGATCTAGACACGTCCTCAAGTCAATGATGGCATCAACCTTAAGTGTAAAAATACATAGTGAATGTCTACACTTTATAAACAGAATAGAACTTTACTTTATAAACAGAAATAGAACTGACAGTAGATCTAAAGGAGAGAGTTGATGTCCACTGGAAATATAAAGACTGACTTAGCAAGTGCTTCATAAGTCTCCTTTATGAAATTGTTGGAGTGGAGTTTTGAAATCATTTCCATCTATTGTCTCTCATTTCTAATCTTAACTGCGATTGAGGTTACCCATCCATGATGTTTTCCCTGAGTATTCTAGAATAACCTTTTTTTTTTTTTTTTGCTTCTTGACATACTGTATTTGTCCATGATTATTATATTACCTTTCTGATAAGTGTGTTTATAAATCTGCTGAAGTTACCTTTATTAAAGATTGGAAAAAAATCATATGTTGATGTAAGAGTTTATTAGAGCTCACAGCATTTTATCTATTTTCATGGTACATCAATAGCATATTTTAAAATTTTATACACGTGTTCAGTCTTTTCTGAGGAAATTTAGTTTCACCAGGAATAGAAACAGTCAACCTTCATTGTCTGTTTTTACTTAATTTTTAGAATTAATTTTATTCTTACAGAAATCTGCAACTCAGAACTGTTTGAAATCCCTGAGATAATGTCTTGCGAAGTCAGTGTTTATAACCCATTGGATTAAATGTATCTAAGAATAATTTAGGATATAGTATTCAAATATAAAAATTCTAAGTCACTAAGGTATAGCCACTTACATTTGTGATACCAAGAAACAAAATATAAATCTTTTTGCCCAGAACTCTTTTAGCATACAAACTCTTTTCATATAACTCAAATGATCTAGTTGCAGGTGTGTATACAGTTGTATAATAAACTTACACTTCTCGTTGAAATTTCTTAATTCACATGTCTACACTTTTTCAAAGACAAGTAAATTAAGCAGAAAAAAAGATTTTAAGAATGCTTTATAACTTTGAGTATGTATATTGGCTTTAATAATAAGTAATATGTTTTCTCAAATTTTATTCTATCTACTGTAGGAACTGTTTCTCATGCATCTTGCTACTTGTGAGAGTGAATACTAGTTTAGTTAAATTATGAACTCAATAATTATTGAATGCATAATTGATTAAGAAATGAATCAATCATTGGATATAGAAGAACTAGTTCTAATGGATTTTTAAAGAAGTCTTGGAGAGAAAGATTTCACCTGTCATGAGCCCACATTTCATATAACAAAAGAGGTATTATTAACTTAAAATTCCATTTCAAATGTCAAGCATGTGAAGGATGTCTTCACATGACTTATTTCTTTTGCCTAGTTTAAATTCAATTATGTCTGTTCCCATCCCTCTTTTTCTTATTTCTTAATTCTATTTCTAATTACTCTTTTCCTTCTGCATATTTGCTTTGACCAAAGGGATATCAAGTAAAAATAAAGCAAGATATATGAACATCAGACTTAGTTATATTTCCTGAAGTAGATAAGAAAAATAAAATTAATAGAAATAAATTTTAGAAGAAAATGTGAACATTATCATCTGCTGTATGTCATAAAAATAACATTTAACTATAGCAATTCTATAAAACCTTCAAATTCAAAATATATTTTAGTGTCTGCTTGCTGAACACATCTATTATAATGCTTTTGCTCCAAAAAATAAAAAGTTTTACCATTTTCTTGGCTAACAGAAATACATTTAAAATATTCAATCTTAGACTTTTCATTTCACTCACAAAGAAAAATATGTAAATGAATAACTAAATATTCTAGCCAACTTTTGACTTTACATATTATTATCCTCTAATGTTTCTTAAGATTATTATGACTAACATTATATTCATAAAATATACTTTACTAAAAATATTCAGGAAACACATAGTCTCAAAATTAAGATAACTCTTCCAGTGAAATATAGTCAGTGAAGACATGAGTGATTGAATAAACAAATGAATGAATAGCATTCTGTATTATGCTATGATCGCAAATTTGATGATTTGAGAACAGAAGTACTATCTTGTTTTTAAAAATTTAATGAAAGCTGAAGTCCCAGCAAATAGATAGTGCTATTGAAAGAGGAAGGCCTCTTGTTTTTCCCTAAATTCACAATAATATGATCTAAGGATCTATCTTATTTGTACATGGGTTTATAAATTGAGACAATTTTACTCATAGTGTAATATATAGTAATGTTGTCATTAAGTTGTATCTGACTCCTGTGACCCCATAGACTGCAGCATGCCAGGCCTTCTTTTTCCTCACCATCTCCCGGAGTATGTCCAAGTTCATGTCCATTGAAAAGGTGACACCATCCAACCGTCTCATCCTCTGCTGCCCTTTTCTCCTTTTGATTTCGATCATTACCAGCATCAGGGTCTTTTCCAATGAGTTGACTGTTTAATCAGAAAATTAATGGAAACTCATGGATAATTTTCGTCATCAGTTCAGTTCAGTCACTAAGTTGTGTCTGACCCTGGACTGCAGCACGCCAGGCTTCCCTGTCCATCACCATCTCCTGGAGCCTGCTCAAACTCATGTCCATCGAGTCAGTGATACCATCCAACCATCTCATCCTCTGCCATCTCTTTCTCCTCCTGCCTTCAATCCTTCCCAGCATCAGGGTCTTTTCCAATGAGTCAGTTCTTTGCATCAGGTGGTCAAAGTATTGGAGTTTCAGCTTCAGCATCAGTCCTTCCAATGAATATTCAGGACTGATTTCCTTTAGGATTGACTGGTTTGATCCCCTTGCAGTCCAAGGGACGCACAAGAGTCTTCTCCAACACCACAATTCAAAAATATCAGTTCTTTGGTGCTCAGTTTTCTTTATGGTCCATCTCTCATATCCATACATGACTACTAGATAAACCATAGCTTAGGCGATGGACCTTGTTGGCAACGTAATGCTTTTGCTTTTTAATATGCCATCTAGGTTGGTCATTGCTTTTCTTTCAAGGAGCAAGTGTCTTTTAATTTCATGGCTGTAGTCACCATCTGCAGTGATTTTGGTGCCCAAGGAAGTAAAGTCTGTCACTGTTTCCATTGTTTCCCCATCTATTTGCCACGAATTGATGGGACCAGATGCCATGATCTTCATTTTTTGAATGTTGAGTTTTAACCCAACTTTTCACTCTCCTTTTTCACTGTCATCAAAAGGCTCTTTAGTCCCTCTTCACTTTCTGCCATAAGGATGGTATCATCTACATATCTGAGGTTATTGATATTTCTCCCAGCAATCTTGATTTCAGCTTGTGCTTCATCCAGCCTGGCATTTCACATGATTTAATCTGCATATAAGTTAAATAAACAAGGTGACAATGTAGACTTTTGACGTACTCCTTTCCAAATTTGGAACCAGTCTGTTGTTTCATATCTGGTTCTAATTGTTTCTTCTTGACCTGCATACAGGTTTCTCAGGAGACAGGTAAGGTGGTCTAGTATTCTCATCTCTTTAAGAATTTTCCACAGTTTGCTGTGATCTACACTGTCAAAGGCTTTAGTGTAGTCAATGAAACAAAAGTAGATATATATCTGGAATTCTCTTGCTTTTTCTGTGATCCAGTGGATGTTGACAATTTGATCTCTGGTACCTGTGCCCTCTCTAAATCCAGCTTGAACATCTGGGAGTTCTTGGTTCATGTACTGTTGAAGCCTGGGTTGGAGAATTTTTAGCATTACTTTGCTAGTGTGTGAGATGAGTGCAACTGTGTAGTAGTTTGAACATTCTTTGCCATTGCCATTCTTTGGGATTGGAATAAAAACTGATCTTTTCCAGTCCTGTGGCCACTGTTGAGTTTTCCAAATTTTCTGGCATATTGAGTGCAGTGAGTGTATTGAATACATCAATTACAGAATGACTATTATCATGGTATATCATAAAAAGTGGCAAAATAATACCACTTCTTAGGTGAATCTCATTTCTCTACTTCCTATTTTCAGTACAAATAGTGACTAATAAGCTGAAATTGCACAGTTCATGACATGAAAATACTTTTATTATTAGCTGATTTGCAGTTATAATTAGCAACAATTTGAACCATGAATGTTCTCCTGGTCTCCCTCATTCCCTAATTTATTGATCATAAAAAACTAGTTTCTGAGAATACTTTTTTTTTCATGATTAAGAGGATATTTACCTATTAGATCATTAATGCAGTCCTAAAAGCAGCAAAAAAAAAAACAAAAAAAAACACCAGGACAAACTGCCCATAGCAACATTTACCATATTACCACTACTATGAATATTTTTGCTTTTAAAATGCTTGATCAAAGCTCAATTTATTAAAATTATATGTTATGAGCCTTCTGAAGGAACAATCTTCTTGCTTTCATTCTTATTATTAAAAAAATGGGATTATAACTCTGGCCAAAGATATTTGCTGTTTAAAAGCAGACTATTGAAACCATATTTGAAATTAATATTGAGAAATAGAGGGAAACAGCAAAATCCTGAAATGCCCTAAAAGGGAAACTAAGAAGTATCCCTATGCTTGATTTTCACATATCTAGAGTTACATTTATTGCCTTATGAATACTTCATTCTTGCCAGTCTTCCTCAAAAATATAACCCAGGCATTCATTTATCCTTTAATTCAATAACTACAAGCCAAACACCTAATAAATAGAAAGTACTATGTTAAAGAAAGGGGATGTAATTGTCAACAATAAATAAAGAATTCATTTCCTCATAAAGATTATATTTAGTGAAGATTTTCCAAAATACTTCTAATATCACTGAATTCCAAACATACCCATAACCCTATTTGCCACAAATTCTCCTAAACTCCTAGGAAAAGCTTTTTTTAATGTCCTTTTTTTTTTTTGTAATACATTTGTAAAGTTTGCAAGTAATTCTTTAGACTCCCTTTTCCATTTAGAATGGCAATTCTCCCCTTGAGCCTTAAATTTTATGAACTTTTCTTCTAAAACAGAGGTTGAACTTTGTTTAATGAAAAATAAGTCATTGATGTGGTTATTTCTTCCCATGACTGAGAACTTTCTGTGAAAGATGTTGTGTGTCTCATCCCTGTATTCTTCTCTTCATTATGGGATGTACTTTATGTTCAGTGGCTCATTAGAAAACTATGATAGAGTCTTGCATGATTTTTCTCTCTCTACCAAAGATTTAATGATCCTGAGCATCTCTGATGTCAGTCCCATTTGAGCGAAAGAGGTGCAGCATCCTCAGTCGGATCTGCTTAGTCTTAATGGTGTAAACCACTGGGTTGATCACTGGAGGTGTGAGAAAGTGCAGATAAGAGAGAAGCACATGGCTGGAAGGGGAAGCTCGTCTGCCAAATCTGTGGATCATGGACAGGCCAATCATGGGTGTGTAGAAGAGCAGCACAGCACAGATGTGGGAGACACAAGTGTTGAGTGCTTTGAGGCGCTCAGCCTTGGATGCAATGGACAGCACTGTCTGGAGGATGAGCCCATAGGACAGGACAATGAGCACAGAGTCCACCCCCAGTGTGGACAGCACCACAAAGAGGCCGTAGGCACTGTTGCTGTGGGTGTCAGCACAGGCCAGCTTCATGACGTCTGGGTGCAGGCAGTAGGAGTGGGACAGCAGGCGAGTCCGGCAGTAAGGCAGCTGCTTCAGCATGATGGGGGCTGGGATGTGGAGACCGACGCTGCGCACCACAATGGCCAGGCCCAGCCTGGCAATCCTGGGACTCGTGAGGATGGTGCCATAGTGCAGGGGCTTGCTGATGGCTACAAAACGGTCAAAGGCCATGGCCAGCAGCACAGAGGACTCCATGATTGAGAATGTGTGGATGAAGAAGAGCTGGGCCAGGCACACATCCAGGGCCACCTCCCTGACTCCCAGCATGTAGATGGAGAGCATGGTGGGCAGGGTGGAGGCAGACAGGCCCAGGTCGGTCACAGCCAACATGGACAGGAAGTAGTACATGGGTTGGTGCAGCGAGGGCTCTGACCTCAGCACCCACAGGATCAGGCTGTTTCCTGCCAGAGCGGCCACATACAGGGCACACAGGGGAATGGAGAGCCACGTGTGCACAGCCTCAAGGCCTGGCAGGCCTGTGAGGAAGAAGGAAGTGCCTGTGTGGTTGGAGTCTGCCATGGTGACCTGAGTGGTGGAACTCCAAACAGAAATATAGTCACACGCCCTAGAATGAAAAGATTACTGGGTCAGAATCTGTTCTATGAATTAATACATTGAAAAGACTCCCCAAAATGATTCTCTGATAATCACAGCCTTTTAATTTCTCCAAGTATTCCCCCTAGTTCATAGGTCAGGAACCCTTAAAAAAAAAAAGTGAGTTTGAATGATTAGAAGGAATCTTGCATATGTAGTAAGATTGGCTCGGGAGCCACACAACAAAATTTAACCCTAAATCAGAATCATGGTTCTTGAAAGGGAGTGAGACCTTATTGGTTCTAACTCTATGTTATTCCTACTGGGAAATTAAATCCAGGTTCCTGTGAAGTCAGTGTGTCTGATCTAAAAGCAGAGTTCAGTTTTCCTCACTCCCTGTCAGGCTCTCCTTCACATGCTTTTCAGTAAGTACTTATTTAATAAGGTGAACATGAGAATTTTACAGAGAAACACCCTCTTACATACTAAAACATAGTTCCCTTTAACACATTAACATACCCGTGTGGGCACACAAATGAAGCCTTTCTACATGCAATCTAAAATGCCAAGTTATGGACATTTATCCAAATATGATTCATTGTGTAATGTCTATGATTCACTGTCTTATAGGCGTATGTATAACATATAAACAGAATGATTCTTAACTCATTGAATATTGAACAGACACTTTAAAGATCATCAGTAACTATTCAGCATTATATTTATGAGATTATAGAAACTAGACAAAGACATTTGTTTGCCAAGGAATCAGGATTTGGCTCCACTTAAAAAGTAATTTCTGGAGGAGTACCAAAATCTGAGAGTAGATCTTTTGTTTTCTCTGTGTTCTCTCCCTTGAATTTTGGCTGCTGTGTCACTCCATGCCATCTCAACCACCTTCCGATACTTTGCCCATTATGAGTTCCATTTTTCAGAATACAGTGAAAGAAAACTCATTTTGAAAATTTTTTCACTTTCCTTCCTAACTTAATCATAAACAAAGGAAGATTACTGCAGTTTTCCAGAAATATAAAACATTAAAGAATGACAATGAAGAGGGTGATTTAATTTTGAAGAATCTTACTTAATCTTATACTCAGAGACTTTTTTTCAGATGGTATTGATATTTTTTCTTTATCACATTTCATTTCATATGCCAGGGGAAATGCAATCCAGTATTACTCTCTCTTTGAAAAGGAAGTCAGCATATTTGAGAATTCTTTCACTTTTTCTTCTTATAGTTCATTACCTTTTTATTTCACTTAAAGTACTTTACAGAACATTTTCATATATACCATTTTATAGCAATTCAAACTTCAGAATGTAGCAAATCAGTTTTTCCAGACAAAGCAACTTAATCATGAAAAATTCACATACTTAACTCGCCTAAGTTTACATAGATAATAAAAGGAGGGAGGCTTTCCTCATGGTTCAAGGGTAAAGAGTCCATCTGCCAATGCAGGGGACACGGGTTTGACTCCTGGTCCAGGAAGTTCCCACATGCTATGGAGCAACTAAGTCCATGTGCCATAACTACAGAGCCTGTACTCTAGAGACCAGGAGTCACAATTTTGAGCCCACATACTGCAACTACTGAAACCAGCTTACTCTAGAGCCCATGCTCTACAACAAGAGAAGTTGCTGTGGTGAGAAGCCTGCACACTGCAACTGGAGAGTAGCCCCAGTTTGCTGCAACTAGAGAAAGCCCACGCAGCAACAAAGGCCAAACACAGCCATAAAGGAATAAATAGAATTATTTTAAAAATAAATCAGCGAAAGGAGGACCCAGGACTGGAAGTGATTCTCTCTGACTTAGTGTTTTTTATTCTGAATATTGTTGCTTGGAAGACAAAGGCCAGTCAAACAAACCTGAGGTATTCACAAACCTTACCTTTAAATCAAAGTAAACTAAAAACTCTCATGAATTCCTGTTTTTCAAAAGTTCCTTCATAATGGCCCCGTTAGGTTTGTCTATTATAAGCTACTTTCTTACCACCAGATTAGATGCCTGCATTTTCAGTCAGTAATTAAACTGTCTGAGGCAATGTTCAAGATCCAGGAAATAGAATGATGAAAAAAATAATAAGATCTCAATAAAAAGCGATGCATGAGTCAATATTATTTTAAATATGTGAAGAAAATAAACAATGTGGAAAGAGAAGGGGGTGTTATTTTAGACTGCCAGTTTAGATTGAAGTTCTCTCAGGAGGGGGCAATTGAAGAAAGCAGAAGGATGAAAAGGAACAAAAAGTTGAAGATTTTTGTGTATGTGATTGAGTGTTGGGTTTGTTGTTATTGTTGTTGTTGTTGCGTTGCTCAGTCATGTCCTATTCTTTGTGGCCCTGTGGATTGCAGCACACCAGTCTTCCCTGTCCTATATAGATGTATCAAGGAATACCTTATGCTAGCACACAGGTTAACTAGGAGGTAGGTATCTGATAGATATAATTGCAACAGAAATAAGAGAGTTAGGTGAACCTTCTAGAACCAATACCATCACTTAAGAAAACTGTATTCCATTTGCTGGGACTTCAGGGGTCAGGGTGGTATTCTCTTCTGTGCTGAATATATAGCAAGTGGCTCTGAAAGTGTGGATCCTGGGCTAGTGGTATCAGCAGCATGAGAAATTGTAATAAGTACAAATTATTAGATCCCAGCCAAGCCTACTGAATGATGGTTTCTCAGGAAGAAGCCCAGAATTAAGGTGCTTTAACCAATTCTGCAGGTAATTCTGATGCAAACCAAAGTCTGAGAGTCACTGTGGTACATCCTTGGGAATAGTATTGCTTAGTAAACAGTTGAGTGCAGTGCTCTTGAAGTCCCACTAAAACAAAAAAGTGGGTGAGAATCAAAAGTCATGAGTTAGGAGAAAAGGAACACTCTTAGACAAAGAAAGAAACCTTGCACCTTAGTGCTAAATTCTGAGATGGGATCAGCAGACAGTCACAAACACAGAGTGTTTTAATAGGATATACCAAATGAGTTTACCATAGATCATTAAAGATTAAAGAAACATGTAGAGATTATAATAAACAAGGATACTATTTAAGAAAAAAAAAATTCAGGACTCCCCTGATGGCTCACTGGGTAAAGAATCTGTTTGAAAAGTATCAAATTGTTAATAAGGTAATCTGTCCACTAAATTCTGCTGCTGTAGGAAGTTGCAAATGCTTTTTTATCCTTTTTACATGCAGATTTGTGAAATTTCTAGTCAATTACTGATTTCTCATCCTATCTTCACCCTGCATAGTTTCTTCAAAGTTAGAGAAGAATCTTTAACATTGTTTTAACAGATTGAAAGACGCTTTGCTTCACTCAGAGGTTTTACGTGTATAGATAAAAGTACAATGAATGCCCCTAAAATAAGCAGATTCAGGGTTCCTGGCATTATTCCACTTAGTCTTTGAGAAATGGAGCTCTGAAAAAAAGCACTGAGATGCTCATATATGTAGTGTGTATTATTATTTTTTATGTTTTGTGCTAAACTGACTGCCTAGAAGAGGGAAAGATTTGTTTGTCTGTGTGTGTATTTATGTGTATGTGATGATTTTTCTTGTTTTAATTTTTTAAAAAAAGTATTTGCTGAGTGAAGGGATTTCATTGTAAGGAAGAGAATAATATGGTTGAAAAGTCTGGGTACCTGACTCTGGTGCAGGCTCCAGCAATAAAACACTAAATAAATAAACAAGCAAAGCAACTTGGACAAAACTCGGACTTAAACCAGAGCTGTTTCCACAACAGTTAAGGATGCACTGTGAGCTACTTCCTCATAGGAATTCCTCCTTTTGTTTTGTCCACAGATTTCCAACTAGGAGACAACCTGTGGCATCAAGGTACAAAGTGGGAAGCCACACTGGATTTTTCTAACACCAGTATTTATTTTCTTCTTCAGGCACATTAAAGTGAAAGTCTTGCTCAGTCATGTCTGACTCTTTGCAATCCCATGGACTATACAGTTCATGGAATTCTCCAGGCCAGAATACTGGAGTGGGTAGCCTTTCCCTTCTCCAGGGGATTTTCCCATCCCGGGGACTGGGTCTCCCTCATCGCAGGTGAATTCTTTACCAGCTGAGCCACAGGGAATGACTACAGAATCCTTAGGCACATTAGGATTCGGATCAACAGCATTGAGAGAGAATATTCTGCCGTGATAGTAATAGGAAATAATCAGAGTATAGGCTTCACGTTCATAAAGTATTCTCCTCTCACACTGCATACACACACTCACATATACTATGCTACTTTTACTTCTCCCATCAGCTAAAGAATGGAAATGGGTGAATTGTACTAATTCTCACAGTGTGTCAATCTGATAGTTTTACTTGAAGATAAACTAAGACAGTGGATAGAAGAGTTCCTAATATTCTATAAATTGTTTAGAATGTAAATAATAACTATTGGTCCATCCTTTAATTTAGAAAATTTACTTACCATAATCAAAATCCAAGGCACGTTTCAATGCTGATTCTTCAGAGATTTAATTAATCTTGATCACTTTAGGCTTATCAATTCACATCTTTTTGTTCACTGCCATCTTGCAAGGAGAAATAGACCATCTTTTCAAATTGTCTTCACAAACCAGCAATCCCCGTACCATTCTATTCCTTAAACTTTTCCTCACTTTAGCTTATCTCCCTAAGGAGGATAGAATCCATCTGCCTAGAAATTCAGGTACACACATATCAGACTGTATTTAAGACAGTGGAGGCTTTTGAAAATAAGTTGCCAGCTCCTATTTGCCCATTTAATTAGTTATATCTGTTATGACAACACTTTTGAGAAATTCTTTAGAAAACCTCTCCAATAGCTCCTAGATAGTATCTGAAGATGAAGAGCCCCTTTTCTTCCTCTAAATCTTCAATATAATATCCTTTTTCAGGGTCTTAATTCAAAACATATTAACAAGTCCTTAAACTAGCACTAATAAGGAAACTTGGTAAATTGGTTTTACTCCTTTCCACTCCAAACCCCACAGATTGTTTATTTATCAGAAGGAGATAAGACCTGAGAACATTTCCCACCCCTCTCCTGGGTACATTCCTGAATTTTCTCCCTTTATGAACACTCTGGGCTTTGGGGAAGCAACTGCCTTTAACCATGTCACTGCCAAACAAGTTTTGCAATGGGCCAAAGACTTTGTTGTGATTGGAAGTTCTTTGGACCTGCCAAGGCTGAATTTTTCAGTTACTGAGTCCCTGTATATTCCAATTAAAAAGCAATTGGCCTTTTTGAGAGTACAAGCTTCAACATCAGAAAGGCCTGAGTTGAAAAAAGTCTTTATTGGTAATTGTCTAAGATGTGTAGGCTCTTTTGGGCCTCATTTCTCATGTCCCTAAAATATAACACTACTACCATTGGGAAGTAATGGATATATGATTAACATCAATGGCCCTGGGGTTAGACTGTCTAGGATTGAATCTCAACTCTGTCTCTTAATAGCTCAGAATATTTGGGTATTTTTTTAATCTCTCCCTGACTCAGGTTCCTTATCCATAAAATTGGAATAGTGAAAAGAGCTAGTTCATTGTAGTTTTGAGGATTAAACCAGGTACTCCATTAAAAAATTTAAATCAATGTTTGTTGTTATTCAAATATTCAAATAATTATCTAATTATTATTTTATAATACTATAATGAGTTTTTAATATAATAATATACACAAATCATTAGTAAGTTATTTTAAAAGCACATATTAAACATTAAATAAATTATATGATAATGATGGTCATACAAATGTAGCAAAGAAACTTTCTATTGTTGCCACAGAAATTTTAAAGTTCAATAAAATGAAAGACTTTTCAACTTTGAGGACACGTCTCTATAGTTAAATAGAAATTAGAAATTTAGCCACAGCATTGAAAACCAAGACAATTAATGCTACTATGAAATAATGTTTTGTAAAGTTCTTTGTTTCACAGTATAGGCAAAATAAAATGAAAGTTTAATTTTTGTAGGCACACTTACTTGTCAAATCCCTGAGTATGAATGCAGAAAAATAGAGAGGCTTGAAAAATTTTCCACTTCAATTTCCACCTTCATGTTATATGTCATAAAGAAATAATGGATATTAAACATATTCCAACTAATAAATAAATAACTCTAACTATGGGTGAGATATGTAAAATATACCAAACCTTGAAAAACAAGAAGGAAGATCTTTGATTTCTTGTGATAAAGGAAACAAGATGTGAAATTCGTATCCATCTGGGCTTTCTGCCTGACTGTATTTTACAGGCTCAGACAGGGAAATTGAATGCAAATTTAGAGCAGTTCTCTTCCTAATGGAGGAAAGTATTAGCCTGTGAGTGATAGTCCTACTTGACCTAATGTTACCTAGTGTTACCAAATCCAAGCTCCCTCTGCTTACCACATATGAAAGTGGAAGTTGCTCAGTCTTGTCCAACTCTTTGGGACCCCATGGACTATACAGTCAGCCCACAGAATTCTCTGGGCCAGATTACTAGAGTGGGTAGCCTTTCCTTTCTCCAGGGGATCTTCCCAACCCAGGGATTAACCAAGGTCTCCTGCAGTGCAGGTGAATTCTTTACCACCTGAGCCAAAAGATAAGCCCAAGGATACTGAAGTGGGTAGCCTATCCCTTCTCCAGGGAATCTTCCTAACTCAGGGATCAAACCAGGGTCTCCTGCACTGCAGGCAGATTCTTTACCAACTAAGCTATCAGGGAAGCTCAACACATGACAAATCAATAAATCCGAGAGACTAGGTGTTGAGGCAAGGCATGTGACCTTATATAGGAAGCTGGCTGCTGTAGAAGATGGCAGACTATTGTTTAAAGATAACATCTTATTAGGGTCGAGATGCCAGATTCTTTGATATAGCACAGACTGGGGAGTGGGGAAGGTGAGGAAGTAAAAGGAGAATGTCATTAATCTTACAAATATCTCCTGGAATGGCCAGTCTCAGGGAAGTGATATGTTAATTTCTTCCTTCCTGTAGATATCTACCTGTGGACAGGGTCCTGAACAAAGGCATTTTAGTTTAACATTCAGATAGAGGGGCAGGGTTCCCTACGGCAGGCCATTATGCATAATGTCATTTTAGTGAACAGAAGCAATGGTAAGCAAAGATTAAAATGAAAGAAACAGATGCAACATAGAGTCAAAATTTGCTTTTCCCTGTATCACTAGTACAGATTATGTTTGCAATAGAGCAGTTCTATCAAAGACATTAACTCAAGATTTACTTTTGAAAGAAAAAAACCATGACACCAGAGTGAATCCGTTTCTCTAGCTTTGATTTCTCTATGAAAGCCTAGTCATTTCTCATAAAAATGGCCTTGCAAGATGACAACTTTGCTTACTTTTTAAATCCTCCTTAAAATTCAGAGAAAATTCAGTTGTACATGGTATTCATAATTCAGACTATAACACAATAGCTTATGGAGGTTCAGAATATCCCATGTCTTTATTAGAAGGTGAGGAGCAGTGCTTTAATTACATTCAGAGGGCTGAAGAATATTGGAGTCTGTATCTGCTTTTCATACCTCATGAAGCTTAAAGAAACACTGATCTGCACAATATTCACATTGTAATACATTTTATTTTATTATAATAATTAAAGTATTTATTTCTTCAAAATACACTTCAGTTTTCTGAAATATTCTACTTGGTTTACATTAACCAGTGTAACCCACATCTCGAGTTAGTATGCAAATCATAAGAAAAACATATTTTGATTTCACATATTTGTCAAATATTCAGACAGTACAACAAAGTGAGGCTCTTTTGAGCTTAATTTTGTGTGGTTTTAGGTTTTTAGTTGGAAGACATCATTAGATGTCACTTTGGAATCCTACTCTTCTAATTTGCTTGCTTTTACATGAAAATGATATTCTCAGGTGGCTGTCGGTTTCCTCTGCAATAATCTGAGTAGTCTGCAGACTGATAATTACTTTGTCAAATAAGAGACATATTTGTTGGTCAGTTTTTTTGTTTTTTTTTGTTTTTCATTAAGCAGGCACTGTTAAGCAGGCTGGAAAAACACCATAATGTATTTTGGTCAGTGTTTCTGACTAATCAATTGATAGATTGTGTGAAAAGTACTCTCTGCCTCCTGTCTGATAAATCTTCAGTCAGCAAGCTGGTAATCATAACCAGGATTTCAACCCTGAGGCTCAGAATTTACTGGGTTGGAGCATCTTCAGAATGCGTGTTCGGATCTCTTTGGTTTTGACAGTGTAAACAATTGGGTTGAGCATTGGAGGTACAAGAAAGTGCAAATAGGAGAGAAGCATGTATATCTGAGCTGGCAGCTTCATTTTCTCAAAGCGATGGATCACAGACAGGCTGACCAGTGGTGTATAAAATAACAGTACAGCACAAATATGGGAAATGCAAGTATTGAGGGCTTTTAGCCATCCAGCATTGGAAGCAATGTTCAGTACTGTCTTCAAAATCATCACATAGGAGAGTAGAATGAGGACTACATCCATCCCCAATGTGGAGAGCATCACAAAGAGCCCAAGGCCACTGTTCACAACTGTGCTGGAACTGGCCAGCCTCAGAACATCAGGGTGAACACAGTAGGAATGTGACAGTGCATTCACAGGCTGGAATTGCAGTCTTCCAAGGAGTACAGGCAGGGGAAGGTGGAGGGCAGCACCACGGGTCACACTGGCCAGCCCAATGGCCCCAATGCGCTTGGTTGTCAGGATGGTGGCATAGCGTAAGGGCGCTCGGATAGCCACACAGCGGTCAAAAGCCATGGCCAACAGCACAGCAGATTCAATTACTGAACATGTGTGGATGAAGAAAAGTTGCACAAAGCAGGCTGCCACTCCCACCTTCCTCTGGCCTAGGAGATAAACAGCTGCCATGGAAGGCAGTGTGGAAACTGTGAGCCCCAGGTCAGCCACTGAGAGCATGGAGAGGAAGAGGTACATGGGAGTGTGGAGGCTGGGAACAGACTTGACAATGTGCAGAATGGTGGTGTTGCCCAGCAGAGAGAGAACATAGATGACGCAGACAGGAATCGCTGTCCAGCAATGAGCAGTCTCCAGTCCTGGGAAATCCATCAGTATGAAGAAGAAACTGCTGGCGTTATTGTTGATAGGAATTGCCATAACTCTGAGAGAATTTTCCCCTTTAAAAATTGTGGAAGCAACAAAATATTATTCTCACCTCATCCCATGTGGTACCCCTGGCCCATGCCTACAGTAATACTGCTCTGGTCATAATACTGAATCATAATCCTGTAGAAATTTCCCTAGGACAGGATTCCCCAATCTCAGGGTCCTAATGCCTGATCTTCTGAGGTGGAAGTGATGTAATCGTACTGAAAATAAAGTTCTCAATAAATGTAATGCACTTGAGTCATCCCTAAACCACCCACCCACCCTCCTGGTCTGGGAGGCAAAAAATTGTCTTCCAGGCAAACCATCCTTGATGCCAAAAGGGCTGTTGACCTCTGCCTGGGGAATAATGCTGTGTTCTCTTCTTGGTGGTTTGTCCTAGTTATCAGAATCAAATTTGGCCCTTCACATATAGAAAATTCCTTCCTCATATGAAGATGTCTCAAGGTATAAAAAATGCAAAGGGGAACTCTGTATTGAGAGCACAGAGTCCATGTGCATAATCTAAGACAGTTTTTATAATATAATAGGGTTGTAAGGAAACCAAGATTCAGATAATTATATCTAATGAATGCTCAGGAGTTAGGAAATAATGTATATAGAAATGTTAGTTTTAACTCTAAACTGATATTACCAGATGTATATTTTGTTTTGGCAGTCAGGACATCATCAGTAATATCTGTGACAGGAAGACACCAGGAAGGGTTTGAGCTTGATGTGTTTGTTTACTGGACTCAAGCCTCTTCTCAATCCTACTTCTAGCTCTCTAAATATATCTGAATAGCTTGTACAGACATATTAGAAAAAGTTGAAGACTAGATAGTATTTGTTTTTGGAGATACAATATATTCTCAGTGGTCTTACACAATTACTGAGTTCCTGCTATGTACTCAATTTAAGTTGTATACTGATATACGATATATAAGTTGTGTTTCTGAAGGTCCTGTAACCCATGGGTCACCAGAGAACACGTTCACAATCCAGTTCACGAGGGCACTGACCATGAGACAGATAAAGAATCCCCACTGTGAATCTGTATCCTGCTTTCCATGACTCACGTTTTTAATGATTCTGGGTCCCTTGAGGACAATTATTAAAGAAAGGACTAAAGTGAAAAATTTGAGTTCATGGAGTTCTAAAGAAAATTTATTCACATTGAATGGTGAGTCTCTTTGTTAAGATCCTCTTGGGCAGTCATGTATGCGGCAGTTATGATCAGCTTTTTTGACCCCATGGACTGTAGCCCACACATCTCCTCTGTCCAGGCAAGAAAAGCCATTCCTTTCTCCAGGGGATCTTCCCCACCCAGGAACTGAACCTGAGTCTCCTTCATTGCTAGCAGATTCTTCACCATCTGAGCCACCATGGAAGTCTTAACTAATCTTCATAATATTCTAATTCTTTTTCATAAACTGTAATGTTGCCAGATAAAGTAATAAAAGATACCTACAATCTCCATTCTGTTAGTCTAAAGAGAAACTAAAGAAGAATTTCTGTGGAGGGTGGGTAACAATGATCAGAACCAAAACAAGAGGGGTAATTTCATAGTAAATATTGGCAGCAATTATAGGACAAGTAGTGAAGGAATATGATGAAGATGAAGAAGATGAAGAAAAAGAAGGAAAAGAAGAAGAGCTATCTGTAAAAACAGCAAAAAGCAGAAGCAGGTCTATCATATTTGAGATGGATCTGTGATCCAAAGAAGAATACTGGAATTTTATGTGAGTACACTAATTGAGATGTGAGGGTGGATGAGTTCTAGGAATTACCTATATTGTTCCGGAAAAAAAAAAAAAAACTCTCTGAGTTGCAGTTACAGAGGGAGAAGTGGGCAATGAGTATTCTTTGTATCCATCAAACTGCCCCCTAACAAATTTTATTTATACACTGTTAATCACAGTATATTTTCAACAGAGAGGAAAAGCAGCCCCCTCAAAATGTAATAAAATGAAATTCCTGTAAGTATAGATAATAAAAGTTAAAAAAATCAACTGAAATTCAGCATTATTATTTGTGGGAGAATATTTATTTCAGGCTTCCATTACCTCCTATAAATATTAGAAACTGTTCAACAAAATGTCTCAGTTGATAATGATGAGACAGATAAAGAATGAAACTGTAGTGTGAATACAATATAGGCTTCCCAGGTGGCTCATTGCTAAAGAAACTGCCTGCAAAACAGGAAATGCAGGTTTGATCCTTGAATCAGAAGAACCCTTGGAGAAGGAAATGCCAAACCACTCCAGTGTTTTTGTCCGGGAATTCCCATGGACAAAGGAGCCTGACAGGCTACAATGAAGGGGGTCACAAAAAGTCCAACATGATTTATAGACTACAATAACAACAACAACAAATGAATAAAAGAGATTCTGCAACATCCCTAAAAGGAATGTAAAACTTTATGGCTCAGAAAGCAAATTCATTTTATTGTGATACTTAAGTAATTATGGAAATGTAGCATCCTGTATTGGTTCTGATGCATGAAGGAGAAGGGTTCCAAGCCCTCACTAAATAACTAAGTCTAGATTTTCTCTGTGTTGAAATATTCCAGTCTGCATTCTGGTCTGATAAAATGAGACACCTGGATATTTTCTTCTCTCCCACAGTCTTAAAGGATTTTTGAATGTTAACATTTAGTAAGGAGCAGCCCTACATTTTTGACACATGTGTACACAGAGAAGAGACACACATTGCAAAATGTCTGGATTTGTTCACAAAGAAATGCTAAAATGACAGGAGATAACACAAAATGGAAGAGAACACCTCTGGACAATGGCCAGAGCTTGCAGCATAAGGCAATACTTGCTTCTCTCCGGATAATGTTTCCCTCAACAGTTTCACCTTTAACTATCTCTTTGTTATAAAGTGGTTATGACATTTTGTTGAACATTTTCTAATATTTATAGGAAATTATGGAAATATGAATTTTAAAATTATTTTTTCAAAAATGTACAACTTTCTGAGAAACAGTTCTATGTTGTCCAGATGCTAGGTGGCTCTGTGGCCATACAGATCTTTAAAGGTGTTAATGATGCTTTAGAATACTAAGTTGCACAGAGTCCTGGAGTTACTTGCACTGACCTGAGGAACGCTATATAAACTAAATCATTTCAGTTCTTCCAAGTATAAATACAGAGCTATTATGCTTTTCAAAAATCTTATAGATTTAATATTATCAGTCCCTTATACCATTACTTTTCAGACTATTTCTTCATTGTAAGAGCTTCACTGGTAAATACTTAGTGTCACCTCTGTTACAATGCAGTGTGAGAATTAGAAACTGTATTTCCAGTTTTTATTCTCTTGCTCTTTCTTCCTTCCCTGCTTCCCAGCCTTCCTGCCTTCCTTTCTGTTTTCATTATTTTCTTTTCTTTCTTACATTAATTATTATCAATTATCTAATGTATGTTTTACATAAATGAAACATATCTTGCAGTTAATCTTAAAAAGTCTCTCAATCATGTCTAACTCTTTGCAACCCCATGGACTGTAGCCTACCAGGCTCCTCTGTCCATGTGATTTTCAGGCAAGAGTACTGGAGTGGGCTGCCATCTCCTTCTCTTGGAGATCTTCCCAGCCCAGGGATCAAACCCGGGTCTCCTGCATTGCAGATAGGCACTTTACCATCTGAGCCACTAGGGAAGCCTAAAAATTAATCTTTAAAGAGTTGACTGATTTTTGGATGAGGAGTCAGGGATGGTTTCCCAAAACTGTACAATGTATATGAGAGGATAAGAGATACTAGATACCTCTAACAAATGTCCACTCTGCCTCAGAAATTCTCACAGTCAAGTTTGCAACCATATCGAGCATAGCTCATGACTTCTCTTGACTTCCATCCCAAGTATACAAACAGTGTGATTTGCATTCAACTCGACCAAGGTGATTTGAACACTCACCAGACTCCGAGGCAGGGAAACAACCTCTGTGGATCATGGTGCAGCTGGAGCCTCCTGAGGCTCCCTGCCTTGAGCATAGTACCAAATGAGCAGGTTTATAAAGCACTGGTTCTGGCTCTCCCTGGAGGCTTATATCCAATCCCTGTGGTATAGGGTCTCAGAGAAACATCAGGTGTGCATATACCAGACAGAGCTGCCCATTGCTAATTTTTGTGTGTCTTTGCCAGATCTCCAAATGATATATGGTATAAACTTAGAACACACAGTCAGTTCTGCTTTAGGCTTCCTTTCTTCTGTTTCCAGCCTAAGCTCTTAAGTTCATAGAGATCAAAATCATCACACTGATTATAGCTATTCTGTCCCCAGAAACATCTTGCATTGTATTTATATACCCAGGACTTACAATCCTTTATATCCTCCAACTCTTCTCCAAATACAGAGGATTGTTTCCTTAAGTTGTAAATATCTTGGTTGTAAATATATTGAGAGTTGTATCTCTAGAGCATTATTTCCGTGAGTGATAATGTTAATAGATTTCCTCCAAGATAAATTGGTTTTGCACAGATTGATCTTTGTTACAATAATTTCTTTGTATTGCCTCTTCACCCCCCTCCCTTCCCCTGGGATGAATTTGGGATTGAGGAGGGCAACATTTGTACTCAGAGACTGGCCAGAAAATGCAGCGAGTAGAATTATCCAGAGAGACCAGTGAATAAACAGAATAGAGAGGTGCTGGAAGAGCTGAGAAAGCACAGATATCTAAGAAGTCAGCAGTTGATAGTATCAAATATTGACTGGCGGTTCAGGGATGAGGAGACAGAATTTGAAATAGGTTATTTGATCTGGTATTGATAATTTAGAGTTCATTGGGGACCTTTGCCCAAGCAGCTTCAGTAGAGCAATAGAGACAAAATTTGATTGAAAAAGGAGTTGAGAAAATGATTTTTACTTCAGTTTAAATACAAATAAACTATGTTGTTTGGGGATGCACACTTATATAATCACAATAAAAAGAAAAATAATGAACTGAACATCATAAAAGTCAGAGAGTGATTTAATGTGGTGACAGTGGTAAGGTTATTTCAGGAAAGGCTGCAGAGGAGATTTGGGTGTTATTTATTAGGTGATATTTTTGTGGATGTTCAATTTTACAAAAATTTGTTAAATTGTGTATTTATTTCCTTGCAGGTTTTAAACTCCAACAAAACATATTTTAGAATGATTTGAGAAGAATAAGACTATTAAGACCATTTATGCATTTTTTTTCAAGTACCTTGATTTTGAGCCAGAGGGAAAATTTAGATTAGGTACTGAGTGATAGCCATATCTGCTGGAAAATCTTAATAATGCATTTTAAAACTGTTTCTAAGTAGCTAGTGGAAAAGCAGTCACTGGAGATAATTATTTATATTTAAAGAAGCACATGATACTCATGCTTGGTAAGGTAGATATATTCATTTCCTATTACTGCTAAATCAAATCACCACAAACCCATGGCTTAAAATAGTACAACGTTGCTATCTTACAGCTCTGAAAATTAAAACATCCAAAATGAATCTTCCTGGGCCAAAATCAAGGTATCTGCTGGACAAGTTCTTTCTGAAGGACATGGAGAGGAATCTGCTGTCTTGCCTTTTTCAGAACCTAGCAGATGTTCTCATATCTTGGCTTATGGCCTCATTTCTCTACCTTCAAAGCCATCAATATAGTGTCTTCTCTTCTGACAGCCTGCCTCCTTCTTACAAAAATCTTGTGATTGCCTCAGGCCCACTCAGAAAATTCAGGATGATTTCCTCATCCTGAATTCCTCACCTCAAGATCTTTAGTTTAATTACATCTGCAAAGTTCCTTTTGCCACATAAGGTAATATATTCATTCACAGGTTAAATGTAGGGATATTTGATGGGTCAAAATTCAGTCTAATGTTTGAGAAGAAAAAACAGAGTGAGAGTAAAAATTTGGTTGAAACACCAGAATATAGGTCAAAAGGAATTTTATGCACTGAGTGCAGTAATTCAGAGAGAGAAGGAGAAATATCATATTTGTTCACTCAATCATGCCCGACTCTTTGCAATCCCATGAACTGCAGCACTCCAGGTTTCCATGACCTTCACTATCTCCCCCAGCTTGCTCAAACTCATGTCCATCAAATTGGTGATGCCATCCAACCATCTCATCCTCTGTCATCACCTTCTCCTCCTGCCTTCAATCCTTCCCAGCATCAGGGTCTTTTCCAATGAGTAGACTCTTCCCATCAGGTGGCCAAAGTATTGAAGCTTCAGTTTCAGCATATTTCAGTGAATATTTCACTGAATATTCAGGACTGATTTATTTTAGGATTAACTGGTTTGATTTATTTGCAGCCCAAGGGTCTCTCAAGAGTTTTCTCCAACAGAACAGTTCAAAAGCATCCTATTTTTTGGCACTCAATTTCCTTTTTGGCCCAACTCTTATCGTATGATATCCCTTATATGTGGAATCCAAAAAGAATTGTTGCAATTGAACTTACAAAGGAGAAAGAAACTCATAGACTTAGAGAATGAATTTATGGCTGCCAGGGGGAAGGATGAGAGGAAGGGAAAGTTAGGGAGTTTGGGATGGACATGTACACACTACTGTATTTAAAATGGATAACCAACAAGGACATACTATATAGCACAGGGAGCTCTACTCAATGTTATGTAACTGCCTGGATGAGAGGGAATCTAGGGGAGAATAGATACATGTATATGCATGGCTGAGTCCCTTTGCTCTTCACCTGGAACTATCACAACATTATTTGTTGGGAAGATCCCCTGGAGAAGGAAATGGCAACCCATGCCAGTATTCTTGCCTGAAGAATCCCATGGACAGAGGAGCCTGGTAGGCTACAATCCACATGGTTGCAAAGAGTTGGACACGACTGAGGGACTTCATTTCACTTTACTTCATACCCGAATACAAAATAAAAAGGTAGAGGAGGAGCTAAGATGGCAGAGGAATAGGATAGGGATACCACTTTCTCCCCCACAAATTCATCGAAAGAACATTTGAATGCTGAGCAAACTCCACAAAACAACTTCTGAACGCTGGCAGAGGACATCAGGCACCCAGAAAAGCAGCCCATTGTCTTTGAAAGGAGTGGAGAATCTTTTCACCACTAACCTAGAAGTTTTATTATCAGTGCTGTATGGATGGAGAAGTCTTGAGGCTACTGGAAGAATAAGACTGAAAACCTGAGGCAGGACGCTTAAGCCCAAAACCTGAGAACACCAGAGAACTCCTGACTACAAGGAACATTAATTAATAAGAGATCATCCAAAAGCCTTGATACCTACACTGAAACCAACCATCACCCAAGAGCTAATAAGTTCCAGAGCAAGACATACCACGCAAATTCTCCAGCAGTTCAGGGACATAGCCCTGAGCCTCAATATACAGATTGCCCAAAGTCACACCTAACACATAGACCCATCTCAAAACTCACTACTGGACACTCCATTGCACTCCAGAGAGAAGCAATCCAGCTCCATCCACCAGAACACCAACATAAGCTTCCCTAACCAGGAAACCTTGACAAGCCAATCATCCAACTCCACCCACTGGAAGGAACCTCCACAATAAAAAGGAACCACAAACTACCAGATTACAGAAAGACCACCCCAAACATAGCAATCTAAACAAGATGAAAAGGCAGAGAAATACTCAGCAGGTAAAAAAAACATGAAAAATGCCCACCAAACCAAACAAAAGAGGAGGAGATAGGGAATCTACCTGAAAAAGAATTTAGAATAATGATAATAAAAGTTATCCAAAAATCTTGAAAACAAAATGGAGTTACAGATAAATAGCGAGGAGACAAGGATTGAAAAGATGCAAGAAAAGTTTGACAAGGACCTAGAAGAAATAAAAAAGTCAATGAATAATGCAATAAATGAGATAAAAAAACACTCTGGAGGGAACCAACAGTAGAATAAAAGAGGCAGAAGATAGGATAAGTGAGGTAGAAGATAGAATGGTGGAAATAAATGAAGCAGAGAGGAAAAAAGAAAAAAAAAAAGAATCAAAAGAAATGAGGACAACCTCAGGGACCTCTGGGACAATGTGAAATGCCCCAACATTTGAATCATAGGAGTCCCAGAAGAAGAAGACAAAAAGAAAGGCCATGAGAAAATATTCAAGGAGATTAGAGTTCAAAACTTCCCTAAAATGGGGTAGGAAATAATCACCCAAGTCCAAGAAAGCCAGAGAGTCCCAAACAGGATAAACCCAAGGCAAAACACTCCAAGACACATATTAATCAAATTAACAAAGATCAAACACAAAGAACAAATATTAAAATCAACAAGGGAGAAACAACAAATAACACACAAGAGGATTCCCATAAGGATAACAGCTGATCTTTCAATAGAAACTCTTGAGGCCAGAAGGTAATGGCAGGACATGTTTAAAGTAATGAAAGAGAATAACCTACCACCCAGATTACCGTACCCATCAAGGATATCATTCAGATATGAAGGAGAATTCAAAAGCTTTACAGACAAGCAAAAGCTGAGAGAATTCAGCACCACCAAAACAGCTCTTCAATAAATGCTAAAGGATCTTCTCTAGACAGGAAACACAGAAAGGCTGTATGAACGCGAACCAAAAACAACAAAGTAAATGGCAACGGGACCATACCTATCAATAATTACCTTAAATGTAAATGGGTTGAATGCCCCAACTAAAAGACAAAGACTGGCTGAATGAATACAAAAACAAGACCCCTATATATGCTGTCTACAAGAGACCCACCTCAAAACAAGGGACAGCTACAGACTGAAAGTGAAGGGCTGGAAAAAAATATTTCATGCAAACGGAGACCAAAAGAAAGCAGGAGTCACAATAATCATATCAGATAAAATAGACTTTAAAATAAAGACTGTGAAAAGAGACAAGAAGGACATTATGTAATGATCAAAGGATCAATCCAATAAGAAGATATAACAATTATAAATATATATGCACCAAGTATAGGAGCACTGCAATATGTAAGACAAATGCTAACAAGTATGAAAGGGGAAATTAACAATAACACAGTAATAGTGGAAGAATACCCCACTCACACATATGGATAGATCAACTAAACAAGGAAACACAAACTTTAAATGACACAATGGGCCAGCTAGACCTAACTGATATCTATAGCACATTTCACCCCAAAACAATCAATTTCACCTTTTTCTCAAGTGCACATGGAACCTTCTCCAGAATAGATCACATCCTGGGCCATAAATCTAGCCTTGGTAAATTCAAAAAAACTGAAATCATTCCAGTCATCTTTTCTGACCACAATGCAGTAAGATTAGATCTCAATTACAGGAAAAAACTATTAAAAATTCCAACATATGAAGGCTAAATAACATGCTCCTGAATACCCAACAAGTCATAGAAGAAATCAAAAAAGAAATCAAAATATACATAGAAATGAATGAAAATGAAAACACAACAACCCCAAACTTATGGGACACTTTAAAAGCAGTGCTAAGGGGAAGGTTCATGGTAATACAGGCTTACCTCAAGAAACAAGAAAAAAAGTAAAATAAACAACCTAACTCTACACATAAAGCAACAAGAGAAGGAAGATATGAAGAACCCCAGGGTGAGTAGAAGGAAAGAAATCTTTAAAATTAGGGCAGAAATAAATGCAAAAGAAACAAAAGAGACCATATCAAAAATCAATAAAACCAAAAGCTGGTTCTTTGAGAAGGTAAATAAAATTGACAAACCATAAGCTAGACTCATCAAGAAACAAAGGGAAAAGAATCAAATGAACAAAATTAAAAATGAAAATGGAGAGATCACAACAGACAACTCTGAAATACAGAGGGTCATGAGACTACTACCAGCAGCTATATGCCAGTAAAACGACAACTTGGAAGAAATGGACAAATTCTTGGAAAAATATAACTTTCCAAAACTGAACCAGGAAGAAATAGAAGAATTTAACAGATCCATCACAAGAACAGAAATCGAAACTGTAATCAAAATCTTCCAGCAAACAAAAGCCCAGGACCAGATGGCTTCACAGCTGAATTCTACCAAAAATTTAGAGAAGAGATAATACCTATCTTATTTAAACTCTTCCAGAAAATTGCAGAAGAAGGTAAACTTCCAAATTCATTCTATGAGGCCACCATCACCCTAATATCAAAACCTGACAAAGATGCCACAAAAAAAGAAAACTACAGGCCAATATCACTGATGAACATAAATGCAAAAATCCTTAACAAAATACTAGCAAACAGAAACCAACAACATATTAAAAAGATCATACATCATTACCAAGTGGTCTTTATCCCAGGGATGCAAGGATTCTTTAATATCCACAAATCAATCAATGTAATATACCACATTAACAAATTGGAAGATAAAAACCATATGATTAGATTAATAGATGCATAAAAAGCCTTTGACAGAATTCAACATCCATTTATGATTAAAACTCTCCAGAAAGCAGGAATAGAAGAAACATACCTCAACACAATAAAGCCTATATATGACAAACGCACAGCAAACATTATTCTCAATGGCGAAAAATTGAAAGCATTTCCCTGAAAGTCAGGAACAAGGCAAGGGTGCCCACTCTCACCACTACTGTTCAACATAGTTTTGGAAGTGTTGGCCACAGCAATCAGAGCAGAAAAAGAAATAAAAGGAATCCAAATAGGAAAAGTAGAAGTAAAACTCTCACTGTTTGCAGATGGCATGATCCTCTACATAGAAAGCCCTAAAGAACCTACCAGAAAATTATTAGAATATAGTAATGTTGCAGGCTATAAAATTAACACACTCAAACCCCTTGCATTCCTATACACTAACAATGAGAAAACATAAAGATAAATTAAGGAAACAATACCATTTACCATTGCAATGAAAAGAATAAAATACTTAAAAGAATAAAATATCTACCTAAAGAAACAAAGACCTATATATACAAAACTATAAAACACTGATGAAAGAAATCAAAGAGGACAAAAATAGATGGAGAAATATACCATGTTCATGCACTGGAAGAATCAATATAGTGAAAATGAGTATACTGCCCAAAGCAATCTATAGATTCAATGCAATCCCTATCAAGCTGCTGCTGCTGCTAAATCACTTCAGTCCTGTCTGACTCTGGGAAACCCCATAGATGGCAGCCCACCAGGGTCCCCCATCACTGGTATTCTCCAGGCAATACTGGAGTGGGTTGCCATTTCCTTTTCCAATGCGTGAAAGTGAAAACTGAAAGTGAAGTCACTCAATTGTGTCTGATTCTTAGCAAGCCCATGGACTGAAGCCTACGAGGCTCCTCCGTCCATGGGATTTTCCAGGCAGGAGTACTGAAGTGGGGTGTAATTGCCTTCTCCCCCTATCAAGCTACCAATGGTATTTTTCACAGAACTAGAACAAATAATTTCACAATTTGTATGGAAATACAAAAAACCTTAAATAGCCAAAGCAATCTTGAGAAAGAAGAATGGAACTGGAGGAATCAACCTGCCTGACTTCAGGCTCTACTACAAAGCCACAGTCATCAAGACAGTATAGAACTGGCACAAAGACAGAAATATAGATCAATGGAACAGAATAGAAAGCCCAGAGATAAGTCCACGAACCTATGGACACCTTATCTTTGACAAAGGGGGCAAGGATATAAAATGGAAAAAAGGCGACCTCTTTAACAAGTGGTGCTGGGAAAATTGGTCAACCACTTGTAAAAGAATGAAACTAGAACACTTACTAACACTGTACACAAAAATAAACTAAAAATGGATTAAAGATCTAAATGTAAGACCGGAAACTATAAAACTCCTAGAGGAGAACATAGGCAAAACACTCTCTTACATAAATCACAGCAGGATCCTTTATGACCCACCTCCCAGACTATTGGAAATAAAAGCAAAAATAAACAAATGGGACCTAATGAAACTTAAAAGCTTTTGCACAACAAAGGAAACTACAAGCAAGGTGAAAAGACAGCCCTCAGAATGGGAGAAAATAATAGCAAATGAAGCAACAGACAAAGGATTAATCTCAAAAATATACAAGCAGCTCCTGCAGCTCAATTCCAGAGAAATAAATGACCCAATCAAAAAAATGAGCCAAAGAACTAAACAGACATTTCTCCAAAGACATACAGATGGCTAGCAAACACATGAAAAGATGCTCAACATCACTCATTATCAGAGAAATGCAAATCGAAACCACAATGAGGTACCATTACACACCAGTCAGGATGGCTGCTATCCAAAAGTCTACAAGCAATAAATGCTGGAGAGGATGTGGAGAAAAGGGAACTCTCTTACACTGTTGGTGGGAATGCAAACTAGTACAGCCACTATGGAGAACAATGTGGAGATTTCTGAAAAAACTGGAAATAGAATTGCATACAACCCAGCAATCCCACTCCTGGGCATACACACCGAGGAAACCAGAACTGAAAGAGACATGGGTACCCCATTACGGCACTGTTTATAATAGCCAGCACATGGAAGCAACCTAGATGTCCATCAGCAGATGAATGGATGAGAAACTGTGGTACATATACACAATGGAATATTACTCAGCCATTAAAAAGAATACATTTGAATCAGTTCTAATGAGGTGGATGAAACTTGAGCCCATTATACAGAGTGAAGTAAGTCAGAAAGAATAACACCATCAAGGGTGAAACAGATCACCAGCCCAGGTTGGATGCATGAGACGGGTGCTCAGGGCTGGTGCACTAGGATGACCTAGAGGGATGGGATGGGCAGGGAGGTGGGAGGGGGGTTCAGGATGGGGAATACATGTAAATCCATGACTGATTCATGTCAATATATGGCAAAAACCACTACAATACTGTAATTAGCCTCCAACAAATAAAGATAAATGGAAAAAGAAAAAAGAAAAACACCAATACAGTATACTAATGCATATAGAAATTTAGGAAGATGGTAACAATAACCCTATATGCAAGACAAAAAAAGAATCACAGATGTGTAAAACAGACTTTTGGACTCTGTGGGAAAAGGTGAGGGTGGGATGATTTGAGAGAATAGCATTGAAACATGTATATTATCAATTGTGGAACAGATTGCCAGTCCAGGTTGGATGCATGAGACAAGTGCTCAGGGATGGTGCACTAGGATGACCCAGAGGGATGGGATGGGCAGGGAGGTGGGAGGGGGGTTCAGGATGGGGAATACATGTAAATCCATGGCTGATTCATATCAGTGTATGGCTAAACCCACTACAATATTATAAAGTAATTAGCCTTCAATTAACATAAATAAATGAAAAAAAAGTAAAAAAAATTAAAAAGGAATTTTATGTTTCCATATGAGAATTAAATTCAAGAGATGATATGAGTATCTCATATATATAAGGGTAGCAGTTATAAGGAAATTACTCCAGAAGTTCCCATGCAGAGATTGTGTTTGGGTCTGAGGATATTAAG
This sequence comes from Hydropotes inermis, assembly GCA_020226075.1. NCBI lineage: Eukaryota > Metazoa > Chordata > Mammalia > Artiodactyla > Cervidae > Hydropotes > Hydropotes inermis. The sequence goes on from CM035279.1 coordinate 45,127,273, forward strand.
GAAATGGAAAGAATATGTAGCATTCTAGAAGCCTATTCTATCCTATTAGTTATAATATGTGGAGCAAAGAAAGGCAAGATTAACTGGAAGAGCTAAATCTTTGGAGCTCTTTCTTATATTCTGAACAACAAACACAAGCTTACAATTAAGAAAATGAATATATCCAAGTTGCATATAATAATATTGGCAAATCTCAAAGACAATTATGCTAAAAAATTTGGTGACTTTTCTGGAAAGCATTTTAAACAATTTTATGTACCATGTGTATGCTTATTATATATACAATGGATATGCTTATTATATATACAATGGATATGCTTATTATATATACATACATATTCACTAAATATAGTCTTACCAGGTGACTCAGACAGTGAAGAACTTGCCTTCAATACAGGAGACCTGAGTTTGGTCCCCCATGTTGGGAAGATCCCCTAGAGAAGGAAATGGCAACCCACTCCAGTATTCTTGCCAGGAGAAACCCATGGATAGAGGATCCTGGTGGGATATAGTCCATGGGGTCACAAAGAGTCAGTTGGACATGACTGAATGACTAACACTTTCACTTTCAATGAGAAAGGGAAAAATAATCAACAAATTGAAATTGGTGTGGTTACTTTTGGGAACTGAGTTTGAGATCTGATTCAGCAAGAAATCTTTCCCTTTATTGTAACTCTTTCTATTTTAAAAGTTTGGATTCAATTGTGGCAAAAAAAATATAATTCAGAAGAATCAAGTAAAAATATACATATATGTAGGTTTGTTGTATCATTTTCTGCATTTTTGCATGCTTGAAATATTTTCTAATACTAATAATATATAAACAAGAGAAAAAGAGGATTGGTTTGAGGGCAAAATTCAACATCTCCAATAATATTAAAATAAATACATTTGAAAGTAGTGATAGTCTGATATTCTTTGAATATAGGAGATTACAATTTTTCTTTGATATTGGAAAGAAGAATTTGATGGCATATCTAGATACAGACTTTTTTATCTATTTGAAGTGAAGAATTGCTCACATTTGATATTAAACTGTGGATTATGAAAAAAGTTATCAAGGGTTTCAAATATATACATTTAAGGCACCAAATGACCAAATAAATTTAATATTATTAACTTTTAGCTATTGCAACATGAAAGAATCTAATGTTACTCTTAACTAGAATTAAAACATTCAGGTGTTAAGAGTAGAATATATAAAGCTATTTAAAATGGTTCCAAACTTGAGAATACAAAGTATAAAAAACAAGAAAGAAAGGATACTGATGGAGCTTTTTCAGGACTATATGTGATCCTGAGTGAATATGAAAGACAATGAAAAAAACTGGAACTAGAGAAAAGGGTAAAGTCCAGATGCTTTGAAGTCAACGAGTGAACGTGCTTGAAGGATAGAAAACAATAACAAAGATTAATATATTGGATTTGAGGTTTACACTCATTTTTAACAGTAATGACATTTAAATTGTAATCAAAATCTTAATAATAATGAATTTAGTAACAGATTGCTGACACTGCATATTTTAAGCAAAGTGGAGAAATAAAAAAATAAGAGATTGCATAAGTTATTTAAATTGGAAAGTACAATTACTTATGAAATTATTTATTAATTCAAAAATCTGGGAGGATTTCTTTGGATTATGCTCTAAAATGGGTTAGTGACCAAACCTAAATCCCAAATGTTGCATTATAAATGTAGACTTTGAGTCAATTTTTTACAAAAATGTGAAAGGAGATAGTCAAATGGTGTGAGTAACTAAGAAGGGAATTTTATCTACCTTTGAATTAAGACCTAAATTATTTTGAAGGATTATTTGAACTTAATTTAATTTCTCACTACAAGTCAGATATAGTCTCTCTATCTTCATATTCAAAACATTTCAAATTAGAATTTCACATTTTTAAGTGCTATACAGTTCAGTAATAATAAGTATATCACCAATGTGAAATAATAAATTTCCATATTCTAAATATTTAATATAAATTGGATCATATTGTTTAAACTAGGTTTGTGTGCCTGATGCACTGTGAGACCAAGAAAACTGAAGCCCCAGAGCCTGGAGCAAATTCATTAGCCAAGTAGACACCAATTTTGAAGACGGGAAACGCACAGACTAGGGTCTCCTGCATGGCAAGTGGATTCTTTACCAACTGAGCTATCAGGGAAGCCCATGGGAAACACAGGCTTATCTCAAATCCATTTTGATGGCTGGCCCAGGATGAAGATTTTTAAAGGCAAAAAGTGTAGGGTAGAGGGTCTTAAGACATGTGCTCAGCTTATGGACCTTCTGGTTGATTGGTGGTATAGCAATACCATGCTGTTTCTGGAATCTCAGTCATCAACTTCTGGTTCCAATCATACTCCCAGAGATCAGCATGTAGTCACATCCTCCACCTGCAGGGAGAGTGGGTCTGGGTCAAGAAAAACAGATTGGGTTGCCATTTCCTTCTCCAGGGGATCTTCCAGACCCAGCGATGGAACCTGTGTCTCCTGCATTGGCAGACAGATTCTTTACTGCTGAGCCACCAGGGAAGCCTTGGTTTCTATAGAACTGCTCAAAGATGTGCATCAGACTGTTATCTGTATCCCTTCAGAAGGAACTAGGAGTCCTGTGACTATTGTCCTAATCAGTAACTGCTTGAGCATTCTAATCGGAGAAGGCCTAAGAGACTGAAGTCTTTTATTTCTCTTTCTTTCTGTTTTCTTTCTGTAAACAGGAAATGGAGCCATTTTGTTTTGTTTTTCATCCAAGAGGGCTCCCTCAGGGTCCTGCTCAGTTTCAATCATACGGTATTTCTCTTCCTATATCTGGCTTGTTTCATGCAGCATAAAGTTTTCAAGGTTCACCCACGTTACAAAATGTATCAGAATTTTATTCTGTTTCTTAATTGGATAACATCCCATTTCTTATATATACCACAGTTTGTTTAATATTCATCAGTTGATGAACATTTGTGATGTTTCTATCATTTGGCCTTTGAGAATGATACTGCAATGAACATTCACATATGAGTGTCATTTGAATACTTGTTTGAAATTCTTTCAAGTATATACCTGAATGGAATGGTTGGCTCTCATGGAAATTCTTTTTAACTTTTTGAGGAACCATTGACCTCTTTTCCACAGTAGCTGCACTATTTTATGTTCCCTCTGGCAAGATTCTAGGATTTCAATATTTCCATATTCTGGAAATGTATCTTTCAGAGACATACTACAAAATATAATAAAACACAAGTTATTTAGAATTATAGTTCAATTTGGTTAAATATAGATTTTGATGATTTTTTTTCTTTATGTTCATTACTTAATCTGCAGTATAAAGGTTCATACTTTTAACATATATGATCTTCCTATATAGGAAAAATTATTTTTATTGACAGAATAACCTTCTATGGTTATGTTGACTTTATTATTTTTGATTATTAAGAAAATTCCTCAGTTAGAAAACAGCTAAGGTTCTTTATAGTCAATTACATTCCATTTTTTTAAATTTTGTTGGCATTTGCAAATAAATAAGCAAGTATTGTTTCTCAAGGACCTAGGATCCTATGTTAAATGTACAAATATCTTACAAGTTTTGACTTTTGCCTTCCCAAAATTGAATCCTAAAAGTAAAATAAAATTAAAGCTTTCAATTTTACTGCAGTCAAAAAAAAAAAAAAAAAAAACTTCAGAATATCTTTCCTCTTAAAACAATCTTTCAGATTTCCCATGGGTCACTGGCAAATCACAAAAATTTGTTATTTCACCTTATAAAAAGGGAGGCGCTAGAAGTATTTAAGTTTTTTTGGTATGTTACGATGGATGGATTCAATAGGAAAAATTGTCAAATTCGAAGAGATGCTCTGTTTTCCCTAGGTTAAATTGGTGCAATTAAAATGTTGTTAATATAAATATCTCACAAATTCTATTCTGTATGTGTGGTAGTTTCTAGAGATTTGTTAATGTCTTGCTCTTCATAATCCATATCTATTTGTCAGAAACCTAAAGGTGCTTTGCCTGATAGAAGGGAACTAGAGTGTATTAATAGTAATTAAATTTATTTAAAAAAATGTTTATTGGGTCATGACCTACTTCTTTAATTTGAATGTAGCAATAGTTTTCAGTTGGCAGTTTAATTAAAATGCAGGCATTTAGTACCTATAAAGATATTCTGAAATTCTGAACTTCTATGTCTTGGATATGTATTTAATAAATTTTTGTAAATTATACATATTTATGTCTCAGCTCATTATTGTTACAGCTCATTATTGTTACAGCTCAAGATTTCTTTCTCAGTAAAGATTGCATTCATTCATTTTTATAAATTAGATATTATACCTTTGAAAATAAGTAAAATTATTATCCATATAGATATTTTGTCTAGATTTTTGTTGTTCAATCTCTAAGTCGTGTCCATCTCTGTGACCCCATGGACTGCAGAATTCCAGGCTTCCCTCATCTGCACTATCTCCTGGAGTTTGCCCAAACTCATACCCTTTTTTTGTTTGCTTAAGTTGACTTTATTATATTTGTTTTGAATGCCACAGGAACTAACAAACTTCCTTGTGTTTTCATGACCTCTTATCTGATCTTTCCCTTTTCAAAAACGTCAATAATAAAATGAATATATACATTTTAAGTATTTCATTATTTGCAAATTGTTTTGTTGTTTTGGTTGTTGTTTTACTCTGACACTTCCCTGGGAGCTCTTGAAATCAACCACAGGACAGATGCATCTTCCTCAACTAAAAAGGACTGTCTCAGAGCCCCCATGAACAACTGCGAGTGCACGCTTAGCCACTCAATGTATCTGACTTTTTGTGACCCCATGGACCGCAGTCCACCAGGTTCTTCTGTCCATGTAATTCCCCAGGCAAGAACACTGGCGTGGGTTGCCATTTCTTTCTCCAGGGGATCTTCCAGACCCAGAAATCGAACCACTCTCTCCTATGTTGGCAGGCAAATACTTTACAACTGAGCCACCTGGGAAGCCCATGAATAACTGTATCAATTACACTCTTGAGTAGAGGGTTCTGATGACATTACTTAAACAATTTTGAGATTTTACTGATGAACTGAAAAACATCTCCAGAATATTAGTATAGCAGATGGAGCCACGAGTTTGCCAGTCGAAGTTCCAGCAGAATGAGAATTAGTTACACAGGACTAAATGTACTGGTGAGGGATGATTTTAGATTTTTCTTCAAATATTGTTGATGTTTCATAATTTGGTATTCTGGATATATACTAAAATCTTTTCTCTCTTCTCAAGCTATCTGTAAGTCACACTAATTTAGTAGATTCAGTTTTTGTAAGCTGAAATGCAATATTTGTAAGTGATATCTTATTCTCCACGCCTAACTCCTCCAGATTCTGGGAAATCTTAGTAAGTGCTCAAAGGTGTGTTTCTTCATATCCCAATAAGGAGATGGACCCATTCTTCTGTGTGTCTTCATTCTAATTTGTACCATCTGCCACCAAAGCACCTTAAATTACTGGAGAATTATTTATTTACAATATTATTTCCTCTGATGACTTAAACTTTCACACTGAGAAAGTCATATTTCAATTTGGTTTCCTTATACTTTGACTCGGGATTAGCTCAGCATAGGTAAATAAATATGATTTAAATGAATGACTCTGTAGGGAGAAATAAAATATGGGTAATGTGTGTCCTTTTTCCTTTTCATCCCAACATTGTAAGAAACTATTAATATGGTACAGAAAAGTGAAGTGAAAGTCATTCAGTTGTGTCTGACTCTTTGAGACTCCATGGACTATAGAATGTCAGGCTCCTCTGTCCATGGAAATCTCCAGGTCAGAAGACTGGAGTGGGTAGCCATTTCCTTCTCCAGATCTTCCCTACCCAGGGACTGAACCCAGTTCTCCCACATTGCAGGCAGATTCTTTACCATCTGAGCCATCAGGGAAGCCCCAATATGGTACAACTTGATGGAAAATATTAGCATGTGAGTGACAGACTTACTTAACTTGATAATGTTTATTTTGGCAAAGATAAGTTCCATCAGAGAAGTTAGCTAATGATTTAGTCCAGAAAGAAAGAGACTCTGACAAAGTAAATCAGTTTCTCTAGCTTTGACTTGTTTATAAAAATCCAGTCAGTTCTCATAAAAATGGCCTCACAGGATGACAACTTTGCTAATTTTTTTAAATCTTCCTTAAAATTCAGAGACAATCCATTTATACATGGTATTCATCATTCAAAGATGATAACATGATAGTTTCTGAGGGCACAAAATATCCTATGTCTCTATTAGGAAGTGAGAAGCAGTTCTTTAACTACATTCAAAGGGCTGGAAAATACTAGAGGTGTGTCTGCTTTTCAGATGTCCTGGAGTTTAAAGAAATTCTGGGCTGCATAATATTCACATTGTGACACACTTCGTTTTATTATGATAACAAACATATTTACTTCTTAAGTGCACTTTAATTTTTGAAGAATTCCACTGTGTTTATATTTTCCAGTGTAACTCATCTCTCTAGTTAGTATGCAGATAATAGAAAAACATAGTTTGATTTCAATTTTTTGACAGATTTTCAGATAGTAAACCAAGTGAGTTCCTCTTGAGTTTAATTTTGTATGATTCTAGGTTTTTAGTTGGATGAAATCTTAGAGGCAATTTTTGAATCTTATCTAATTTGCTTGCTTTTACATGAAAATGATACTCTCAGGAGGCTGTCAGTTTCCTGTATAACAATTTTGAGTTTTTTAACAGACTGGTAATGACTTATCTCAAACAAGAAACATATTCTTTTTTTTCTTTTTTCATTAAGCAGGCACTGTTTTGATGGCTAGAAAAACATTACAATGTATTTCAGTCAGTGTTTTTAAAAAATTAATTGACACGCCAGATGGAAGGAAATCTCTGCCTCCTCTCTGAGAAATCTTCAGTCAGCAGGCTGGCTGTCATAACCAGTGTTTTATCCCTGAGGCTCAGAACTTTCTGGGTTGAAACATCTTCAGAATGCATACTCGAATTTCTTTGGTTTTGACAGTGTAAACAATTGGGTTGAGCATTGGAGTTACAAGAAAGTGCAAATCTTTTTCCCAAAGTGATGGATCATGGACAGGCTGACCAGTGGTGTATAAAATAATAGTACAGCACAAATATGGGAAATGCAAGTATTGAGGGCTTTCAGCCGTGCAGCATTGGAAGCAATACTCAATACTGCCTTCAAAATCATCATATAGGAGAGAATGAGGACCACATCCACCCCCAATGTGGAGAGCATCACAAAGAGCCCAAGGCAACTGTTCACAACTGTGCTGGAACTGGCTAGCCTCAGAACATCAGGGTGAACACAGTAGGAATGTGACAGTGCATTCACAGGCTGGAAATGCAGTCTTCCAAGGAGTACAGGCAGGGGCAGGTGGAGGGCAGTGCTATGGGTCACACTGGCCAGCCCAATGGCCCCGATGCGCTTGGTTGTCAGGATGGTGGCATAGCGTAAGGGCACTCGGATAGCCACACAGCGGTCAAAAGCCATGGCCAACAGCACAACAGATTCAATTACTGAACATGTGTGGATGAAGAAAAGTTGCACAAAGCAGGCTGCTGCTCCCACCTTCCTCTGGCCCAGGAGATAAACAGCTGCCATGGAAGGCAGTGTGGAAACTGCGAGCCCCAGGTCAGCCACTGAGAGCATGGAGAGGAAGAGGTACATGGGAGTGTGGAGGCTGGGAACAGACTTGACAATGTGCAGGATGGTGGTGTTGCCCAGCAGAGAGAGATCATAGATGACGCAAACAGGAAGAGCTGTCCAGCAGTGGGCAGTCTCCAGTCCTGGGAAATCCATCAGTATGAAGAAGAAACTGCTGGCGTTATTGTTGATAGGAATTGCCATAACTCTGAGAGATTTTCACCCTTTGATGACCAGGCAAAAACTATTACAGCTTGCCTGGGTAGTTCTGATTCATTCATATTCACCAGACATTGCAACTTTGGATTTCCGTTTATTTTGATCTTTACAAAATTCTCACTGTGAAGAAAAAAATAATAATAATAATTTTAATTCCTGGAAAAAACTAGAAAAGGCACCTGGGACAGCTCTTTACTCAAAAAGATAAAAACTTTTGGGAACATGGAATTATCAAGTTGCCTGAAAAATGGCAAAAGGTAGTAGAACAAAATAGTAAATACATTGTTCAATAAAGTTTTTTTGTGAAAATGAAAAATGTGTCTTTTTACTTAAAATCTGAAGGAACTTTTTGACCAACCCAATGTAATAAAATGTCACAAATCAATAATTAGAAAATAAATACCGTAAAATGGCAAAAAGAAAAAAAAAAAAAAAAACAGTTTACCAAAGAAAAGGTTTACCTGCAGAACAAGCCCCAAGCTGGCCATATCCTGATTCTAACAAGATGCTGATTTTTTTTTTTTTCTGACTCAACGGAGTAAAACCTTAAGTCATGCAGCCATAGGATAAGCAAGAGGAGAAAATTTTTACCTCAAACAACAATTGGAACCAAAGTTTCTTCAGCTAGGAGTCAAAGAACTGGGACATGGCCTGAATATGAACACTGAAACCCTTCCAGCAGCAAAGGGTCCATTGTCCAGGAAGATTCTATGCCAAAGTCCCTTTACCACACCTCACCATAAATGAAAGGTCCCAAAGTCCTTCAATCAGAACTTGCCCAGCCATTTCTTCTGCATACCAATCCTCCTCCCCTAAATCATGAAAGTTTGACTGAACCTCTGATGGAATCTTGTCTCATGTCTCCCTTGGGGTTGACCTCTCAATAAAGTATTTTCTTCCCTCAACAGATGGTGCTGTAGTATTGGCTTCTATCAGCCCTTTGCTTAGTAGCAAAGGTAGGAAGAGAAAATAAGATATGAAAAGGTACTCAATATTTTTAGTCATTAAGGAGATACAAATTAAAACTGTTATCTCTTTGCAGTGTTCAAATTTTACAGTGTATAAAGTCTCAAAAGAACTTAGAGCACCTCTCACACTTACATATCTATGATAAGAATGTAAAATGGTATGTCAGAAATAGTATCCTTACTCATTTGTATTTAACCAACTAAAATCAAATCATGTTCATTGATACACCTGTTACTCAAATATTCATAATTGTCCCAAACTCAAAGCAATGCAAATGTCTATCAAATGGTGAATGAATAAACAAATCATTTTGTAGCTAATATTGTGATGTTATTGGGTAGGAAAAAAAATCCGTGAATTTCCTAAATGTGCAACAACATGGATGAATTTTAAGAGCATAATGCTAAGTGAATAAATAAAAATAGAATAGCTATATACTACAGAATTCCATTTTATGATATTCTGAAAACACTAAAGCTGTAGAGACAGAAATGAAAGAAATGGTATCCAAAGCCTAGAGTCTGTGGGGCAATGGGTTCCTCAAAACAGCGCATAGGGCATTTTTGGTGTGATTAAAATATACATTTGAACTTAATGATGTTTATGTGAAAGTGTACATATTTGTTAAGGGTCAGAATTGTGCACCTACAAATACTGAGATTTACTATATTTAATTTATATCTCAATAAACTGCTCTTGAAAAAGATAATAACTGTGAGTTTTATCATACAGTGTTCCACAGATAATCTTAAATGCAAATATTTTGTCACAATTGAGGCAGAATCAAGACAAGGATATGAAAAATATAAAATGATTGCGAGGTCGATTATGAAGGGGGTCCTGGTTTTGAAGTCTGGATTTAAGCATGCTCCCTAATCAAATAGGTACATGGACTCATTTTTTGAAAAAATAATTGACATGCCTCTATTTTGTAATATAAAAGAAGACCTAGACTTTCTTGGTGGTATAGTGGAAAGGAGTCCTCCTGCCAATGTAGAGGACATGGGTTCGAGCTCTGCTCTGGGAAGATTCCGTATGCCTCAGAGCATCTAAGCTGGTATACCACAACTACTGAGTCCACAGTCTAGAGAGCCCATGATCCGCAACTACTGAAGCACTCATGCTGCAACTACTGAAGGCCGTGTGCCTAGAGCCCATGCTCTGCAGCAAGAGAAGGCATCTCAGTGAGGGACTCATGCACCACAACAAAGAGGGTAACCACTGCTCGCTGTAACTAGAAAAAATCTGCAAGCAGCAGCGAAGGCCCAGCACAGCAAAAAATTAATTAATTAAGTTCTTTAGAAAAGTAGACCTGAGCTAAGATGAACCATACATTTCAATCTTTTGAAATGCCTGGTCAGGCAATGTACAAAAGAAAATGCAAAAATGTCCAACAATATACACAAAAAATTCCTACCTTCACTAATAATCAATACAACAATATAAATTAAGGGAATAACACTGTAATTTTTTCAGTCTAGCATGACAGAAAATTTAAGAGTTTGACAAATATGAAAGAAATTAGACAAATATTTATACTTGTGTATATACTATATTTTAATATTTTTTAAAATTAACTAACAATTTTGAAAGGAAAGTGGACAAAAATTGAATTTATAAAATGGATATACTTTGGTCCAGCAATTTAACTTGAACATTTTATCCCACAGAAACATACAAAAAGCACACAAAAATTATATGTACCAAGATGGCATAATTATCATATTGGTGAACTAGAAACAATTCAAAATTAAGGAAAATAGTTAATGCACTATATTTCTTTCCTGTTATGCAATATTTAGTATCTTTTTAAAACTCACAGGGACTTTTTCTTAAACTATCAGGAAATACATCTATGATAAGTTCTTGAGAGAAGAAAAAAACAAGGTTTGGAAGAATACAAATGATGTCCTGTACTAAATTACTTTAATTAATCTACTCAGGAAAATAAATTTAGAGAGTTTTGTTTTGTTTCTTCTGGGGAAAATAATTGGTGTTTTTGCCCCTAACTTACATGAAGCAATCCTGCATATTTTAAATTTTGACAATGTGCAAGTGCATATTTGTATAGAATACTTTTAGACAGTTATTATTTTTTATATTATTGAAGTATAGTTGATTTACAATGTTGTGTTAATTTCTGCTGAACAGCCAAGTGATTTAGTTTTATATAAATATATATATATATATATATACACACACATTTTTTAATATTTTTTCCATTATGGTTTATCACAGGATATTGATTATATTTCCTTGTGCTTATGGTAGGATGTTATCATTTACCATCTTATATATAATAATTTGCATCTGCTAATCCAAAACTCCCCATCCTTCCCTCCCCCACCCCACCCCACTGGCAACCACAGGTATATTCTCTGTGTCTGTGAGTCTGTTTCCATTTCTCAGATATATTCATTTGTGTCATGTTTAGATTTCATATATAAGTGATATCATGTTGTGTTTGCCTGTCTCTTCCTGACTTACTTTGCTTAGTATGATAATCTTTAGGTCTATCCATGTTGCTGCAAATGGCATTATTTTATTCTTTCTTAAGGTTGAGTAGTATTCTGTGTGTGGGTGGGTATCACATCTCTATCTATTCATCAGTCAAAGAACATTTAGGTAAATAGTGCTGCTATAAATGTAGGGGTATATGTATCTTTTCAAATTATAGTTTTGTCTGGGTATATACCCAAGAGTAGAATTGCTGGATCAAATAGCACCTCTATTTTCAGTTTTTTGAGGCGCCTCCATATTGTTTGCCAAAATGGCTGCACCAGTTTACATTCTCATCCACAGTGTAAGAGGGTTCCCTTTATACTCTCCTGCATTCCTGATTTGTAGGCTTTTTAATGCTGGCCACTCTGACTGGGGTGTGGTGGTATTTCATTTTAGTTTTGATTTGCACTTTAACAAATTACATTGATGAACATATTTTCATGTGCCTACTGACCACCTATATGTCTTCTTCAGAGAGATGTCTGATTGGGTTTTTTGATTGGGTTGGTTGTTTTTTTGTTGTTGAATTGTATGAGCCATTTGTATATTTTGGGATTTAAGCCTTCGTTTGTCACATCATTTGCAAGTATTTTCTCCCAGTCCATAGGTTGTCTTTTCACTTTGTCTATGGTTTCCTTGCTGTGCAAAAGCTTGTAAGTTTGATTAGGTTCTGTTTGTTTATTTTTACTTGTATATCTATTGCCTTGGGAAACCGGCCTAAGAAAACATCAGGACAATTTATGGCACAGAATGCTTTGTCTATGTTCTTTTCTAGGAGCTTTATGGTGTCATGTCTTATATTTAAGTCTTTAATCCATTTTGAGTTTATTTTTGTGTATGATACGGCAATGTGTTCTAACTTCATTGCTTTATACGCAGTTGTGCAACTTCCCCAACACCACTTGCTGAAGTGACTGCCTTTTTCTCATTGCATATTCTTGAGGCATTTATTATTTTATTTACTAAATAGCTTACTGTTTCAGAAACAGTCAATACTATATAGTTCTGTTCGTATGCTTTCATTCCAATTTGGTTTTCATATGATATAGGAAGAAATGGCTCAGAGCCAATGGGTTCCAATTAAATGAGAGCTTCTGGTTTTTCCAGTACAGAAGGTGCTCTATGATGTATAATATTTATTACATGCTCACTTGTTTCTCAAAGATCCCTTGGGGTGAAAATAAATTTAAGCCCGTGGCTCAGAAAGTTGGGAATTCCCAGGGCTTCTTATATTTTAGCAGAGGTTTAGGCCCTAGGAGACCCTCTCATGATTTGTAAAGTGCCATTCGACAGCCCAGTACTAGACGTAAGGTTCTTCATACAGAACATCCTTTGGGCTTCTGTGCCTTACAGGGAGTCCTGCCACCAGGCACACCCAAGAGTGAAAAAGTCATTCATTTAACAGTAAGTAAAGTCCTTCAGACACAAATAATATCGGCTACAATTGTAAAATTGAGGATGTCCATTCAAGTAAATTAGTACAATAATAACCAGCTTTTCAGAATAAAGGGACCAACAGGAATGGCTAGTGTTGATGAGTTAGGATGTGTGGGATTAAATTGTTTGGAGAATCCTTCATTTGATAATCAGTACATTTTAGAGTTAAATGACTAGTTTAATTTTACTTTTGTTTTCTCCTAATTAATAATTACTGTAGTCATGACCAATTTAAAGGATATTTGTTAATGCTATGTGTGCATATATGTTTACATAAGCTACATTTTTAGATTTCCAAATTTTAAGAACTGTGTTTCTTGTTTTGATAGCTTTCTCTGAGTCCTGAGACCAGAGTCTCATAAATATAATTTGCAGACATGCATCAGGTTTAACTAAATCAGCCTGTTTTGTTTTTAGGTGCTGAACCATGAAGAACATAAATACTTTTGCAAATTTTGGAGGTTTTTCTTTGTCCTCTCCACCTGAATCCATGAAACAAAAGAGGTTTTGGGTTTTCTTTTTTTCCACTCTAAATTGAGCTTGTGCTCACTAGAAATATTTGTCATCTTTTTTTTTAACAAGTTCCAAGATGTTTGAATGAGAATTTGTGCTTTATAAAAATAGTCATTCAAAATCAAACTTAATTTTCCGTATTAAAAAAATAAAGAATTGACCCAGGTGAAGAACTGTTGCACTAGTATTTTGAAACAGTAATAAAATTTGACAGCCACAGTATTTTTTTATCCAAGTTCTCTTTAAAGTCTCTGTAATTTTAATGATGTCATTCTTTCACATAAACAATATATCTGATTTTATCCCAACTGATGCTTCTTCAGACTTCCTATATTCCAACTTATCAGAAAAGCCTTCCTCTAGATTCCCAAGTTAAAATATATATAGTGATCTAGATATAGATGCAAACTTGGTATGTAACTCTAAATCAGACCTTGACACATTATAATAACTTTTAAGTAAACTTTGCTTTCTAATTGTGTTGGTATTATTAAAAGCTCTTTTCTGTTCTATGTTTAAGTACCCATTAAAATAGGTATAATTACACATATTTTGACAAGTAATATTAGTTCTCAGAAAGATTGAATTACCCTCGGGATCATATGAGGAAAAAAATGATAAACTAATTTTTAAATCATAATGGTTAAGTTTCTTCCATAATACTGCTTTATTTCTCACACATGTTTGACTCTCTAATGTTGTAAAACATTACTGTTGTAAAACAGTACCTGACACGAGAGGCTTCTCACTAAAAACTGTATGATTGGTACAAGTAGGTATAATATAACATCACACGACAACAGGACATAACAATATAAATTCAAAGGGAAAGCAGGCAAATAGAATTTTCCTTTAAGAAGCTGTTATAAGGATGGGTTTAGAACCGTTTTTTCTTTGACCAAAATAAATAAACAAATTAAAAAATAGACAAAGCATGACTAAAAGCTGAAATCAAAACAATTATATTCTATTATCTGTTTGAAGCTGATATTATGATAAAGCAAGAAGATTTTATGCTAATAACAAAGATATATGCATGACATATGTATGTGAATGAGTGTGTTTATGTGTATGTCTATGTGTAAATGTAGGATATTTTTATAACAAGATGCATTATGTGATTTTAACCTGCTTCTACCAGGGCATTAGTACCATCATTTTTACTTGTATAAGGTAGAATGTTTAAAATCAAAGTGGCACTTTTAAAAACTGTGTGTAAGAACTTGGCTTCTGGTTGGGCTTTGAAGAGAAAAATGAACACACACACATAAAACACTCAACATTCTTATATTATTTTGATATACAATGTTTTATATATATTAAGTACCTTACTTATAGAAATTCAAGCACTAGGATCTAGGAAACATGTTCTAGTTTCAGCACTGCAATGAGCATCAGATGTTCTTTATTTTTTCTAAAAGTTTCCCACCTTTCTTCCTTCCACCTCCCTTCCTTCCTTCCACTCTCTCTCCATTCTTTTCTTCTGTTTTGCTTTCCACCTGTATCACTGTCTTATTCTGCCATTCCTGCTGCGTCTGCTGCTTTTTTACTTTATCCAACACATGTTTAAGTTGCTATGTATTGAGCTGGAACATTGGCTTGATAAACTACAATTTCTTACCAATTAGTATTTTCTTGTCAAATCAGCATGGGACTTTATTTTATAATGTTTACAATTTACTTACGCATGTATTTGTTTTGAACTGAATACTATTAAAGCTCAAAAACAAATGCTAACTAACTTTTAGGCAATATGCAGTGTGCTTTTGCTCTGTCTTATACAATTAATCCTGATAGCAACATTTAATATAGCATCTGTATTATAAATTTATTTAAAAGAAAGCTGAGAATTATTGAAATCAAACAACTTGCCTCAGTCATTTTATTAAGTCACTCATTTATAAAAAAATTTATCATAGTACATAAAATATTTTCAGAAAAAAATCTCACTAGAGAAAGAGGCATGTGATCTCAAATACATGCAGATTAGTTAATAGGGCAGAAATACTTTCTAGAAGATGCAGTATCTCAGATCAACTTTTCAGGACTAAATAGAAATTCACTGGGTATTTAAGAGAGAGGGAGGAGCAAGTGATGGCAGAGGGTTCGTCTTGAGCAAAGGTATAAAGACAGAATAATAATGCATAAGGCTAGGGCTCCCAGCACTTTCAGAATTATTGCAACAAAATACAGAGCATAGGGATGTCATTTATATTAATGATGAACTTAGACAATTATACACATCTGTTTTGTAAATGTGTTGTGCCTCATAATAAAGAAGCAAAGGAAATAAGTTAATTTTGTTGCTTATGGGAAAATATGTAAAAGGGTACAATGTAGTCTTGTTGACATTTTAGAAACTTACTATGAAAAGTGTAGGATCAATGTATTAAAGGAGAAATACTAGAGACAGAGTTTTCAGATAAGAAATTACTAGTTTGTTTAAGGTGAAGAACAATGTTAAGAGTAAATAACAGTAGCCTTCAGTTGAGAGCTGGTTTCGATCCCTGGGTTGGGAAGATCCCCTGGAGAAAGAAATGGAAACCCACTCCAGTACTCTTGCCTGGAAAATTCTATGGATGGAGGAGCCTGGCAGGCTACAGTCTGTGGAGTCACAAAAAGTCAGACACGACTAAGCAACTTCACTTTCACTTTTTAAACAGCACTTATATCTGTCTTGTGCATGCTCAGTAATGTACGAGTCTCTGTGACCTCATGGATTGTAGCCCATCAGGCTCCCTTGTCCAACGGATTCTTCAGGCAAGAAAACTGGAGTGGGTTGCCCTGCCCTTATCTAGGGGCTCTTCCCAACCCAGGGATTGAACCAACTCTCTTTAGTCTCCTGCATTTTCAAGCAGGTTTCTTACCATTTGTGCCACCTGAGAAGCCTATGTATAGATATATCTATATGTATACATATATATGTATATAGATCTATATGTATGAAGTGAAAAAAGCGAAAGTGTTACTCGCTCAGTCATGTCCAACTCTTTGTGACCCCATAGACAGGAGCTTGCCAGGCTCCTCTGTGGAATTTTCCAGGAAAGAACACTGAAGTAGGTTGCCTTTTCCCTCTCCAGGGAATCTTCCTGACCCAGGGATGGAACCTGGGTGTCCTACACTGCAAGACACTTCTTTTATAGTGTGAGGCATTTTTTTCAGTCATTTCCCATTAGAACCTTATGGACAGTAGATACTGATATCCTCATTACACAAAGAGGGAAGTAAGCACAGACAGATCACAGCCAAAGACAAACTACTGGTTAGAATGGAGCCATTTATTGAACTGGACAGTCTGGCTCCTGACTTTGCTTTTCACAGCTACATCACCAACAGTAAAATAAACTGGCATTACATTTACGATAGTTTCATCAATACCAGGGCTTCCCAGTGGCACAATGGTACAGAATCCACCTGTAATACAGGAGTCACAAGAGAGGTGGGCTTGATCCCTCCATTAGGAAGATCCCCTGGAGAAGGAATGGAAACTCACTCCAGTATTCTTGCCTGGAAAATTCCATGGATAGAAGAGCCTGTATAGGATACAGTCCATAGGGTCACAAAATGTCAGATATGACTAAGAACATCATTCATCAATAATATTTTTTAATAAAATTTGTGAAAAAGTATGGGTTGGAAAGGGTTAAATTAACTCTTATGCTTAGGGTATATATTTGAATTTCCTGTGAAGCAGCTGGCTAGATATGTCTTTGTATCAGTTGAACATTTGTTCAGAAAAGGTATCTGGATTGAGAGTGAAAATTTAAAAGTTAATTGGAGATTTTAGAATATTCAGATTGCTCAGAAGTTTTCCATGAACCATACATAAGAGAAAAAGCATAAGTGTAAGCCAAAGAGTAACAAAGAAATACTCTTAAGTTTCTAAGGAAGAAAATAAATGTAGAGAATTAGAGCCCTTTGAAATGGAGAAAAAATGAAAGTCACTGCTCACAAAAATGGATAGAGTTAATTTGTTTTTCTATGTAGTCTGTGGACCACTTCAGTTTAGTTCAGTCCCTCAGTTGTGTCTCTTTGCAACCCCATGAATCGCAGCACACCAGGCCTCCCTGTCACCACCAACTCCTGGAGTCTACTGAAACCCATGTCCATCAAGTCAGTGATGTCATCAAGCCATCTCATCCTCTTTCATCCCCTTCTCCTCCTGTCCCCAATTCTTCCCAGCATTAGGGTCTTTTCCAATGAGTTAACTCTTTCCATGAGGTGGCCAAAGTATTGGAGTTTCAGCTTCAACATCAGTCCTTCCAATGAATAACCAGGACTGATCTCCTTTAGGAGGGACTGGTTGGATCTCCTTGCAGTCCAAGGGGCTCTCAAGAGTCTTCTCCAACACCACAGTTCAAAAGCATCAATTCTTCAGTGCTCAACTTTCTTCACCATCCAACTCTCACATCCATACACGACTACAGGTAAAACCACAGCCTTGACTAGACAGACCTTTGTTGGCAAAGTTAATGTCTCTGCTTTTAAATATGCTACCTAGGTTGGACCATTTAGAGGGAATCAAGTAGGTGAACATATAGAACAAAATAGCCTGATACCCATCTCAGATATTAACCAATTTCTAGTAGTGGAGATCAAATTATTTCACAAACTACAGTGACATTTCCTTGTTGAATGATTGAAAGGAAAGAATTAGGGAAGATATCCCTAATGAGATACATTTTAATGAACTACAATTTGATGAGTTTTAAATAACATGTAAAATCATGTGATTAGTACATCAGCCATGAAATGGAACATTTTGATCTTCCAAAAAGTCATTTCCTGCCTATTTGTACTCAGTCTCTTTATACTCCCTTTTCATCTCTGAAATCTCTGATCAACTATCACTGATTTTGGCTTTTCCATAATTTCATACAAATGAGATGATACAGTATGTGGTGTTTTGTATTTGCCTTCTTTCACAGAACACAAATGAACCATTCAAGCTATTGACTCTATCAGGAATTATTTCCTTTTCAAATTAAAGCTTATGGATCTTTGCAATTTGTTCATCCATTCAACACCGGGTATATGTTTGGTTTCTTTCTTTCTTTCTTTCTTTCTTTCTTTCTTTCTTTCTTTCTTTGCTATCATGATTAAGGCTTATTTGATTATGTACAAGTCTTTGTATGGATATGTGTTTTTATTTTTCTTGGGCAAATTGCTGGGTACTGTTAAATGTTTGATAAGCCTGCATGCGACTTTATGTGAAACTGCCAAGGTTTTCTCCAAAGAGGCTCTGCACCACTTGTATCCCTTCAAAATTCCAGTTGTTTCATATGCTCACCAACACAGTAGTATTAGGTATTTTTAATTTTAGCCATTCTAATTGTATCTTATTGCACTTCTCATTTACATTTTCCAAATAAATAAGATGTTGAACATTTTTTCATGTGCTCAGTTGCCATTCATAATATCAAGAGGAATAATTATAAAGCTATAAATATAAACAATTTTAAGTTCTTCATATCCTAATTTTGTAACTCTATATATAAGTAATCAGTTTGCTTTTAATCAGATTTCCTGACATGCAATCTGTCTTTTATAGGGTGAAAAGCATCTTGGACTTCAGTCTTACCTACACCTTTCCATGTGGTCTTTTAATCACACTGCTTCTAATTCTCCCACCTTCTCCTTCGTTGGTATTCCTGATCTGGAGGCTGCCCAAATATGGATCCCCATTCCCTTCTGCCTCCTGTACCCTCATAGCCCTTGTGGGAAATGCTCTTCTGCTTATCCTAGTTAAAGCAGAACAGAATCTTCATGAACCTCAGTTCTATTTCTTGGCGTGCTGGCCCTTACAGACCTAGGCCTTTCATTGTCTACAATGCCTAGTGTCTTGGCTATCTTCTGGTTCAATGTCCACTACATTGGCCTGGATGCCTGCTTAACCCAAATGTTCTTCATCCACGCCCTCTCCTCAGTAGAATCAGGTGTCCTGGTAGCCATGGCTTTTGACCGCTTGGTAGCTGTCTGCGCTCCACTGAACTACACCAGGCTCCTGACCCACTCTACTGTCGCCTGCCTTGGTGGAGCTGCTGTCATACGCGCTGCCACCCTGGTGGCCCCTCTGCCTTTCCTCCTCAGGACCTTTCCTTTCTGTGGGGCCAACATCCTCTCACACTCTTACTGCTACCTCCCTGATATGCTGAACTTGGCCTGCGGAGACGCCACTTTTAGCGATGTCTATGGATTGGTCTTTGTACTCTTCACATTTGCAGTAGATGTTGTCTTCATCTTAGCTTCATACATGAAGATCTTGGCCACTGTTACAAAGCTGGAGAATCAAGACAGAAACTGGAAATCACTGCATACCTGTGCCTGTCACCTATGCACAGTATTTGTGTTTTATCTGCCCCTCATCAGCTTGGCGGTGCTGCATCGCTACACTCAGAACACTTCGCCAATTCTGTTTACCAGCATGAGTAATGCCTACCTCCTCATGACACCACTGCTCAACCCTCTTGTCTACAGTCTCAAATCCAGGCAGATCCAGGCTGCTCTGCGCAAGCGATTTTGGGTGCAACGTGTTATTGCTGGAGAATGACATTTTTCCATATATCAGAAGAGACAGCTGATTTAAAAAGTGCTGTTCAGGATCTGCTATGTGCCAAATAGTATGTTAGGCACCATGAATTCAAAAATAAAAAGACTCAGGCCTTTCCTTCAAGCTAATCTAAGTATGGAGGGAAAGAGAAGCAGAGGGCTTAAATAAATGGTCACAACTGATCATGAGTGATGACAGTTTGGTAGTGGTAAGGAGAAAGGATGATAGAAACTCAAGTTCAGTGTTTTTGCTGTATGAGTCAGATGAAATCATGTATTCACAACTGCTAAGTTGAAGTGCATGATGCTTGATTTTAAAAGACCAAAGAGGGGCTGATTTTACTGAGAAAACAAGGTTTCACCTGATTCTTAATTGCCATGTTGTTTAAGTTGAAGCATTACAAAATTTTAAATTGGTGATAAATTTATGACTATATGCTTAATATTTTGACCATTTCTTAGGGTTGGAGAACTAGTTGATATCTCAATCTGATGGTTTTTAACAAAAAAATAAAGGAGCTGTTAGAAAAGAAATAATATATAAGAATGTGCTACTTCATTCAGAATTCATACTTTATTTGGATTTTTTTTGGTGTCCCACTCCATACTGAGAATATATAGGGTTACATTTTGAAACAAGGATGCAACTTCTTTCTCTAACTTTCCAAAAGGAAAAATGAATTATTCTCCTGGGTCAACTCTTGAGATTAGTCATAAACAAATGAAGACTTGTCTTGCTGAATTAGCTTAGGAAACAAATAAAAGACTTAATTGTCAGTGGCAATGAATAAACATACAGTAGCTTTACAAGAATTTCAAACTAATTTATGGAAATTCTAAGTAAATTTCAAAATTATCTCTAAAGTTATCAAAATATTTTTCATATTTGTCTAGCATTTTTAGTAAAGAATCAGAGTCATACAGAAGGCAAAACTATAATATTCACATAGCTTCCATTCTATTAATGAAAATCATGGAACAGCAGCAGATCATGCACCTATATACAATTAGTGACTTGGAGACATGGTTTACATTATGTAAATTTGGAGAAAAGTGAGCCAGTGAAGACTGGGTTTATTAGAAACTTCTACCTGAAAGACCGAAAAGATCATGAAAAGAAAGACCATGGAAGCTTAACATCTATCTCAATTTCAAAAGCATTCATATAGCTGAAATCTGTTATATATTAACAGAATAGAGGGAGTAAAATATATATAAATGTATAATCTTTGATCTTACTGAGAGGTCATTTGAGAAATTTCATGAGTACCTTCAAAACATAAAATGAAATTCTGATTCTTAGTATGTTTCTACAAGTTTTAAAATGATTAAATATTTTTCTTTATTGAGTCTTTCCACACAAAAGGGTTTTAATTCTGACAGTCTTAAGTATGATGATAGGGAAATGGGGATCATTTCTCAGCATTATTCCATTTTTTGAAGACTGCAGTTAAATTTCCTTTGAGGAACTCCTTACCTCTCTGTACAGCTTGAGTGAGACCAATAATAACAATATTATAATAAATCCCTCTCCTGACCTTTCAACCACAGAGATTAAAAACTGAAGAAAAAAATTCTCCCCCTTTACATAATATGCTATAAAGAGTTTAAGATTACCCTTTCTACTGGACAGTGAAAGGACACAAAACCATTTACAGAACATCTTCCCCAGTTATTGATTATCTACAATAGGAAAAAAAAAAAGAGTGTAAAACAAGATAAAAACAGATATGAGGGATTGCTTCAGAAAGAAAAAAATGACATAATGATATTGAGTACTAAAGCTTGGGTCCCTAAGATCCTTTAATTTAATCTGTGAACCATTCTAGTATTTCAGTTCACTTATAAATGCTTTATGTGTAAGTTAAATAATTAAGCAATTAATGGCATGTCTGTCTTAATGTTGCCTTAAAGTATGACAATTTTATTCCTTGGTTGTCTCACTAATAATCTAAATGAGAGCATTTTGTCTCATTCATTTGTCCCCTAATGTGTGGCATATAGTGGATGCCAAGAATAGCTATGTAAAGATACAAAATAAGGGGGAACATGAGAGAGTGTAAGAAACAAAGGACAGAAGGTGATAAGTAAAAACAATTATACATGACTATTGAATCAACAGATTCATGAATTAATGTCCACATAATTAATTAAAAGTGAATGTAATAATAACATATGACTCTACTCTGTGATAGCTAATTTTCAGGCATCATTAGCATCAATAAATAACTTAATGTCTGTCTTTAATTTAAGGTAACAATACTGAACAGATAAATATATGATATACACAATTATAATACAGGCAATCTAGTCTGAATTCTCATAAACATTTAAAATATATACATTTTATATTTCAACATATGAAACATATATTAAAATGAACCTCTAAATGTGTCTTTGGACTTCAGAGCAACTGTATTATTTGCTGGTCATCTTTGATATCACCATCTGAGCAATAAAGACTTTATTCTTTCATATTTATCTTTAAATCCTGGCTTGACCCTTGTCCTTATCATATTTTTAGCTTGTAATATAATGGTTAATATTTATTGAACATTTATTATATATCAGACATTGTGGTAAGCATATTAAATAAGTTATGTGTAGCATAGCACATTTCTTTCTGCAATGTTCTTAGAAAATAGATGCCAGTATCAAGTCCTTTTCACATTGAGGCACATTAATGGTCACTCATCATGTTCCCTGGATACATAGCAGATAAATTATAGAGTCCCGATTTTCCTTTAATTGATACATATTTATCCTCAAATTAATGTGAAATCCAATTTAATACAACCTGAGAAAATTAAGTATGATTACATAGATGGCAAATTTTAGGTACAGAATCTTTGTTATATTTTCCTTTAATCTCTTATTATATTTTTGTATCAGATGAAGTTTATATTAATGTGGTTTCAGGAAAAATCATAAAACAGATTTCAATAAAAAATATAAAAATAAAACCTCTTGTCTCCCATTTGGACTATTTCCATTTATAATATCTCAAACCCACCAAGGATAATAACTCTCTGTATAATAATATGAATATCTTGCTTTTAACCAAATTTAAGCCATATAACTATATATGAGGGATCCTCATACAGAAAATATTTGTCAAACTGTTTGGATTGGAATGGGGCTGCTGGAAAAGTGATGTGAACTTTAGGGAGAAGAAACATAAAGCGAAGGTGAAGGAACCTTTAGAAATATATTCCCTGATCTGATATTTAAAACTAAAAGGGAATCTCCTACTTCCAAAAAGATTGTAGTAAAATTACACAAAGTGAAAGTGTTAGTCACTCAGTTGTGTCTGACTGTGTGAGACCCCACAGACTGGAGCCTTCCAGGCTCCTCTGTCCATGGAATTCTCCAGGCAAGGATACTGGAGTGGGTTGCCATGCCCTTCTCCAAGGGATTTTCCTGACCCAGGGATTGAACCTGGGTCTCCTGCTTTGCAGGCAGATTCTTTATCATTTTGAGTCACCTACAAAGCAAAATCACACAGAAACATACGCCAGGACTTCAACACACTAGAGATAAATGTCTATTCCTGGTTTTTTTACAATATCCCTGGCCTTTTGATCATTTAGTCAAAATACTTCCACTCTGTTCTATCTTGTCTTATATTTGAACAGTCTATCTAGTGCACATTTAATCTGCTTTGTTTTCACACTATAAACCAATGGGTTAAGGACAGGTGTGATAAAATGGAAAATATTAGACAAGGTGATGTGGGGCAGAGGGGAGTGGTACCTGCCTATTCTGTGGATCAAGGCTAAGGCAATAAGTGGGACGTAGAAAATGAAGACAGTGAGAATGTGGGAGACACAAGTGTTGAGCACCTTAAGGCATCCTTCCCTGGAAGCTATTCCCAGAACCATATTCAAGATTAGAGCATAAGACAGAACAATAAAGATGGAGTCAACCCCAAAGGAGCAGAGTACCAAGACCAGCCCATAGATAACATTCACACGAATAGACCCACATGCCAGCTTCATCACATCAGGGTGGAGGCAGAATGAGTAGGATAGAACAATATTCCTACAGAAGGGAAGCTGTTGGAGCAGGATGGGCAAGGGCATCATCAGTGCTACCCCTCGAGCCACAGCAGCCAGGCCCATCTGAGTAATGCGGGAGGGAGTCAGAACTATGGTGTAGCGTAGTGGGTTGCGTATGGCCATAAAGCAGTCAAAAGCCATAGCCAGCAGCATGGCTGACTCCATGGAAGAGAAGATATGGATGAAGAACATCTGAGCCAGGCAACCATGGAACTCAATCTCTCGGTGGTTGAAAATAAAGACTTTAATAACAATGGGCAGTGTAGATGCTGACATGCCTATGTCAGTGGCAGCTAACAAGGACAAGAATACATATTGAGGCTCATGAAGGCTGGGAGTCTTGTGTACTGTGTGAATGATGATGCTGTTCCCCAAGATGGCAGTCACATACATGATGCTCAATGGGATGGAGATCCAGATATGAGATGCCTCCAGCCCTGGGATTCCTGACAGAATAAGGGTGGTTGATGGTGGGTGCTGTTGAGTATAGACATGATGGTGAAACCTGAAAAAATAGAGTATGTATGGAAATTCAAGCCATAAAGTTAACTCAGTTTCATTCCATAGTTGAGAGAATTTAGAGGCAGAGGAAGGTAATTTCTGTTGCATGAAGAGAAAATTGAATAGGGTTAAATTTAGTTTAATTCAAAAAGCCTATGTAGTATTTTTAGGTCATTAGGAGAGCAGAGCCTGGTGGGCTGCTGTTTATGGGGTCACACAGAGTTGGACATGACTGAAGCAACTTAGCAGCAGCAGCAACTGTTTCGTGAGTATATTTGTTGATGCACTGGTAACGTCCAAACACTGCCAGGTGAACTATACCAAAGGATTTTAAACAGAAAGATCTCACAGAACAAAGGAAGATTCACAAATCACATAATTAATTTAGTCACTTTAAAACATGTAATGGGGGACTTTCTTGGTGGTTCAGTGGTTAAGACTTTGACTTCTAAATCAGGAAGTGAAGGTTCAGTCCCTGGTCAAGGTGCTGGGATCCCCCACGTCTTGTGGCAAAACACAAAACAAAACAAAAACAAAACAGAAGCAATATTGTAACAAATTCAATAAACTTTAAAAATAGTATGCATCAAAAAATTCTTTTATAAAATAAAATAAAACAAAACAATGTATTGGAAACGAGGGTACAGAAGAGGTTCATTAGCAAATTTAAAACAGTGTACAAATGGGAAGGAAAGCCTGCAGTACCTGAATACCGGATCATGCAATATCCATATATCCTGTCTCTCTGCTGATGGCATTAGAAAGACAAGGTGAGGTCTGAGCAAGGGCACCCCACAAGTGAAAACTCTGTGGAGCCAACACTCATGCTCACTCTATCAGGCACATGATAGCATCATGTATGCATGGCCACAGCTTTAATTTTTTACTTAAGGCTGTTTGACATGCATAAATTCTGCCCATATTTCTTGGGCTGAGAACATGGGGAACCAGAGCAAAACCACAATCAATGTTATTAATGGGTGATTGATTTAGGTAGTTATAACATAACTGTCATTCTAGGCATGGCATTATCATACCTTCTGATTTTTTTCCCTTTCTATCTAGAAATAACGTGTTTTGTTCTATCATATATTTCATATATTCTGTATTTAACATGTCCTAACATGACCTACCACTTAGCCACTATCTATATTTACTATAACTTATTAGTGTTGCCTATGTTTTATAAGCTACTTGTTTGTTCTTCATAATAATAGTTCACAAATACCATGCATCCTACCTATATCTCAAAAGGACTATATTATTCAATATCTATGCTTAATGTAGATCATGGCTTTCATCTACTTCATTGTCTTCTTTTCTATACTTGAATTGAATATTTTCCAATCATAATATTCATGACTACTTCTGGGGATATGAAAGTTCTTGCTTGAAAAGAGATAGAGAAAAAATCGTATAAACAAAAGAAACAATAAACAAGGATTGACATAGACAAAACTGATAAAAGAGAAATAAATTGGTAACTGTTTGTGACCAAAACTCTTTCAAATAAATACAATGAGAGACAGAACAATAGAAACCTGAGTAACACAGATATTTGTTGAGCACCTAATTTGTGCCATAAAATTTGATAGGATCTCTAGGTGATACAAATGATATGCAGCTTATGATCCCTTCTCTGAAGTTCCTTGCAGAGTATGACACACTTGCTGGAAGAAGCATCTACTCAAAACTAGGAACAAATAAAGACATTATAAAGCGATCTCTCACTATGTTATTTACAGACATTTATTCAGTATTTTTTCCTCCAAAATTATTTTATTTGATGACTTGACTTCAACAAAGAGGAAGCCAGATTTATTGTTTCAAAGTCCAAACAAAAATGAAAACAGAGGAAAGCAAAAACTAAAATCTTAATACACTGTGTGTGCTTAGCCACTCTATCATGTCCGACTCTCTGTGACCTCATGAACAGTAGCTCACGAGGCTCCTCTGTCCATTGGATTCTCCAGGCAAGAACTGTGGAGTGGGTTGCCATTTCCTTCTCTATAAGAGACTTAGAGGGGTAAACAAATTCCCAAGGTCACGTGACTTTGAGTCAGTCAGTATTAGAACCTAAATTTTCTGTCCTACTACTCTGTTCCTTCAATAATACCCTTGTTAAGTTATAAAAAATAAGCACACAGATAGTAGGCATACAGTGGCAGGGGACTAAATGAGGAGCTGTAGAGTCAGCAGAATTCAAGGAGAGAATCAAATATGAGCTCTTATTTGGGTGAAGAAAAATTTTACTTAGAACAAGTGAAGCACTTGTTCTAGGCTGACTAATTCCAGGCTGACTCACTTATATGAACAAAGGAATAAACAAAAACAAAAATGAACAAACAAAAGATAGCAAAGGTATGGACATCAGAATAAGACATATTAGGGCAGGACACAAAGAATATGCTGCCGAATGAAATGAAAAGTTTAAAAAGAAAGGAAAATAAAATAAGATGTAATAGGTAGTATGGAGTCTTGTTAGAAACCATAATGTCAGGGGTAAAGAGGATGTGGTATAATTAGGGTTTTACTGAGTATCAGAATGCAAAATCATCATTGCTAAAGACAGCTTGGATTTATCACAAACTTTATTGGCTACTTTTATAGCTATTAAGAGGTCAAGTGGTGAGAACCTACACAATTGTATTTGATCCCCCAGAGAGAGACATAGACAAGGGCAGTTTTAAGTGGAGGCAAAACAAAACAAGCTACAAAAACAAACAGGATTCAAATGACAAGATAAAGGAGAAGCAGTTCCCTGTCTCTCATTTTACATCAAGATTTTGAGCCTGGTTTCTGGACTTAGAGAATGACATGAAAGGACATTTTAGACAGTTTATAACAAGAACTAAACTTTTTCAGAGAGAGGGTTCAGCTAAAAAGAAATCCATTTTAAAAACATTGTATCAATCATTTATTTTCTAGCATTATCTTTAATTCCTTGTTGAGAGTTAGAAGGACTGGACTGGGCAGAGGTAGAACTTGGTTATGGAAAAGGGGACATCACTCACACAGAGGCCATAGCTATTGTCAAGGAGGGGAAATTTCCCCGCTTGATTTCTGGGTTCTTTTGGCTGTTCTAATAACTAAATGGTGACAAGTCAGATTAACAAGAAAAAAGTTAATTTAGTGTGTATAGAGGTCTAGTAGATATGGGACATAAGAAGTGGCCATGTCAGGCAGCTTTTATACTTTTTAAACAAAGAACCAGTACCTTTGAGAAGAACTGACAGAGCAAAGAAATTTAGCCTTCACTGCTTAATTAGTGAAGAATCTAAACAGAGTTGGGGCTTGGGATGGTAAATTAGTAAAGAAGTAGAAAGTTTTATTAACATAGTCTTCTCACCCTGAATCCCTATCTCTGGGGATAGAATAACTCTCTTGGTGAGGGAAGGGTACCTTTTACATCAGAGACTTTCCTGCTTTTGGGGGCAGACAGAAAGGTTTTCTTACATTGGCTGTTTCTCAAGTAACTTTAATTCAAAATAATCAATATGCCATTGTGCCATATTTTGGGAAGGCCTGCCCTGAGAGCTAGCACTAAAATTGGCAATAAGTGATGTCTATAATTGAAAGGCTAGTCAAGAGAATTAGGGCTAAAAATGCTTAGTAGATGTAGTTTTCAGGAATTAGGAGAAGGAAAAAAAGAGCAATAGTTTCTATTAAGAAATAATAGTAGTAAGTTAAGATTAAAAGAGAACTTAATTCTCCTAGGAATCAAAAAACAAAAGGGTTTCAGTTGTTTTTGAAGGAAAATATTCTATAATTGAAGCTGAAGAACTGAGGAAACCCTAAGTATTGTAGCTGATGGTTAGAAAGATTGTTGGTAAAAGTGGTTTTAGACTAGAGCACTAGGAATCAAGTATGAAAGGTGGTGTCTAGGAGTTAATGGGTAGCGCAAAATTGGTGGTGGAAAAATATAAATTATAAAGTAAAAGTTACAGCAAAACAGTACTAGATTTTTGTAAGATCACTTCAGTTCAGTCTCTCTGTTGTGTCTGTCTCTTCGCTACCCCAAGGACTACAGCATGCAAGGCTTCCTTGTCCATAACCAACTCCTGGAGCTTGCTCAAACTCATGTCCATTGAGTCAGTGATGCCATTCAGCCAACCCATCCTCTGTCATCCCCTTCTCCTGCCTTCAATCTTTCCCAGCATCGGAGTCTTTTCCAATGAGCCAGTTTTGCAAGATAGCAGGGATAAAAAAGACAATTCAGAACAGGGTTTAAGAGCTTAAGCTCTGGAATCAGAAACTCCCAAATCAGACTCCTGCTCCCACCATGCCTAAAATATATTAGATTTGTGATCTTGGTTAGCAGCTTAACCATTTGGTTCCTCAGTAAAATGAACCAGAGGGAACATATCACATTGCCACTAAAGTAAGACTTTAAGCTAAGCAGATAAGCAAGGAGTTCACTGTTGGAAGCTGAGAGATATAAGAAAGAAGGAAGGTGGATAGGGCTTAGCAGGAAAGAGGGGGATTTGAAAAGAAAGGACATCTTCCTTTCAAAGCCCTAGTTTTGTAAAGTCCTTCCACTGTAGAACACAAAAGAACAACAGCACTGTTAAATCACAACTCTGTCATTTGTCATACTGTGCAATACACACATAGCAGGGCTTGCTTTTTCTCCTAAAGTTTCAGAAAATATACAGGGTATCATATAATTTCCCTTGGGGAACCTGAAACAAAGAAGACACTTAGGAATAGAATCTTATTTTTTCTAGGTCATCTTAGAGCTGTGGAGCAGTGGTCTCTCTGAACTAGTCCTGGGGCAGGAAGACAGGAAGGACTTTACTTGTTTTTGGAAGTGGCAAAAGGCCTCCATGGGCCCAGTGCAAGGAGCAATAAGACTAACCTACCTAGTAACTCTCATCCTATATGTTATCCTCAAATATCCCTACAAAATAAAGAATGTGAGAATCTGCCTCTCTTTTGTAATAGAAGGGTAGATAGTACTATCATAAACTGTTACATTTAATATTTAGATAACTGTATCTGTTCCTTCCATGGTAGAGAATTAATGCTGGGAAAGATAAAAATATCTGAGAAAAGGAAAAAGTGAATAATGGGAGCTTATGGAAGTGGAGATGTTCAAAAAATACGAAGGATATCAACTTCATAGCAGGAATTCAGGATGTGAGAAGACAAGAAAAATAAAATCTAACATGATAATCATGACAGGAAGCAATATAAGAGCATAAGCAATATTAATGGTTCATTGACCTTAAATTCAGCCACTATGAGAACACTTTTCCTCTCAGCTTTAACCAACCTTTTCTTGTAAACTCCCTCTGAATTGTAATAAATTACTGCCTTCGGGTCTTCATACTTAAAGTTTAGTCAGAAAAGTCCTAGGTTACATTTGGGGCCACAGCACCTACGACAAGGTAGCTGAACTCTGGACAATGGTTGGAGCATTTATTCACATGCTATAATGTTTTGGCACTGCTGGAGCATGTTCCAGGTAGAAAAGCTGAATTAGAAAGCCATCTGGCTCTTCCAAATCCCTTGAGGATTGGCCAGGTCTTACAATGTCTTGGGAGATCACAGAATTCCTCAGAGAATAAGGTTGGGGTGATAAAGTGAAAAGAAATCAGGTCAGAAAAAAAAAATCCTTTCATTTTCTTTATACAGAGAAAACAGTTTCAATACGCAAACATTCCTGTGAAGAGATAACGGAAGTAGCTAGATCACAATAAGATTCAGTGTTGTGTCTGAGTATGTGCATGTGTGTGAGAGTGTATTCCTGTGTGAATGGAATACTATGAGGACAAGAAATTAGGACTTATTATTTTTAGTTAAAAATATGTTTTTCAAGAACCTTCTTTAAAAATATCAGTCTCAGTTATACTCTGTGAAAAACACTGTCACACATTTGAGACAATGCAAGTTGAGACAGATCAATTTTGACAGAAAATTTAAAGCATGCTAGTTAGTTTTCTTTTGGATAGACTAAAGAATTCAAGATTATTGAAAGAAGATATCCCAAAATAGACAAAAATATACCAATCCAGTTATTGATGAGTTTTCCTTTAGAGCAATACATACATAGACTGTTAGAACAAAACTGAATTGTAGATTATCATAGATTTCTCATTTATAGATGTGAGTCCCTGAGGAATGGATAAAGATATGGTACATGTATAAAGTGGAATATTACTCAGCCTTTAAAATGAATGAAATATAGACTGTCACTTTGAGTGAAGTAAATCAAAGTGAAATATCATATAATATGACTTATATGCAAAATCTAGAAAGAAATGATACAAATGAACTTATTTATAAAACAGAAACTGACTTACAGACTTAGAGAATGAATTTATGGTTATGTGGGTTCGGAAGAAGGGCAAAAGGATAGTTACAGAGTCTGGGATCAACATGTACACACTGCTATATTTAAAATGGATAAAAAAACAAGGACCTATAGTATACTACAAGGAACTCTGCTCAATACTATGTAACAACCAAATGGGAAAAGATTTTTTTAAAAAGAATGGATACACATATACATATAACTGAATCACTTTGTTGTACATCTAAATCTATCACAACGTTGTTAATCAACTATACTTCAATGTAAAATGAACAATGCAAAGAAATAGAGGAAAACAATAGAAGGGGAAGGATGAAAGCTCTCTTCAAGAATATTAGAGATACAAAAGGAATATTTTATGAAAAGATAGGCACAATAAAGGACATAAATGGTATGAACCTAACAGAAAAAGGAGATACTAAGAAGAGGTGGCAAGAATACACAGAAACTATACAAAAAAATGTCTTAATTACCCAGATAACCACAGCGGTGTGATCACACACCTAGAGCCAGACATCCTGGAGTGTGAAGTCAAGTGGGCCTTAGGAAGCATCACTATGAACAAAGCTAGTGAGGTGATGGATTCCAGCTGAGCTATTTCAGATTCTAGAAGATGATGTTATTAAAGTGCTATACTCAACATGCCATAAAATTTGGAAAACTCAGTGATGGCCACAGGACTGGAAAAGGCCAGTTTTCATTCTAATCCCAAAGAAAGGCAATGTCAAAGGCAATGTTGAAAGGATGTTCAAACTACTGCACAATTGCACTCATCTAACACACTAGCAAAGTAATGCTCAAAATTCTCCAAACTAGGCTTCAACAGTTTGTGAACCAAGAACTCCCAGATGTTGAAGCTGGCTTCATAAAAGGCAGAGGAACCAGAGATCAAATTGCCAACATCCATTGGATCATAGAAAAGGCAAGAGAATTCCAGAAAAATACCTGCTTCATTGACTATGCTAAAGTCTTTGACTGTGTGGATAACAACAAACTGTGGAAAATTCTTCAAGAGATAGGAATACCAGACCACCTTACTTGCCTCCTAAAAAACCTGTATGCAGGTCAAAAAGCAAAAGTTAGAACCAGACATGGAAAAACAGACTGGTTTCAAATTGGAAAAGGAGTATGTCAAGGTTGTATATTGTCACACTGCTTATTTAACTTATATGCAGAGTGCATCTTGTGAAATGCCAGGGTGGATGAAACAAAAGCTGCAATCAAGATTGCTGGGAGAAATATCAGTAACCTCAGATATGCAGATGACACCACCCTTATGGCAGAAAGTGAAGAACCAAAGAGCCTCTTGATGAAAGTGAAAGAGGAGAGTGAAAAAGCTGGCTTAAAACTCAACATTCAAAAAATTAAGATCATGGCATCCGATCCCGTCATTTCATGGTAAATGGGGAAACAGTGGAAACAGTGACAGACTTTATTGTTTTGTGCTCCAAAATCACTGCAGACATTGACTGCAACCATGAAATTAAAAGACACTTGCTCCTTGGGGGGGGGGGGGGGGGAAACGATGACCAACCTAGATAGCATATTGAAAAGCAAAGACATTACTTTGCCAACAAAGGTCAATATAGTCCAACCCATGGTTTTTCCAGTAGTTATGTATGGATGTGAGAGTTGGACCATAAAGGCTGTGAAACAAAGGATTGATGCTTTTGAACTGTGGTGTTAGAGAAGACTCTTGATGGTCCCTTGGACTGCAGGGAAATCACACCAGTCAATCCTAAAGGAAATCAACCATGACTGTACATTGAAAGGACTTAGGCTGAAGCTGATGCTCCAATATTTTGGCCACCTGATGATAAAAGCTGACTCATTAAAAAAGCCCCTGATCTGGGGATAGACTGAGGCAGGAGGAGAAGGGGATGAAAGAAAATTAGATAGTTGGATGGCATCACCGACTCAATGGACATGAGTTCTGAATAAGCTCTGGGTGATGGTGAAGGACAGGGAAGCCTGGAATGCTGCAATCCATCTGGTTGCAAAAAGGTGGTCACGACTGAGAACTGAGCAACAACATAAAAACTCAAAATTGTGAACTTACTAAGTGTAAAAAAAAAATGAGTTGCCCATGCTCATGAAATATATTTGTAGTACATTTAAAAATATAAGTCCAAGTCTTTTGACTGAGTTTATAGAGTCACTGAGTTCAATTATAAACCCAAGATTTTGTAGCCAAACTGCCTGGAGTCAAAACTCCACTAAACTGGGGCACTTTGGTGTCCTTTAACAAATTATTTTAATGAAATGTGCCTTTGTTTGCTTATCTATGAAATGGGTATTTATGAGTAATAATGCATTATATATATATAATTCAATATATTACACATATATTATACATTATATTATATTATATATTACATATATTATATATTATATTATATATATATTATATTATATATTATATATTATTATATGTGTAATATATATTGCATTTTATATATATATATATATAAATATATAAAGAGTATAGTATATTTGGCAAATGGCAACCCACTCCAGTATTCTTGCCTGGAAAGTTCCACCAACGGAGGAGCCTGGTAAGCTATAGTCCATGGGGTCACAAAGAATTAGATAAGAATGAGCATGCATGCATGTTATCTGAGCCCAGTGACCATGGAATACAGCTGTTAATCTAAAATAATAAAGTAACCAGTTATTTTACCAGCAAAGCAGGTTTATTCAGAAGCAACAAAGAATTGCAATTTGGTTACATGGAATTAAGGGTGTCCCAGGTGGCTCGGGGGTAAAGAATCCTACTGCCAATGTAGTAGACACAGGAGAACATGGATTTGATCCCTGGGTTGGGATGATTCCCCTGGAGTAGGAAATGGCACCCTGCTCCCCTATTGTTGCCTGGAAAATTCAATGGACAGAGAAGCCTGGAAGGCTACAGTCCATGGAGTTGCGAAGAGTCGTACACACACACGACTGAGCACACACAAGCACTTGAAATTATGGCAAACAACATGCAATCCCCATAAAACAAAAGAGAGGAAACTTTTACAGAGAAGGGGAAGTTGGGGGCAGGGTGGGGGAGTATTAAAAACAAAAAAAACATTGGAGGAAAAGGAATTTGTAGTATAGCAGCTTTTTATTGGCTACGTGGTAACAGTCTTCATTGACTGAGATATTGCCAGGCAAGGAGAAAATATTTCTTCCTCCTGCTAATAATAAATTACTCTCACTTCCTGCCAGATACACAAAGCATATCTTCAGGTCAGGATCTGTATTGACATCAAGCATGAGA
Source organism: Hydropotes inermis (assembly GCA_020226075.1). Taxonomy (NCBI): domain Eukaryota; kingdom Metazoa; phylum Chordata; class Mammalia; order Artiodactyla; family Cervidae; genus Hydropotes; species Hydropotes inermis. Next base: position 45,161,247 of record CM035279.1, read on the forward strand.
GCTGCCCCTTTTGGCTTTCCAACTGCATTTTTGTGAAGTTTCCCATGATTAATTTGCACACAGCAAAGTTTAAGAGTTCTCTAACATTTTTAGTCTAGGAAGCAGCTTACTGCAAGGAACCACCCTTCCCCATATGACACAGATGAAATTCAGTGATGCCCTCTTCCTTACCTGTGACAAGGCCAGACACAGACCATTTAAATTCCCATTTTTTTAAAATCTCATAAATGATTAGCTGAGCTATTTTGTCTCCATTGATCAATTTTTCCTACCTTTGCAATAATCCTTTAAAGTAAGTACAGAGTTGGTTTCATATATAAAAATGTCCTGACATAGGTCAAAGATTATAAAGGTATTACTTATGACATTATTTACTATGGGATATTATTAGAATCTTTATAAACTAGGCTCACATACTTTTTAAGTAAATTTATTTATTTTTAATTGAAGGATAATTGCTTCACAATATTGTATTGGCTTTTGCTATACATGAGTCAGCCAGAGGTACACATATGTCCCCGCCCTCTTAAACCTCCCTGGCACCTCCCACCTCTTCCCACCACTAGGTTGCTCACAGAATTTTAACTTAAGATTTTAAATGTAAATGTATGGAAAATGTAAATTATTATAAATAACATAACTAAAATTTTAGATGGGCAAATATGAACAAACATAACAGGTTTATTAAAAGTTTAGAACATTAAAAGTGCATGAATCACTCACAATCTCCCCACTCCTAACACAACTATTATCACACTTGGCATCATCCTCCATCCTTTTGTAGATAGTTTAGTTTATTATAGTTTCAATCATATACAGTTTTAAGTATTCTTCAAAAACTTACAACTATTAATTAAAGAGTAAAAATGTAACTCATATTCCATAATATCATTTTAAAGCATACAATTCATGGTTTTCAATATTTTCAAAAAGCTAACTGAACATTTGAAGTGACCCTTAAATACAGACCACCTGCTGCAACAGCAAATGAAGATAGGAGTTGATAGGTTTTTATGTCTGCTTTTGATGGGACAAAGGATCCTGCTTTCCCCATAAATGACATATAAACAAAACAGTATATCACCAAAGACTTGAGTTATAACTCCTTAAATTCCAATTGGAGGTCCAATTCTTGTGCGCTAAAGCAGTTTGGAGAATGAGAAGAGATAAAATTCTCTTCATAGATTCCACTAAAAAATTACAGAGGAAATGTTTGGCTTATCACAAACCCAAAAAACCAACCAAACAAGAAAAATATGTATTACATGGTCTCTCAGTTTCTCAAATGGAAATATGTAAGCACAATTAAAATGAAAACTTTTATCTAAGATGAATAATACAGCATACATATACAAAAATTAAAAAATTTAAAAAAAAGACAGAAGACAAACATCAAGCTTCTGAGCTCAGTATTTGGCTAGGGTTGTGTGCATGGTGCTGAAGCATTTATCCTCTCACAATAATAAATGGAATTTAGTAATAATCTGAATATATCCTTATAAAGCCTCACATTTTAATATCTTAGCTATCATTTAGTTCTTTTTTGGCCGTAAATGACTGACTGGAGTGTAAAGAGTAGTATTATTGACATGAAACAATAAGACATCCAGTTGTTTCTTAGAACAGTATATGTATCACTTAACTAGGGGCTTTCCTGGTGACTCATGGTAAAGAATCTGCCTGCAGAGCAGGAGACTCAAGTTCAACCCCTGAGTTGGAAAGATCCCCTGGAGATGGGCATGGCAACCCACTCCAGTATTCTTGCCTGGAGAATCCCATGGACAGACGAGCCTGGCGGGCTACAGTCCAGAGGACTGCAAAGAGTCAGACACAACTGATCGACTTGGCATGCACTTAATTAGGCATATTTGCTGGCCTAGCAAACAATTGTTATTTCATCAAGAATTTCTCCGAGGCCCTTACCTCACAGTATTTGTCAATTCTAATCTATTTTATCATGAATTTTGCTATATTTTAATGTCTAGATTACATCTACATTTAAATCATTATACTTTTAGATAGAGCTAAGTCAGAGTTATCTAGGGATTGATTATCTCCTATGAGGATCTTATATCATAATTACTGTGCAATTTGAAGGAAAGTTTTTAAAGTGCAGGTGAAATCATCCCTTTTTCTTGCACTCCAACAATATGACATATTTTTGTCTGCTTCATATTTGGACATTGACTTTATCTGTATTTTATAATTTTTTAAACTTATTTTTATTATTTGGAGGCTAATTACTTTAAAATATTGTAGTGGTTTTTGCCATACATTGACATGAATCAGCCATGGATTTACATGTATTCCCCATCCCAATCCCCCCTCCCGCCTCCCTCTCCATCCCATCCCTCTGGGTCTTCCCAGTGCACCAGCCCTGAGCACTTGTCTCATGCATCCAACCTGGGCTGGTGGTCTGTTTCACCCTTGATAGTATACTTGTTTCAATGCTATTCTCTCAGAACATCCCATCCTCACGTTCTCCCACAGAATCCAAATATAAAGATAAACACCAATACAGTATACTAGTGTATAGATATGGAATTTTAAAAGATGGTAATGATAACCCTATATGCAAAACAGAAAAAGAGAAACAGATGTACAGAACAGACTTCTGGACTCTATAATTTATTTTATATAAAATTTCTTTTTGAATATATCCATTTTTGTTGTTGAAGAAGCATGAACTTTATTATGACTCTGTTGCTGTCTGCCAGTTGTGCCCTTGATTCTATTGTTTAGGCTTATTTTTTTCTTCTTTTTGAAAATCACAAAACAAATTTCCCTGGTCTTATTGAACTAGAATTGACAAATAACATTCTGCAAGTATAAGGCATATAATGTATGTACTTGATACACTTATATATTACAAAATTCTCACAGAGTAGAGTTAGTTAATACCGCCATTGTGTCACATAATTCAGTCAGTTCAGTTCAGTCACCCAGTTGTGCTCGACTCTTTGTGACCCCATGGAGTGCAGCATGTCAAGCCCCCCTGTCCATCACCAACTCCTGCAGTTTACTCAAACTCATGTCCATTGAGTCAGTGATGCCATCCAACCATCTCATCCTCTGTTGTCCTCTTCTCCTCCTGCCTTCAATCTTTCCCAGCATCAGAATCTTTTCAAATGAGTCAGTTCTTCACAGCAGGTGGCCAAAGTACTGGAGTTTCAGTCTCAGCATCAGTCCTTCCAATAAATATTAGAACTGATTTCCTTTAGGATGGACTGGTTGGATCTCCTTGCAGTCCAAGGGACTCTCAAGAGTCTTCTCCAACACCATAGTTCAAAAGCATCAATTTTTCAGCTCTCAGCTTTCTTTATAGTCCAACTCTCCATTCATGCATGACTACTGGATAAACCATAGCTTTGACTAGATGGACCTTTGTTGGCAAACTAATGTCTCTGCTTTTTAATATGCTGTCTAGGTTGATCATAACTTTTCTTCCAAGGAGCAAGCATCTTTTAATTTCATGGCTGCAATCACCATCTACAGTGATTTTGGAACCCCCCAAAATAAAATCTGTCACTGTTTCTACTCTTTCCCCATCTATTTGCCATGAAGTGATGGGATCAGATGCCATGATCTTAGTTTTATGAATGCTGAGTTTTAAGCCAACTTTTTCACTCTCCTCTTTCACTTTCATCAAGCGACTCTTTAGTTCTTCTTCACTTTCTGCCATAAGCATGATGTCATTGGTGTATCTGAGGCCATTGATATTTCTCCAGGTGATCTTCATTCCAGCTTGTGCTTCTGCTGGGCTGGATAGCCCAGAATTTCTCATTTCTCATGTAAGTTAAATAAGCAGGGTGACAATATACATCCTTGACATAATCTTTTCTTGATTTGGAACCAGTCTGTTGTTCCATGTCCAGTTCTAACTGTTGCTTCTTGACCTGCATACAGATTTCTCAGGAGGCAGGTCAGGTAGTCTGGTATTCCCACTTCTTGAAGAATTTTCTACAGTTTTTTGTGATCTACACAGTCACATAATTATCATTTCCTTTATGTGGTTGGAACCCTTAAAATGTATTCTAATCAATTTTCAAGTGTATAATGCAGTATTGTTAACTACATCACCATGTTATACATTAGATACCCAAAATTTACTTATTTCATAACTAGAAGTTTGTGCACTCTGACAAAAGTTTTCCTATTTCCTCATCTCCCCAGTCCCTGCCAAGTACCATTCTACTCTCTGTTTTTATCAGTTTAGCTTTATTATATAACTCATATTTGATTATGTGAGCAAGTTTTTCCTGCTCTTGAATACCTTGTGCACTGCGAACCTTATCTGTTTTGTTTTTAGACTGTAAACCAAGGGGTTAAGAACAGGAGTCAAGAAGAGGAAGAGGTTGGCCATGGTGACATGAAGAAGAGGAGATGTGAATGTGCCAAACCTATGAATTAGGGCTAACACAATGAGTGGCACGTAAAAGATGCAGACAGTGAAAATGTGGGAAACACAAGTATTAAGTGCCTTGAGCTGACCATCTTTGGAGGCAATACCCAGCACTGTTTTCAAAATTAGGCTGTATGAAATGACAATGAACATAGAGTCAACTCCAAAGGAGCACAGGACAAGGGACAACCCATATATGATGTTGACTGTGATAGGGCCACAAGCCAGCTTCATAACATCAGGGTGGTAGCAATAACTATGTGATAGAATCACGTCCTTGCAGAAGGGCAATCGATTGAGCAGTATTGGCAAAGGTACCATCAACACCACACCCCTAATCATGGCGGCAAGCCCCATCCCCATAATCCGAGAATGGGTTAAGACTACTTTGTAGTGCAGTGGGTTGCAAATAGCTACAAATCTATCAAAGGCCATGGCCAGCAGGATGGCTGACTCCATGGAGGAGAAGGTGTGGATAAAGAACATTTGCATTAGGCAGGAGTGGAACTCAATATCTCTGTGATTCAGGAGGAAGACACTGAGGACTGTAGGCAGAGTTGATAAAGACAGACCCACATCTGTGGCTGCCAGCATAGACAGGAAGATGTACTGAGGCTCGTGAAGGCTGGAGGTGGTTTTGATGATGAAGAGGATAGTGCTGTTTCCTAGGAGGGCAATTAGGTACATGATACACAGTGGGATAGAAATCCATATTTGCACAGCTTCCAGTCCAGGGATGCCTGTTAAAAGGAGAGTGGATGGCTGGAACCAGCTACTGTTTATAAGCTCCATAAAGATGTTTGGGGGGCACATCCCAAATCAGTTTCTAAATGTTTCTACTGGGAGAAAAACACAGATTTTTAACATAGAATATAATGCATCTAACTCTTGTGGGGCAGCATTAATTCTAGTCATCTTTACATCAAGGAATGGATCCTTTGAATGTTTTCAACTCTTTCTGAATAACTACTCAGAGTGAGGACAATGAATAACTGCTATTAAATGTAAGACCTACTAGAATTATTTCAGTCTAGAAAGCTTCAGTCATTGATTAAGTAGCAATGAAACTTAAGAATATTATTCTCTATTTTTATCCCAATGCTTAGAAAAATTTCATCCTTGGATTCTGTTTCTTAATATATCCACTTATGTTGAATATATTTACTTTGGCTAAGATGACTCTGAAAGAAGTTTCTGCACTTTCCCCATATCTATGTCATACCTGTAAATATTCAGGCATCTGGGGACTCCCCCAGAGGTCCAGTGGTTAAGATTCTATGCATTCACTGCAAGGGGTGCATATTCAATCTCTGGTGGGAGAACTAGGATCCCACATGCCATGCAGTATGGCCACACACAAAAACAATATTCAAGCATCTTGAAACCTGAACATTTTTCCTGTTAATTATACCTGCAGAAATAAAGAATAAGATATTTCAATAAACTACACAAACCTCAAGCTATTTAAATAAAAACTCCAAGTGATACTCTTCATTTTCACAATTAATTTCTAAGTTGTTTGATATGCTCTTTTAAAATGATATGTTGATTTTTCAAAATATGAGAGTGATAAAATCATCAAAATGAGTATTGTCATTACTTTTAAATTGGTGTTAGAATAGTATCAAACATTAACAAATAATTTCTTGAATAAAATCTAAAATATCTCTATTTCAAAAACACATATATAATATATATTGTGTGTGTGTGTTTAGTTGCTCAGTCATGTCTGACTCTTTTGACCCCACGGACCATAGCCTGCCAGGTTTGCTCTGTCCATGGAGATTCTCCAGGCAAGAATAATTGAGTGGGTTGCCATGCCCTACTCATATAGTATATTAGGAAATAATAAATATCCACATTTCAATAAATATCTTAAACATGGCATAATTGGATGAAATGGTATTAATATTTATGTGTTTATCCTCCAAAGATGAGTAGAAAGAGATTATATATTATTGATTAAATACAGTTATATTTAAGTGTTTTGTTTAAATTTGGAAGCAGAAGCAAAATAGTGAAGCAACTACATTTGGATATGGGGGAGAATGTAAGGGAGCTAATATGACTGACCTTTTCTGGAAAAATATGAAATAAATACACACTCTTTAATAAAATCATATTACTTAAAAGTGTAGCCAAAAATTAAACACTAGAAACAAAATTTTTTTAAAAATTAATAAATGATTCCTTCTGGAAGAAAGTGAGAGACAAGGTGGATTGGGATAAAACAGTACTCTGTTTTTGTCCTCAGGAAAAATTAGTACCATAGTGCTGTTTTAAAATCATGTAGATGTAAACAAACAAAATTATATTTTTATAGATGTAAATTTATCTTTGAAGAGCAGATCCCAGATGAATCACAATGTATACAGGTCCATCCATTGATGTATAAAGACCTATACTTATACAGTCAGTCATCCAATCTACAGTCAGTCACCCATTCATGTATTCTTGGCAGTGATATCTTCTATATTCTACTACATTCTCTCTTAGTATGCTTAGTAAAGAGTGTCCTACAACTCTTATGTTTTCAGACGGGGACTGAGTCTATCATAAAGATAAGCCTAGTAGAGACGTTGACTTCTTAGGGACTTAGAAGTTTAAGTTTTTGTTTTTTTTTTTTTAGAAGTTTAAGTTTTATAATTCTTTAAGATTACGTGAAGTGTCAAGAGTCACTCATGTTTAAAAAATAGAAGAAAGCCATGGTTCGTAAGAGAGTAGGACATCAATCATACCACAGAAACTATCCACAGTCATTCAACACACTGCGCCTTACAGCACTAACGTGAGACTCTCTCATAAACATAAAATTCTCAGCTACCCCAACACACTCTGCATCTCATTTAAACATATGCAAAGATATATACTATTAGCGAATGGAGAAGGAAATTGCACCCCACTCCAGTATTCTTGGCTGGAGCATCCCATCGGACAGAGGAGCCTGGTAGGCTGCAATTCATGGGGTCACAAAGAGTCAGACATGACTTGGCAACTGGGCATGCGTGCACACTACTAGCGATAGCAGACATGGACATTAAAACAGTTATAACTGTATTCTGCCAAATTAATGTCAAATTAAATAGAGACAGTGGAGTAACACTGAGTCTGAGCTATATATAGTGGAGAGTTCTGTTTGGTAACGCTGCACTTGCTCCAGTACAGATTTCCTCCTCACTCAAGATGGGCTCTGACATCCCATGTACGGCTCCCCCTATCATCGGAGGACTCCTCCACCAACTTGTGTTCCAGCACTTCGTGTCAGGCTGCCATGTCCGGGTGCCAGAACATCCTCCTTAGCTCACACAGGTCCACATTTCATTTTGGGGCACCTCTTGCAGATATATACCCTTCCCACTTTGCTCAGGCTCTGGCGTTCATCACTTGGACTACTTTAGAATCCAGCTTCCTGCCGGGCTGATACCCTCCCTTCCACTCCCATCTGAACATCACTATCATTCTCTCTTGCTCTGACATCCCACGCTGGTCCACCCCTCACAAAGCACCCTCCTCACAACTGTCAGGACCCAGCGCCATGTTTAGGAGCAGTAGCCATACCCACTCCCCACCTCATACACAGAATGGTATACTAAGGAATACTACATGTATTCTGGCCTGGCAAATCCCATGGACAGAGGAGCCTGTCGGGTTACAGTCCATTAGGGTCGCAAAGAGTTGGACACACACTGAAGCTATTTAGCATGCATACACACGCATATTAAACATTGTTATACTTGTTTGCATTTTTCTCAATTAGTCCTCATGAAATTTTTGCTACTATTATGTGTACTTCACACAGAAAGAATCTAAGGACCAAGGAGGTTAAGTAACATTAGTGAATGATGGTAGAGGAATGTTAACCCAGGCAATCTGGCTTCAGAACTAGCTTTTGTACCCATTTTTCTAGGTCTGTTGTGTCCTTGTAATGGCATATAATTCTCATTTTTCCATGCGGCATGATGAAAACTCCTAATTTATATAGTACAATTAAGTATTTTCAAATGGCTTACCAATTTAGCAAATGATTTAAGAATATGTATGCATGCATGCTAAGCCACTTCAGTCATGTCAGACTCTCTGCGATCTTATGGACTAGAGCCCACCAGACTTCTATGTCCATGGGATTCTCCAGGCAAGAATACTGGAGTGGGTTGCCATGCCCTCCTCCAGGGGATCTTCCTCACTCAGGGATCAAACTCCATCTTTTATATCTCCTACACTGGCAGGCAGGTTATTTACCATTAGCACCACCTGGGAAGCCTGATTTAAGAATATAGTAGCAACTTTATAATAAACTAAATCTTTATATTTAACAGTATCAAAAGTGTTCAACTACATCCTGAATAATAACATGAAACTTTGCGGTTTTTTTTTTTTTTTTTGAATAATACTGTTCTCAACTTGGTCACTATTATGAGAATACATATATATGTAATAGCAATTGGAAGTTTCCATGAAATAATCTGTTGCTTAAGGGTAGATCATAACTTTTGAGTTAAAGAAAGCCTGTGTTAAACTTAAACATTCTTACTATGAGTATCTTCAATCAACTCAAAATTGAATCCTTATATTGAAACATTTTCCTTCTAAAAATTTCACTACACTGAAAGAAAAATTCAACATAAAACAGTGTCACAACTGCTTATACTTTCTTAGATCCTGAAATTTACCCACTGATGAACTTTCTGTAGCTTGTGTCTTTTGTCAAAGTATAACAACAACAACAGAAACATTAGTGTCATCAATCTACTCTTTGCCTTGGTTTTGTAGCTTTACTGACTTGCTAATGATTTCAATGAAGATCCAGTATTGACTACACTGCTAATAGACCTTGACTTTAAGACCATTCTTCTCATCTTGGCACTCACCTAACAAGTTTAGAGCAGTACTCACAGCTCTTCTCAGCCACCTCCAGTGAGACACATAAGGGTCCCTGCTTCACATGGGCAGCATATGGAAGTTGGAAATTCAGCAGATGTCTTTCCAGATACTCTAGTTAGACATGCCACATTCCGCTTACAGTCTAAGGCACTGCTCCAGGTTAGCACAGGGCTGCCTGCAAATCAATTTTATTTCAAATTTCTTATTTGAAACTGAACCATTTGCATTCAGTGCCTCCATTATCATATTTTAGGTATTTACCAGCATGTTCACCAACTCCATGAATGAAGACTAGATAAGAGGAGAGCACTGGGCTTCATCTTCTTCCACATTTCATTTCTTACTAAACTTCAGACCATCATTGTTTACAGGAAGGGCTTTTATTTTTTCTTTGGATCTGATAAGCATTTCCCTATCTAGTAACCACTCTGCCCCTATGCTTTGTTCTAAGGGACATATACCATACTCTTCCCTGGGAAGTTAAGCCACAGGACTTTACTATAGAAGTAAACAAACAAACAACAGGAAGGAAAACTTACACCAGTATTTTAAAATTCCTTAGTATTTGACCTACCTTTTTAGAAACTCAACATAGCTAGACTTTCACTGTAAAGCCTCCTTGGAAGTTTTAAATGTGATGAAAGTCTTCTGTGAGGACCTCCATTATGCTAAGAAAAGTGTTCTGCTTGGTTTTATACTTTACCCAAATACATATATCCTAAAAGTGCAATATGAACAGATATTTGGACTCAATTATCACAGAGGTAAGACATTGTAGATTCAGAGCTTTCTCTGTCCCTAATTAAACCCAATCTGCCTTTTCAACAGCCTTATCCCATTTCTGACAGTGTTCAAGCCACTGGCCAAGCAGATTATCCTCGTATCTGACCTTACTATACAGAAGAATTTACTGTTCAGGGAATTTCTGGTTCTCTCTGGAGGCTGGTATAAACCTCATAGCAATGGTTTCATCAGGGCCTCTCCTAGGATAGAGACAGTCACACAAAAGTATATTTAATTGGTGTAGGGCTTTGTCAAGATAAAGAGATTTACTGTTTGATGAAAAATGTAATGCAAAATCCATCATGAGGCATAGTTACTTCTCAGTGAACATTTAGAATAATGGGTAGAGAAGACGTATTTATATGTTGCTTATTGTCCAAATCAATGAATGTGAAGATTTTTTATAGTCTTTAAGCTCTAGGTTTTTCTTCTTCTGGTCTAAGAACTATCAGTTTGTGTTCTTTGCTTTAACATACCATCTCCCTTGCTGATTTCACATCTCCCACCATGAGAGAAAGAAAATGTGCAAGCATGGGTTCTAAGTCACTTTCAGTTCAGTTCAATTCAGTTCAGTCACTCAGTCGTGTCCGACTCTTTGCAACTCCATGAATCGCAGCACGCCAGGCCTCCCTGTCCATCTCAAACCCCCAGAGTCTACTCAAACTCATGCCTATCGAGTCGGTGATGCCATCCAGCCATTTCACCCTCTGTCATCCCCTTCTCTTCCTGTCCCCAATCCCTCCCAGCATCAGGCTCTTTTCCAATGAGTCAACTCTTCGCATGAGGTGGCCAAAGTACTGGAATTTCAGCTTCAACATCAGTCCTTCCAATGAACATCCAGGACTTATGTCCTTCAGGATGGACTGGTTGGATCTCCTTGCAGTCCAAGGGACTCTCAAGAGTCTTCTCCAACACCACAGTTCAAAAGCATCAATTTTTTGGTGCTCATCTTTCTTCTTCACAGTCCAATCTCACATCCATACATGACCACTGGAAAAACCATAGCCTTGACCAGATGGACCTCTGTTGGCAAAGTAATGTCTTAGCTTTTTAATATGCTATCTAGGCTGGTCATAACTTTCCTTCCAAGGAGTAAGCATCTTTTAATTTCATGGCTGCCATCTGCAGTGATTTTGGAACCCAAAAAAATAAAGTCTGACACTGTTTCCACTGTCTCCCCATCTACTTCCCATGAAGTGATGGGACCAGATGCCATGATCTTAGTTTTCTGAATGTTAAGCTTTAAGACAGCTTTTTCACTCTCCTCTTTCACTTTCATCAAGAGGCTTTTTAGTTCCTCTTCACTTTCTGCCATAAGGTGGTGTCATCTGCCTATCTGAGGTTATTGATATTTCTCCCAGAAATCTTGATTCCAGCTTATGCTTCTTCCAGACCAGCGTTTCTCATGATGGACTCTGCATATTTATAAGTTAAATAAGCAGGGTGACAATATACAGCCTTGACGGACTCCTTTTCCTATTTGGAACCAGTCTGTTGTCCCATGTCCAGTTCTAACTCTTTCTTCCTGACCTGCATATACATTTCTCAAGAGGCAGGTCAGGTGGTCTGGTGTTCCCATCTCTTTCAGAATTTTCCACAGTATATTGTGATCCACACAAAGACTTTGGCATAGTCAATAAAGCAGAAATAGATGTTTTTCTGGAACTTTCTTGCTTTTTCAATGATCCATCGGATGTTGGCAATTTGATCTCTGGTTCCTCTGCCTTTTCTAAACCCAGCTTGAACATCTGGAAGTTCTCGGTTCATGTATTGCTGAAGCCTGGCTAGGAAAATTTTGAGCATTACTTTACTAGCGTGTCACATGAGTGCAATTGTGCAGTAGTTTGAGCATTCTTTGGGATTGCCTTTCTTAGGGACTGGAATGAAAACAGACCTTTTCCAGTCCTGTGGCCACTGCTGAGTATTCCAAATTTGCTGGCATACTGAGTGTGGCACTTTCACAGCAACATCTTTTAGGATTTGAAATAGCTCAACTGGAATTCCATCACATCCACTAGCTTTGTTTGTAGGTGATGCCTTCTAAGGCCTACTTGGCTTCACATTCCAGGATGTCTGGCTCTAGGTGAGTGATCACACCATTGTGATTATCTGGGTCATCAAGATCTTTCTTGTATAATTCTTCTATGTATCCTTGCCACCTCTTCTTAATATCTTCTCCTTCTGTTAGGTCCATACCATTTCTGTCCTTTATTGAGCCCATTTTTGCATGAAATGTTCCCTTGGTATCTCTAACTTTCTTGAAGAGATCTCAAGTCTTTCCCATTCTATTGTTTTCCTCTATTTCTTTGCATTGATCACTGAGGAAGGCTTTCTTATCTCTCCTGGATATTCTTTGGAACTCTGCATTCAAATAGGAATATCTTCCCTTTTCTCCTTTGCTTTTCACTTCTCTTCATTTCACAGCTATTTGTAAGCCCTCCTCAGACAACCATTTTGCCTTTTTTTGCATTTCTTTTCCACGGGGATGGTCTTGATCCCTGTCTCCTGTACAATGTCATGAACCTCCGTCCATAGTTAATCAGGCTTTCTTGTCTATCAGATCTAGTCCCTTAAATCTATTTCTCACTTCCACTGTATAGTCATAAGGGATTTGATTTAGATCATACCTGAATGGTCTAGTGGTTATCCCTACCTTCCTCAGTTTAAGTCTGAATTTGGCAATAAGGAGTTCATGATCTGAGCCACAGTCAGCTCCCGGTCTTGTTGTTGCTGACTGTATAGAGCTTCTCCATCTTTAGCTGCAAAGGATATAATCAATCTGATTCCAGTGTTGGCCATCTGGTGATGTCCATGTGTAGAGTCTTCTCTTGTGTTGTTGGAAGAGGGTGTTTGCTATGACCAGTGTGTTCTCTTGGCAAAACTCTATTAGCCTTTGCCCTGCTTCATTCTGTACTCCAAGGCCAAATTTGCCTGTTACTCCAGGTGTTTCTTGACTTCCTATTTTTTCATTCCAGTCCCCTATAATGAAAAGGACATCTTTTTGGGGTGTTAGTTCTAAAAGGTCTTGTAGGTCTTCATAGAACCATTCAGCTTCAGCTTCCTCAGTATTACTGGTTGGGGCATAGGATTGGATTACCGTGATATTGAATGGTTTGCCTTGGAAATGAACAGAGATCATTCTGTCATTTTTGAGATTGCATCCAAGTACTGCATTGCGGACTCTTTTGTTGACTATGATGGCTACTCCATTTCTTCTAAGGGATTCCTGCCCACAGTAGTAGATATAATAATCATCTGAGTTAAATTCACCTATTCCAGTCCATTTTAGTTCGCTGATTCCTAGAATGTTGACATTCACTCTTACCATCTCCTGTTTGACCACTTCCAATTTGCCTTGATTCATGGACCTAACATTCCAGGTTCCTAGGCTATATTGCTTTTTACAGCATCGGACTTCACTTCTATCACCAGTCACATCCACGACGGGGTATTGTTTTTGCTTTGGCTCCATCCCTTCATTATTTTTGGAGTTATTTCTCCACTGATCTCCAGTAGCATATTGGGCACCTACTTTCCTGGGGAGTTCCTCTTTCAGTATCCTATCATTTTGCCTTCTCATACTGTTCATGGGGTTCTCAAGGCAAGAATACTGAAGTGGTTTGCCATTCCCTTCTCCAGTGGACCACATTCTGTCAGACCTCTCCACCATGACCCGACCATCTTCAGTGGCCCCACAAGGCATGGGTTAGTTTCATTGAGTTAGACAGGACTGTGGTCCATGTGATCAGCTTGGCTAGTTTTCTGTGATTATGGTTTTAGTGTGTCTGCCCTCTGATGCCCTCTCACAACACCTACCATCTTACTTGGGTTTCTCTTACCTTGGACGTTGAGTATCTCTTCACGGCTGCTCCAGCAAAGCGCAGCTTCTGCTCCTTACCTTGGACGAGGGTTATCACTTTAGTTGTGTCTAAGTCTTTGTGACCGTGTGGACTGTAGCCTGCCAATCTCTTCTGTCCATGGGGTTCTCCAGGCAAGAATACTAGAGTGGGTTTCCATGCTCTCCTCCAAGGAATCTTCCTGTCTCAGGAATCAAACATGTTAAGTCTCCTGCATTGGCAGGAAGGTTCTTTACCACTAGTATGACCTGGGGAGCCCTCAAAAGAAAAGTTAGTAACACAGTTAAAACTGTAAATGCCATAGTTCTTTAAGAATTTCATTGTGTTGATGAACTGTATATCTTGTTGCCCTTTCAGTTCCCTAAAGCCATGAGTTCATGTTGGCTAAATTGTTAATCATGAACCTGCATTTTCTATTGTGTTTCTGGTGTATATTGGATTACTGAGGGCCTGGGATAAATCTAAAGTCAGGATCATCAGAAGAAAAAGGATCTGGTGTTTGTTTGTTTTTAACCCTCACTGTAGTCAGTGATAGATTCTTGAGATTTTTTTTTTAATTCTATTTCACAGGTTTCTGTGTAGTTTTCTTTATATTTTCAGCTTGCTGGTTAAAACTCTCTTTGGAATAGTTTAGTGCAGAATGAATTTGTCTCATTCTATCTAAAACAGAAAAGGAGTTGAGATACAAGGCTAGATGTAGTGGATGTGGAAGCCAGTTTCTCAGAACTGAAAGAGAAGGCATCTCAGGAGGCTTTGATAGTGGTTTTCACATACCAAGTTTTTTTTTTTTTTTTCCCCCGATGGGAAAGTGTATTCTTATCTATTTAGAACAAGGTTTAATTAGTTAGGATGGAAAACAAATGAAAATAGTAAATTATGACTTAAATCACAAGCTGAGAACATGAGAAAGAAAGATATTAAGTCGTTGGGAATAAGGAGAAAACAAATTCAAAGGAGAGCATTTAGTGCAACTTCCATCCTAGTAAGTAACAAACCCATGAGGGCTGTTAGATGACATGTGTCTGACAAAGTTCTGAGGTTTCTCAGACCAGCTGACTCACTATTTATGGCATCTCCTTCTACCACAGTTCCACAATATGATCCCACTACTGCAGTAAGAAGTTGCTTTGAGTGAGGTTACCAGTGAGTATTGGGGAGAAGGGAAATGATGGAAATTATAATGGAAAATGCTGAGGTTCTAGAAGATCTCTAGAATAGAACTGAATGATTAAAGGCTTCTTTCTGAAGCCTAGGTGGTGGACTATGAAGATCATGTTATATCTACTTATGTTAGAAACTGGTTGAATTGATATCTAAGCTGGTCTTCAAAATCAGCTCATTTCTGCATCTTTATGGATTTATTTTAATATATTAGTACACTTTCACTTAAAAGATGAAAGTACTTCTGAAAGGAAAGTGGATAGAGTGAGCATAAGATAAAAAAAAATATATATATATGAACAAGGAATATAATTGCAGACCTGTAGTTAGGGAGAAAAGAGATTAGAAAGATCCAGGACAGAATTTTGAGCTTGATTAGCTTCAGGTAAGCAGGAAAAAAATTCTTCCCTCCTCCACCCTTTCCCTGACAAAACCTGCTTTTTCTCTCTTGGTCCCTTGGAATTCTGTTTATCTTTGGGAACTTGTTGTGCATTCATTCATCATTTGCTTCAACTGCGGGCCAACTCTGCTTTCTTGTGATTAGGTCTCCTCTTTCTGTTTAAATTTTCTTGATTCTGAAAAATTGAACTCACCTGAAGAAGAATCAGTTGACTCTTTACTCATGTATAGTCTCTCCTGCCAGGGTATCCTCAACTCTGTTATAAAATATTTCTCTCCTCTCACCTCGATAGCCTTCACTTCTGTTGGACAATGTCTTATTAATTTGGTTTCTATTCTACATACCTTTTGTTTTCAATAGTATCTCTCTCTGTCTCTCTCGACCTATTTTTTTTTTCTGTAGGAGCTTTGACACTAACTCTAATATGCATTTTGTTGTTGTTGTTGTTTTGTCGTTCAGTCATGTCCAACTCTTTTGTGAGCCCAGGAACTGTAGCCAGTCAGGCGCCTTTTACTATGGGATTTCCCAGTCTAGAATACTGGAGTGGGTTGCCATTTCCTTCTCCAGCAGATCTTCCTGACCCGGGGATTGAGCCCACTTCTCCATCATTGGCAGGTGGATTCTTTACTGCTGAGCCATCAAAAGTAAGTAAGTAAGTGTTAGTTGCTCAGTCCTGCCTGACTCTTTGTGACCCCATGGACTGCAGTCCAACAGGCTCCTCTGTCCATGAGATTTTCCAGGCAAGATTACTGGAGTAGGTTGCCATTTCTTCCTCCAGGGGATCTTCCCAACTCGGGGATTGAACCCGGGTCTCCTGCACTGCAGACAGATTCTTTATCGACTGAGCTACAAGGGAGACCCATCAGAGAAGTCGCCTAATAAGCATTGCCTTTCAATTTATTCTAAATATCTGGATCAAATGTGAGTCTTTTGAAAATTTTCCTTATACCCCATATTCTTCTGATTCCGTTTTGCCTCAAGGAAAGAAACAGAACACCCATATGGTAGCTTGAATGATTTTTTTTTTTTCCATGATGGGAACTTAGTTTCAAAAGCTGTTCACTTTCTTGCTTCAACTTCTTTACTGTCAGACTCCATTGACTTTAAGCATCATGTTTATTTCTTTGGTTCAAAAGAAAACTTCCTAGCACCTTTTGGTCCTTCCAGTTACTCTTTTCCTTTCCTCAGCCCCAATCTTCTTGAGTTGCCTACCACTGCTGTTTTCAGCTGTTACACATCCAATGTCTTGCAGTCTGTGATCAGACTTTATCCTCACTAATTTCTTGAAATTGTACTAGATGCTAGTGAAAGCCCAGTGGTTTCATGCTAGTGAAGGTCTAATGTTCTTATTTGACATTCTACTCTCAACATAACAGTTTGGAAGTGGCACTGAACAATATGACTAATAACAATAATAATAAAAACAGCAATAATGATACCACTGCAAAGAATCAGAATAAGAATAGCATCGGAGAAAAGATCCAGAACCGTGGAAATGTAGGAGGAAGACAGGGGTATAATGGGATCAAGGGAATCAAAAGCAAAGAAAGGTTAAAGAAGGGATTGTTCACAAGTGGGAAATGAACTTTAGATTTCTGTATCTAGAAGGGAACCATCTATGAGTTAATTTGATTCCAATCTAGGATGTATAGAGTTCAGAGTGGTGAAATGCCTCTTCCAAGATCTCAGTCTGTTGATGGCATAACTGAGGCTACAGCTCAGCTAGAGCCTCATACCTAGTCCAGTTCTCTTTCCAGGGTACTAAGCAGGTTTGGGTCAGTCACTCACATTGATTTCCTCAGTCATTCCATAGACATGTTAAATATTAATAGTTTCAGAACAGTTGCATTAACTTTCTCTGAATTTTGCATCTCCTAACTTATTCCCTTTATTGGTTACAGATATCATTATTCTTTCCAGAAAAATATGTCTCAAAATATTTTATTGCCTTTCATTTATCCCTCATATAACCTATCACCTGGGAGTCAATTTTTTTTTAATTTTTTCCAGACGTATTTCTTCTCTATACTCTTCTTTCACTGTTAAGGCTATATTCCTGGCTGCTTTGATCTGCTGCAAAATTTCCCAGAGGAACTCTGGGTAGCTATCATCCTTCATTTCAATAAATGTCACCAACTTTTAAACTATATTTACTAAACAAAAATGTATTATACTGTATGCTGAAGATAGATTCATACCTTTCATGGAAATTGAAATGTATTAGTGAACTATATTACAAAGTTTTAATTAAGAACTGTTTAGCTATTCTACTGGGAGACAGGAGTTTCAAAAAAGAATTGCCCACTAGCAAAAGCTTCTCTGAAAAAATAAATTTTCATAATATTATGGTCTTCTTAAAACTTTGCCAAAATATTGGAGACTCAGTAAGTATTGTTGACTAATAAATTAGTTCTCCGTGTGACAAAGTAAACTCAAAGCCACAAAGCCGTTAGCTTGACTTTTAAAATTCTTTTTCTTCAAGACACAATCTACTTGCTCAGTCATGTTTCTTATATCTCTAAGCTCTCAATAAGCTAGATGATCTTATTTTTACAGTAACTTAAATACCTTACTTTAGCTTTTTATTTGTCTTTGTTGTTCTTTCCTGAGGCTTTCTGTTTCTGAGAAACAGACTAATGACCATACTTTCACGAATCTTTTCATTATCTCTCTAGTGAAGGTTATGCTTCGTTGTATCATACACATGTGATTGAATATCTCAATTATTTCATCCTGATCTTTGAAGGGAGGTGTTTTGTTGTCCACATCTCATGACCTTCACAAGGGTAGGAATCCTTGAAATAGAAAATATTTATGATCCATATTTGATTCCTTCCTCAGTGAGTATTAAATACAGAGTGAACTTAAGTAAATATTCATTAACTTGTTTAATGCTTGTGTGTTTAATTCTTGAGTGCTTGAAACTCATTTTCTATTTTGTTATCTGCAAGCTGTTTTTTTTTTCCTTTTCTCTGGAAATAATATTCAAATTTAAGTTAAAAAAAAGAAGAAGAGAAGGAAAGGACAAATATTTGAATATAAGCTGGGAGAAATAAATGGGAAAAGAGAAAAAAAAAAAACATGGGGTAGGCAAGTGAGAATGGAGGGAGGAAGGTAATGTGTGTGAGTGATGAGAGGACATATTTTCTGTTTTAGAATGTTGACTTATGAGTCCTTGCTTTGACAGGATTAGTTCATCTGAAATGCATGCAATCCTGGGACCATGCAAAGAGAGAACATGGTTTCAATATGCACACTATTAAGTTAGAAAAACACTGTTCAAGGTAAGGGCTGTCTACACTTATATTTCTCTTTCTAAGTTCTTCTTATTTGATAATGAAAGTCTTCATATTAAATCATAAGAATAATGATTGTTACTGAGCTCCCTAAAAGACCATATCAGTATTCTAAACACTTTTTTCTTTAGCTCTAGGAGGGAAAAAAAAGTGTCTATTAATCACCAGAAGTGACTAGTCAGACAAGAAGGAAAGCTGATGATAGTCAAGAGCTTATAAAGAAGTTTTCTTATATGATGCCAAGTAAATAAATATAATGTATTGGTCACAGTGCCTAAATGAAATTATAAGTGCATTCAATGTTTATTGTTATTTTTATTATCATTAGCAGTAGCATTGGCTCTATTAAGTCATGGTAACTTTCATGTCAGTGAAGTCTATTTGGCTTACATTCCTTGAATCTTTACTTATTACCATCCTTTTTTAAATTACTGCAATGGCAAGAGTCAAACTTAATCTAATAAAACAGCCCTGACACTTCATTCTTATTCTCTCTCTCCCTCACCCTATTTCAGGGTCAAGCATCAGAGGACAGAGTAACAGATGACAACCTCTTCAAACTACACCAACCTTAGAGATATCTGGTACACCATGATTGGGATCCCAGGACTGGAAGATGCAGACATGTGGATCTCCATCCCCATTTGTTCCATGTACATAGTCGCTGTTGTAGGAAATACCCTCTTACTATTTCTGATCTTCACTGAGCACAGTCTTCATGAACCCATGTACCTTTTCCTCTCCATGTTAGCCTTGGCAGATATCTTTCTCTCCACTGTCACCACACCCAAGATGTTAGCAATCTTCTGGTTCCAAGAAGGGGGTATATCTTTTGGTAGCTGTGTGTCCCAGATGTTTTTCCTCCGCTTCATCTTTGTGGCAGAGTCTGCCATACTGCTGGCCATGGCATTTGATCACTATGTAGCCATCTGTTATCCACTAAGATACACTACCATTCTAACACCCTCAGTCATTGGAAAAATAGGCATTGCTTCTATAATTAGGAGTTTCCTCATCTGTTTCCCCTTGGTTTTTCTGGTTTATCGGCTTACTTACTGTGGAAGGAACATTATTCGTCACTCATACTGTGAACATATGGGCATTGCCAGGCTTGCCTGTGATAGAATTCAAGTCAACATCTACTATGGGGTGATTGTGGCTCTATTTTCCACATGCCTGGATGTGGTGCTTATCATCATCTCTTATGTCCTAATACTCTGTACTGTGTTTAGAATTCCTTCCCAAGATGCCCGGCTCAAGGCTCTGGGTACTTGTGGCTCCCATGTCTGTGTTATACTACTGTTCTATACCCCAGCCTTTTTTTCATTCTTTGCTCACCAATTTGGGGGCCACAGTATACCACTCCACATACATATCCTTCTTGCCAATCTTTATGTGGTGGTACCACCCACTCTCAACCCCATCATTTATGGAGTTAAAACCAAGCAAATTCAGGAGCAATTTATCCAGGTCTTTTCTTTGAGCAAGAAATTTTGCTGATGTAGTTTAAACAGCATAGTTCTTTAATTCTCTATGTAACTCCAGTAATTGAAGAGTACCTACAATTATATTGGATATCTTATATCATGCCAGCATTAAGAGAGAACAATAGCATTAAGATTTGAGTAAATCAGATCATGTTAAAATCTTGTTTCACTGCCTTTGTTCAGGACAGTGTCAGACCATGGACATTTTAGAGTCTGTGTAATAATGAGCTTTGTTACAAGTATAAAGAAAAGAAATTCAATAGCTAATTTCAATTTTATGTTAATATGGACAAACAGGAGAACTGAAGACACAGTCCACCCACACACACTAAAACAAATGGAAAAAAATCTCAAATCAACTTATCAGGGTTTTAGTTTATTCTCCTATCATATAACCTCTGTAAATCAGAGAAAATACATGAGAAAAATGTACTCATGTATTTAGCATCCTGATGTATTAGCTGAGCATTTGGGCTGTAAGTTCAAGCCTTGAATTTCAGATGTATGGCCTTGGCAGAGTGCATTTATTCTTTCTGGAATTCTGCACACTTATCTTTAAAACAGGCACAAAATACTACGTAATTTATAAGGTTGTTAAAATTATTATGTAAAATGATTTATATAAAGCTTCTAAAACACTGCATAGCATGTAATGAAAATGAAGGAAGGTTGTCTATTGCTACTATTACCAGTAATACTACTGTAATCAGTCTGCATCCTACATACACTGGATTTGCAGGACAGAGAAAAGAATCTCCTTTCTATTTCCTCCTTGTGTGTAATACACATTGCTTCTGTTATGTCCAACTCCACGACCCCACAGACTGTAACCAACCAGGCTCCTCTGTCCATTGGATTCTCTAGGCAAGATTACTGGAGTGGATTACCATGCCCTTCCCAAAGGGATCTTCCTGACCCAGGGATCGAGCCACCTCTAATATCTCCTGCATTGACTGGAGGGTTGCTTACCACTAGTGCCACTTGGGAAGCCCATATTTCCTATTTCCTAAGTATAATTTCAGGCATTATGGGACATAATGATTTTAGGTGATCTTGAGGCATCAAGCTATTTTAATTTTTCACTCTGGAGACAGGAAAAAAAATTGCTAGAGGTAGAAGTTTACAGATTATTAGCATGTGTACATGCTAAATTGCTTCAGTTTTGTCCAACTGTTTGTGACTCTATGGACTCTAGCTCACCAGGCTCTCTGTCCATGGGTATTCTCCAGGTAAGAATACTGGAGTGGGTTGCCACTCCAGTAGGTAGGTTGCCACCTACCCTACCCATGGATCCAGCCTGCGTCTCTTAAGTCTCCTGCATTTGCAGATGGAATCTTTACCACTAGCACCACTCTTTAGTAAAAGCACTGGAATGAATCAAAAATCTGCATCTGTTCCCCAAATGACTGTCAGTGCTCCTCTTGATCATTTTATAATCATACTATAGACTGCATTTACTTTACCACAGTGGTAATGATTATTACTCTTACTAGCAACAGAAAAAGGTATTCATCAGGGAAGAAAAGAAACAGTGAGATGTCTGAGAATATAAATGATTTATTAAATAATAAATAATAAAGAATATTTTACATGTTCACTGTACAAGTACTAATGAAAACTCATGAACATGTTTATATCCTCACAGCATTGATCACAAAAGTGAAAACTAGAAATATAAATGCTCAGGATGAATGTATTGCAATACATTTAAAAAATTTAGTACAATTATTACTGAACATGTTACTACAAAGTGCTAATAAGCTTAAAACATTTTAGAGAGAAATTATAGGTTGCAGAATGATACATACCAGATGATCATAAGTAATGAATGTACACACACATATTAATGTATGGAATCTTACACACAAGTGTATTTGCATAGAAATTCTGGTAGAATATGTAGAATTCTCCTGATAGTGTGTATATTTTTTAAAAAACATGTAAATTAAACTAATTATAAAAAATTATATCTAGAGATTCTTTCCTGTACAAGATGAGATATTTAGCATTAGCATGACTTTATAATATTCTACCTTCCCTGCAGATGTCTCTATTATTTTCTTAATTCCTTAAGTATCCAGGATTTATATTTAATTACTTTAATTGTCTCTTGCAATTATTCTTTTTTTTTTACTCTAATGAAGGATATTTTGAGAATTTTTCTAGTAGGATTTTTAGGTAAGAAAAAATAGAATTTCTATTTTATTCTACAAGTTAGCAGTGAAGAAGAGAAATATAAGTTTATCATGATTTCCAGATTTTTATATGATTACTGATTAATTGCATTGTTTCTGACTCTTTCTGTATTTACTATTTTGCTTAAATTCTGTGCTGTTTCCCATAGATATTGAAAGAAAACAGGAGTACATAGAAGTGATTTTGGCAAATTTTTGTTTGCCATACATGTATAGACATCAAAATTTTAAAAGATTTTAAGCTTATTAAGTATATTATATTCAGTAAAACGTTCTATTCTTTCTCTTCTGTAGAAGAAAAAACTCTGTAGTTTATATCTTTAAAGTCCATCTTTAAACTTTAAAAATCATATTGTGAGTGTATTCATGTACAATCAACTATAGTGATTGTGAATTCTTATATTTCATAAATGTTACTTGGCCTAATTATTGCTTTAGGATTTGAAATTTGCTTCATTGTTCTATTGATACCTGTTTACAAAGGATAACCTTATTAATTAATTGTTGGATATCATATATATCTCCTTGAAATTTACAAGAATGAGAGTATGAACTGACTTTTTAAAAGATTAATATAACTTACAAACTTAGTCAAAATTATCAGGAAATAAATAGAAAATATACAATTACAAAATAAAAATTAACTTCATTATATCTAATAACTAAGACAAATGAGAAAATCCCTTGCTATTTACAAACTACTAAAGCTCATTTTGAAAGAAATAGGTAATCTAAGTACTCTCATATCTACTGGAGAAATTGTAATTTAAAATCTTCCAACAAGGAATTTTCCAGACCCATATGAATTTACTAGATGAATACAACCAAACAATAAGAAGGAAAATAATATGGATTTCATAAAAACTTGTATCAGAAAATGGTAAAGGATAAAGCTCATCTCAAATTATTAAAAAGAGCAGCTCTATGCTGCTATATAACCGTTGAGTATGCAAGATAAAGAAACCACTACAATATTTTTATAAAGAAAATCCCTTCTCTTTCCACATATATTTGTTCTTCCCTCAGCTGTCTATATTTAAAGCCAAACTAATCCTGGGATATTTTTCCTCTTTGGACCAGCATCATGGAGCGTTTCCATATTTACAATCCTTGGACACGCCTTCCTGTGGAGTTAAGTACCTCATAAGGTTTGATCACCTCCTCATACATTAGTTCACAAATTTAAGTTCTAGCCACATTGTCAGCCTTACACAGTAATAGCAAGTACCTTTTCACAGGGGATGATTGGAAAAAAGTCTGATGCTAGGCAAGATTGAGGGCAAGAGGAGAAGGGGATGACAGAGGATGAGATGGTTGGATGGCATCACCAACTCAATGGACATGAGTTTGAGCAAGCTCTGGGGATTGGTGATGGACAGGGAGGTCTGGTGTGCTGTAGTCCATGGTGTCTCAAAGAGTCAGACATGACTGAGTGACTGAAATGAACTGAACTTCCAGGTGGTGCTAGTGGTAAAGAATCCCCCAGTCAATGCAGGACATGCAAAAGAAGTGGACTGGATCTCTGGGTTGGGAGGCTCCCTTGAGGAGGTCATGACAACCCACTCCAGTATTCTTGCCTGGAGAATGCCCATGTATAGAGGACCCTGGTGAGCTAGAGTCCATAGGGTCACAAAGAGTTGGACACAACTGAAGCAACTTAGCAGGCACAAACTTCAAGATCTCATAAATATCAGTATTTTTGAAGATTAAGATAAATAGATAAAACATGGGTCACTGTCAAATACTGCATATTTGGCACTGCGTGAACTCTCGTTGTTTTCTTTAAATTGATAAGACTCCATGGGAACTCTTTAGCAACCTCCAGGTTATAGAAAAGCTAAAAAAAATCTGTAAATATGATGGTCCACTGGTAAGATAATAAAAGTAAAAAGAGAAATAAATGTATTTTAATTATAATATAGGACCAGGTTAAAGAAACAGACTACTAGTTACAAAGGCAATAATTCTAAAAAGCTATTCCAACATCCAAACACATATTTTTTAAAAACAATGGGGTTGCGACTGTTTGCAAAATTGCCTTGCAACCATAGACACAGGGAAGGCTGTGAGAACTAATGATGCAATGAGAGAATCAATGAAGCCTCAGAGTGGATCCAGCAAGTGCAAGGATTTACCATTCCAAGAGGAAAGCACCAGCCCTATAAAATTCAGCAAGAGTTCAGAAAAAAAATTAGAGGTCTTCACAGAGTCAAGGCCAGTTAATGTGTTCTGGAACTATGTACATCTTCTGGAAGATGCTAATGACTAAGAATCATCTCTTTTCCTTGCTTAGGAGTCTTAATACAACATTAAAAAAACTTCCTAGATATCGGAATATCATGTTACTTAAAATGAACTTTAGAATGTGTATCTGGGTAATTTACTAGCTGTCCATTTTTGGGACTCAGTACTTTCACTGCCAGAACCTGGGTTCAATCCCTGGTCAGGGAATTAAGATCCTGCCACAAGCAGCACAGAGTGGGAAAAATAAATTACTACATTTGACAAAAGACTGTGTATGTGACATATCAGGCAGAAACTGAAGAAATGTATATCACAAAAGAAACTGTTATAAAGGAGTCAGGAAAGTGTAATTGTGATTAGCAATTATAAGACAAAACAGTGAAGAGACTATATAGAATCATAGTAAAACTTAAGAATGAAAAAGCATAAGGCTTTAAATGCTTTTATTAAGAGTGAAGTTAAAAAAAATAAGCGTGCAGTCATTTTAATGTAATTAATTGGAATTACTAGTTTGAAGCACAGGACACAGAGTAAGCTCATGACTAAACAGGACAATCTCTGGAGTCAGATTTCTAATAATCAAATCTTGGTTATATTGCTTCTAGGTATAAAATCTTAGGAAGCTTATTTTATATGTGTGGATATTTTGTTAAATTGAGAAAATATATAAGGCAATTATAACAATATCTGGAACATAATGAGTGTCCAGAAATGTCAATAGGGACCAACAGAGTTTTGCCAAGAGAACACACTGGTCATAGCAGATACACTCTTCCAGCAATGCAAGAGACGGTTCTACACATGGACTTCACCAGATGGTCAATACCAAATCAGATCGATTGTATTATTTACAGCCAAAGATGGTGAGGTTCTCTACAGTGAGCAAAAACAAGACCAGGAGCTGACTGTGGCTCCGCTCATGAACTCCTTATTGCCAAATTCAGACTCAAATTAAAGAAAATAGGGAATTAGACCATTCAGGTATGACCTAAATCAAATCTTTAACGATTATACAGTGGAAGTGACAAATAGACTCAAGGGATTAGATCTGATAGACAGAGTGCCTGATGAAGTATGGACAGAAGTTTGTAATATAGTACTGGAGGTGGTGATCAAAACCATCCCCCCAAAAAAGAATGCGAAAAGGAAAAATGGCTGTCTAAGGAGACCTTACAAATAGCTGAGAAAAGAAGAGAAGCTAAAGGCAAAGGAGAAAAGGAAAGATATATCTGAATGCAGAGCTCCAGAGAATAGCAAGGAGAGATAAGGAAGCCTTCCTAAGTGATAAGTGCAAAGAAATAGAGGAAAACAATAGAATGGAAAGACTAGAGATCCCTTCAAGAAAAGTAGATATACCAAGGGAACATTTCATGCAAAATGGGCTTAATAAGGAACAGAAATGGTATGGACCTAACAGAACCAGAAGATATTAAGAAGAGGTGGCAAGGATACGCAGAGGAACTATACAAAAAAGATCTTCATGATCTAGATAACCATGATGGTATGATCACTCACCTAGGGTCAGATATCCTGGAGTCGGAACACAAGTGGGCCTTAGGAAGTATAAGCAGAACTAAAACTACTAGAGGTGATGGAATTCCAGTTGAGCTATTTCAAATCCTAAATGATGATGCTGTTAACTGCTGCACTCAATATGCCAGCAAATTTGGAAAACTCACCAGTGGCCATAGGACAAGTCAGTTTTCATTCCAGTCCCAAAGAAAAGCAATGTCAAAGAATATTCAAACTATCTCACAATTGCAGTAGACTCACTCGCGAGCAACATAATACTCAAAATTCTCCAAGCTAGGCTTTAACAGTATGTGAAACGAGAACTTCCAGATGTTCAGGCTGGTTTTAGAAAAGGCAGAGGAACCAGAGATCAAATTGCCAACATCTGTTGGATCATAGAAAAAGCAAGAGAATTCCAGAAAAACATCTACTTCTGTTTCTTTGACTACACTGATGCCTTTGACTATGTGGATCACAACAAAGTGTGGAAAATTCTTCAAGAGATGGGAATACCAGACCACCTTACCTACCTCCTGTGAAATCTGTGTGCATGTCAAGAAGACACAGTTAGAAGTGGACACGGGACAACAGACTGGTTCCCAATTGGGAAAGGAGTATGTCAAGGCTGTATATTGTCACCCTGATTATTTAACCTATATGCAGAATATTTCATGTGAAATGCCATGCTGGATGAAACACAAGCTGGAATCAAGATTGCAGAGAGAAATATCAGTAACTTCAGATATGCAGATGACATCACCTTTATGGCAGAAAGCGAAGAGCCTCATGAATGTGAAAGAGGAGAGTGAAAAGTTGGCTTAAAACTCAATATTCAATGATGGACATGAACTGGTTACTTAAAGTTCACTGGAAATCATCTTCCTTTCTGCAGTAAGCAAAAATTAGCCTAGAAATAGTAGACAAGGCCTCCCAGCTTGGTCTATGAAAAATGGGGTAGTGTACTTCTTAGAATTAAATTCAGAAACAACAATTTATCTGCAGAATTTTGTTCTATGAATTTCCTGGTATTGTAATTGGTTATTGACAACTGTCATCATGAAATTATCTCTGAATAATAAGATAAATAAACTAGCACCTGAAAAAAAAAAAAAAACTCAACATTCAAAAAACTAAGATCATGGCATCTGGTCCCAGCAATACATGGCAAACAGGTGGGGAAACAATGGAAGCAGTGAGAGACATTATTTTCTTGGGGTCCAACACCACTGCAGCTGGTGACTGCAGCCATGAAATTAAAAGACGCTTGTTCCTTGGACAAAAAGCTATGACAAACCTAGAAAGCATATTAAAAAGCAGAGATATTAGTTTGCCGACAAAGGTCCATGTAGTCAAAGCTATGGCTTTTCCAGTAGTCATGTATGGATGTAAGAGTTGGACTATAAAGAAAGCTGAAAACCAAAGAATTGATGCCTTTGAACTGTGGTGTTGGAAAAGACTCTTGAGAGTCCGTTGGACTGTAGGGAGATCCAACCAGTCCATCTTAAAGAAAATTAGTCCTGGATATTCAATAACGACTGATTCTGAAGCTGATGATCAAATACTTTGGCCACCTGATGCGAAGAACTGATTTATTAGAAAAAACCTTGATGCTGGGAAAGATTAAAGGCCGGGGTGGGGCGGGAGGGGACAACAGAGGATGAAATGGTTGGATGGCATCACCGACTCAATGGACATGAGTTTGAGCAAGTTCCGGGAGTTAGTGATGGACAGGGAAGCCTGGCATGCTACAGTCCATAGGGTCACAAAGAGTCAGACACAATTGAGTGACTGAACTGAACTGAAATGTCAAATTTAATACAAATATAATAGTAAAATTGAGTTTGCACTTTTGCAGTGTCATGTTGGTATTGGGACTTGATTTAAATGTAGTACTGTGGAAAAAAGTGTTTAACTTATGCCAAAATGTATTAGCATTATTTTATAACAAGTAGAATTTGCTAAAATTCATATGTATTACCATAAGAAAAGAAGTAGTTGAAACCATTCAGAATATACATGTGTGTGTGTATTTGATTATATATGTGTGTGCCTATATATATATAATATAAAATAAGTACAATATATGATAAATATACTATAATATATATAATATTTTGCCTTTTGGATATTATTTTCTTTTCTTTCACTAGCATCCTACTGTTATCAGCTACTTCTGTTAGAGGGTGCCAGCTAGAAAAAGGATAGAAAGCAAAGAGTTTGGGATGTAGAGGAAGTCTCTTTTAGATATTAAAACAAAAAAGGAGTAATGGAACACCTTTCAGCATGAGATGGAGAAGAGAAACACAGATAGGCAAGGAGAATTGAGAAGAAATAATCTTCAAGGTCTCAGGTTCAGCTGCACATTCTTTGGCCCTCATTCAGAGTGTCAGGGCATGAGAAGCTAGAAACCCAATGTCTCTTGAGGGAGAAGTTAAAAGCAGAAGGAGATTAATAACCTAATACTTGTTTATCACCTGAGGGAGATGTCCATGCAAACTACCTCATGCCATCATTAGAGAGCAGCATTAAGGCAAAAACTAGCACATGGTATATTCAGTGAGAGAACCAGGTTCTTGCTCTTCCACAATGCGGCACATGCATCTAGGTGTTCTTTACAGCACTGTGGGGACACAAAAATCATGGTGAATGCTGACTAGGAGAGTTGTCAAGGGAACTGTTAACGCCTAGAAAAAATGATTCTGCAGCCAAAGGCTAAAAAACAAAACAAAACAAACAAACAAAAAAACAACTTAGAGTCAGGGAAATAAGAGAAAATGGGTCCGTTTTCAGAGCTTGTAGACTGAGTGCCATTTACAGTTGGATTGCTAACTAGATTGACGAGAAAATCAGTCAAAATGCAGCAGAGGATGAGAAAAATAAGCATTCCATACAGAGTGAGGAGGTAAGATAAGATTCATTCAGCAAGGGTCTGCCAAGTGTTACAGACTTAGAAGAGAGGCCCATCCAGTTTTTGAATCCAGGGCCATGTCAGCTTCCCCTTCAATGCAGTGATGAGGGGTTTGTAGGGAGGTGACAGTTAGTGGCAGAGAACTGTGGAAGAAAGAAATTTCCTGGCAGAGAACATCAGTTTCCAATTGACAGAAAATATGACACCACAACAAACATAATTTTTAAGCTCAAAAACTTTAATTGATGTTTTCAGTGGAAGAACCATTGGCTCTCTGAGAGCAGATAAGACTAAAAAAATATCAAACTCACCACATCTTATTATTTGAGTAAAAAGTACAAAACCTGTTACATTAGAATTTTATATATCATAACACTGGCTGATGAAAGAATGGCCTACTAAATGATTATTTCAAGTGCTAACACATTTGAAAACTTATATTTACAGCAACACACAATTTAAAAATTTTAATTCACACCATGGGCACCACCAACAATAAAAACAAATAGAATGATAGGGAGATAACTGTAATGTAAAATGGAACAGTAATGGCAGTGGTAAAAGTGCTGTGAAACTAAAGTGCCCCACAATTATTTTCTACTTTTTAAAAATCCCTTTACTTCAATTTCCTCATCTGCAAAACTGACTGATTATTATTTACCCATGGACTGGGTCTAAAGATCAACAGTGAGAATCGTTACTGTGTCCTTCCACAGTGCCTGGCATATAGTAGGAATCTGATAAATATAAACTAATTATTATCTTATGATCATTATTATTGTGATGATTAAAACTAAACTCTAACAATATTAGGGAGTTGCTTTTAAAATTGTATGGTGTAGTTGTTTATAACTGCTTCATTCAAAATCAAAACTATAAAATGCTAACCCAGTCAATTAATGAATAGTTTTCCCTATGTAGTATGAAGGAATAAAAGTCAAATATAAAAATGAGCTGTGGATGCAGGCAACAACAACAAGGTGAATCTCAAAAGTGTTATTGCAAGTGAAAGGACCTGGACTAAAAGAGATTACATTAGTTATGATTCAATTAACGGGATCTTCTCTAAAAGGTGCTTCCCAGGTAGCTCAGTGGTAAAGAATCTGCCTACCAATGCAGGAGACACAGAAGATGAGGGTTCAAACCCTGGTCAGGAAGGTCTCCTGAAGTAGGAAATGAACCCACTCCAGTACTCTTGCCAGCATAATCCCATGAACAGAGGTGCCTGGTGGGCTACAGTCCATGGGGTTGCAAAGAGCTAGACACAACTGAGCACACAAATAGGGGCTCTCTTAAAGGCAAAATCTATGATAGAAATTAGTTTGGAGGCCGTGGAGAATTTGGGGCTGTGGGAGAACAGTGACTGCAAAGAGATAAAAGGCACTTGTGGGGTGATAGAAATATTCCATATCTTGATTGATTGTGGTGGTGATTTCATGACTGTAAATATTTTTGAGAATTTATCAGACAGTGCATGTAAATCTAAACAGAGTGAACTATTTGAAAGTATGCATTAACAAAACATGCCTTAAACATATCAAGAAGATTATATAAATATCCCTGAAACAATAATATCTTAAGGAAATTTACACATACCAAGAGTCCAAATGTGTGCTTTATTTTGCTATCCATGATTTATTTGTGTTTTTGCTCACTTTATTTATTTTATAAAATCTTATGATGGTTGTGAAACTATTTAACAAACTTCATGTTAAAAAGCACAGAAGGGAGATAGGAAAGAAAGACTTTTCATGTGATTTGAAAATAAAACAGAGTAAATATTCAAGTCACATTACTTACTACCACCTGAAAATTTGATGTATCATTTAATCTTTGTGTGTTTTAAACTACAAATCATATATGTATTAGAAAATAGAATCTACCACAGAGTCTTGATGAGAAGATAAACTAGAAACATTTTTCTTTGATCACAGTAACCCTCTATCCCCATTGGATTTATATGATCTATAGGTTCATAGGAAATATTTTCAAATGGTTTTCAAATGGAGTAGCTATTTGTATAGTTCCAGGGATTAAGCAAATAAAACTAATCACAAAAGTCTATTTTTTTCCTATTCTGGCAATTACTGATTGTCTCTGTCTCCAGTTCAGTAGGGTGGGAGTCAGGAAGATTTGCTGGTGGGCAAAAAGCATCAAGATTAATTTTTTTGTTGTTTCCTTGTTTCATTGGTTTCTAAATTTATTCAAAAAGGTCAAATTCTCTATTATGCTTATTCAGTGACATGGGCATGTGGCTAAACTGGGAAAATGGGTAGATAATAAACAAGAATGTTGTTTAGAATAGGGAGAATAAGAAAATTTTTGGTCCTTAAGTAATTACTTGGGGGATTTTAATCAGCAAAATGTACTTTTTTTTATAATAAATGAATCCAAAACTGGCCATAATGAGATGAATTTTAATAGCTAATCTGCCTCAGACCTTATTAAGATTCTGAAGCTATTATAAATGTATTTTCAGATATACAAAAATCATTGATAGTGTAACATGTCAATTTCACTGATATAACAGTTTCAAGGAAAATGCAGAGGAAGGTATTTGTAAAATGGAAAGCGTCATTCAAATGAAAGTCATTAAATATATTTTAATTATTCACTGACTCTTACCCTTTTGAACTCCTTTGCTGAATTTTAAATACATTCACATTTGATATTAAGACTTATATTTTTTCAAGTAAAACAATCTCTGGACTCTTCTTCATATTTGCTGGGTCTTGATACTATAAATAATGGGGTTCATTAAGGGTGGGAAAAGAATATAGACATTGCCCATGAGAACATGAACCCAGGGTGAGAGGTTTCTGCCAAAACGATGAACCATGGTCAGACCAATGATTGGGATGTAAAAAACCAAAACAGCACAGATGTGAGATACACAGGTCTGCAAAGACTTGATTCTCTCTTCTCGTGATGCAATTGCTAAGACTGCATGCAAGATCATGATATAGGAGATAATGATGAGCACTTCATCCAACAACAGGTTTCTGATCATTAGGGCCAGACCATAGATGCTCTTGAAGCGGATTTCTGAACAGGCCATTCGAATTAAGTCTTGGTGTAGGCAGAAAGAGTGAGAAAGGATGTGGGGGTGACAATAATGTAAGAACTTTAGGCGAATAATGACTGGAGGTATGAGCATAGAACTCCTACATAAGATTGCCACCCCAATCTTCATGATTTTGTCATTAGTTAGGATGGAGGAATGGCTTAGTGGGTTGCAAATGGCAATGTAGCAGTCAAAAGCCATAGTAAGGAGGACAGAGGACTCCATGAAGGACAGACCATGGATGAAATAGGACTGGGCAATGCAGGAATCCAG
Source organism: Hydropotes inermis (assembly GCA_020226075.1). Lineage (NCBI taxonomy): Eukaryota > Metazoa > Chordata > Mammalia > Artiodactyla > Cervidae > Hydropotes > Hydropotes inermis. The sequence continues at coordinate 45,193,710 of CM035279.1, forward strand.
GCTTATCTCTTGAATGACCCCCCATAGGATTCCCAGCACTGTGTGCAGTGTGGAGAGCCCCACACACAGGTCAGTGAGGGCCAGCATGGCCAGGAAGTAGAACATGGGCTGGTGCAGGCTCGGCTCAGTCCTGATCACGTGGAGCACCATGCAGTTCCCCCAGGAAAACCATGGCATAAATGGAGGCGAAAGGGATGGAGAGCCAGAGGTAGTCAACTTCTAAGCTAGGAAAACCAGTGAGAGTAAATCTGGAACTATTGAAGTTCAACATAAAGATAGCAGACATTAATAGAGGATTAAAAATATTTCTGCTGCTGCTGCTAAGTCTGACTTTATGCTTCAGACACGCTTCAGTCGTGTCTGACTCATAGACGGCAGCCCACCAGGCTCCGCTGTCCCTGGGATTCTTCAGGCAAGAACACTGGAGTGGATTGCCATTTCCTTTTCCAATGCATGAAAGTGAAAAGTGAAAGTGAAGTCGCTCAGTCATATCTGACTCTTACCGACCCCATGGACTTCAGGCCACCAGGCTCCTCCATCCATGGGATTTTCCAGGCAAGAGTACTAGAGTGGGGTATCATTGCCTTCTCCAAAAATATTTCTAGAGAGGTATTAAAAATTAGATCACTTTATGACCCTTTAATTTCTAGTAATGTTTGTCTGCTTTTGAGAAGAAAATATAATACAGTTTCCTCAAGTATCATGAACTCAGCAAAATAGAGATCTGATTTGCTTTTCTTTAGGTCAAGAACCAATTGTCTAAACATAGCTATTCCAGTGCTAGTGACTAAGAATATCAGAAGACTAAAGGGTTTTATGCTGAAACAATAATGTTAATAGGCTCATGGGACTTGGTTGGGGATACACTTCTGGGATCTCTGTTTATTTCAAAAGGAAGATAATATATGACCACAGGAGCATATACTGCCATGGCTGGCAGCACCACTGGGAAAATGTGAAATGCATGTGTAATTTTTCTCTTGGGTAGAACAGCTGATCATTTTGCTATCACCAAAGTATCATAAGATCCCAAAGGAGATAGACTTGTTAAAGTAAACTAAATTTGCATCAAATAAAGTTAGCCAAAATAAATCTAACAAAATAAGTGGAATCAGAATTGTGTGGTGCATTCCACACTGCTTAGCTTCTAGTAATTTACTGATTTTAGTTGTACTTTATTTTTCTTCTCTATATTCATGTATCTCTTTATCCTGTTAAATGCTTTCTAACTTTCCTGACATTCTCAGTACTTTTACTTTTTATGTCTTTCTATAAAATATAAATCATGCACTTTAGACTGTAAAGTCCAAAGCCTGCATTTGATCTTGGACTAGAAATAGCTAGATCATAAGGTAGATATTTAACACTTTGGCAAGAATAGAGTGGAATGAAATATTTGAGTATTCTAAGGAAAAAAAAAAACAGTCTAAATTCTACATGTAATGACATTATCCTTCAAAAGTGAAAGAGAAATATTTTCTCAGATGTGCAGAAACAGAGAATCAATAGGTAATAAACTGACACTGCAAGAATTACTTTAAAAAGTTTCTCAGAGTAATGAAAAATGATATTGTTAAAAATTTATATCCACATTAAAAAAAATCAGAAATGGAATAGTGAAGCTAAAAGATATTTATTTTTATTTTTAATTGATGTAATAGATAACCATTTATTCAAAGAAATAATTGTAAGAATGTATTTTATGATTATATGGATAAGTGAATGATAAAAAACATGGGAAAGAGAAATTGGGAGTTGGGAATACTCTAATGTAAGTTACCTTTGGTACTCATAACGTGGCGTGTTTTTGAGTCGCTAAGTCGTGTCTGACTCTTTCAAACCCGTAGACTGTAGCCTGCCAGGGTCCCCGTCCGTGGGATTTCCTAGGCAAGAATACTGCAGTGAGCTGCCATTTCCTTCTCCAAGGGATCTTCCAGACCCAGGGACTGAGCCCGCAGCTCCTGCATAGCAGGCAGATTCTCTACTGCTGTTCCACAGGGAAGCACATAGAGTGATATATCATTGTGCAAAAGCGAGCTTGGATTAGGCACTTGCTAAACAAAAATGGAAAATAGGTAAAAATGACATGCAAGCAGACAAAAAGGAATCATCTAATGTGCTCAGTTAAAACTAGGGAAGGGGAAAAAAGAGAGGAAGGGAACAAAGACAAGAAAGAAGAGAAAAGCAGAACAAGTATAACATAGAAAACAATATCAAATGGCTGATTTTAATCCAATTAAATCAAAGTTCACTTTAGGTGTGAAACATCTGAATATCAAAAGTAATAGGGATAAATTGTCAGCATCGATTTTAAAAACATATAATTATATATTGTCTACATGATACCACTTTAAAAGCACAGGTTACTTGTTTCAATGCCAAGTATACTATCAAGGGTGAAACAGATCACCAGCCCAGGCTGGATGCATGAGACAAGTGCTCAGGGCTGGTGCACTGGGAAGACCCAGAGGGATGGGATGGGGAGGGAGGTGGGAGGGAGGATAGGGATGGGGAACACATGTAAATCCATGGCTGATTCATGTCAATGTATGGCAAAACCACTAAAATATTGTAAAGTAATTAGCCTCCAGCTAATAAAAATAAATGGAAAAAAAAAGCACAGGTTAAAAGTTAAAGAAAAACATTGTATGAACACTGATAAAAAGCAATCTGAATTAAATACATCATTTTCAGACAAAATTGATTTCAGAACAGTGAAAACTATCATGGATGAAGTAGAAAATGACATAGTAAAAAGAAAGAGGGGGCCAATTTTTACTCAAAATTAGTATTCAGAGCTTTTGTGATTATTTGTGGACATGCTCAGAGAGGGAGAAAAGTGAGTCTCCTGATGTAAATACATGTCCCTGATGTAAAACTCTCCTTTCTTGGTTCAGCTCTCATACTGTAAATAATCTTCTTCATGATCTATTTTGTGCCATCATTTAAACATTTTTGACTGTTGATGATAAATTTGCTGCTTGAAATACCTCCAAACATAGTGCTGTCTAGTATAACAGCAAGAAGGCTAGGATGTACCTTACAGAGAAAATGTGCGTGTTACACAACCTTTCTTCAAGTGTGATTCATACTGCTGTTTTGAGTTCAAAGTCAATGAATCCACAATAGATTACATCCAGGAAAAAAAAAAAAAGAGAAAATACCTTCATCCATATATGAGGACCCTCCAGAAAGTGCTAGAATAATATCTGTAGTACATTATTAAGCTTGAAGAAAAGGGGACAGCAGCTAAATTTGTGGATTCATGAGATGACAGCTGACAAATCTCCATAGTGGATATCATTGTTGAGTGACTGAAAGCCAAAGAAATTAATGGTCAAGATTTCAGGCTTAGAAAAATGTTATCCCTTTTCAGCTAATGCCGGTTGATTGAGCGTTTCAAATGGCCTTTTGGCATGGTAAATTTTAAATGTTAGACAGAATAAGTTTTATATATGAGGAAGCAGAGGAAGATTTTTTAAATTGTTTTTTATTGAAGGATAATTGCTTTACAGAATTTTGCTGTTTTTGGTCAAACCTCAACATGAATGAGCCATACATATATTTATCCCCTCGCTTTTGAACCTTCTTTCCATTTCCCTCATCCCACACCTCTAGGTTGATACAGAGCCCCTATTTGAGTTTCCTGAGCCATACAGCAAATTCCTGTTGGCTATCTATTTTACATATGGTAATATAACTTTGCATATATCTCACCCTCTCCTCCCCTTCCCCCATGTCCATAAGTCTCTTCTCTATGTCTGTTTCTCCATTGCTGCCTGTAAATAAATTCTTCAGTACCATTTTTCTAGATTCCATATATATGCATTAGAGTATGATATGTATCTTTCACTTTCTGACTTCTCTTTGTTTAATAGGTTCTACACTCATCCACCCCATTAGAACTGACTCAGACGTTTTCCTTTTTATGGCTGAGTAACGGACAGGGAGGCCTGGCCTGCTGCAATTCTGGGGTCTCAAAGAGTCGGACACGACTGAGCGACTGAACCGAACTGAACTGAATATTCCACTGTGTATATGTACCAGAATTTCTTCATTCATCTGTCGATGGACATCTAGATTGCTTCCATGTTCTAGCTATTGTAAATAGTGCTGCAATGAACGATGGGATACAAGTGTTTTTTTTCAATTTTGGTTTCTTTGGGGTATATGCCTAGGAGTGGGATTGCTGGATCATATGGTGGTTTTATTCCTAGTTTTTTAAGTAATCTCCATACTGTCTATCATAGTGGCTGTATTATCAATTTACATTCCCACAGTGCAAGAGCCTTCTCTTTTCTTCACAACCTCTCCAGCATTTATTGTTTGTAGACTTTTTGATGATGGCCATTCTGACTGGTGTGAGGTGATATCTCGTTGTAGTTTTGATCTGTATTTCTCTAATAATGAGTGATGTTGAGCATCTTTTCATGTGTTTGTTAGGCATCTATAGATCTTCTTTGGATAAATGTCTGTTTCGGTCTTTTCCCCACTTTTTGATGGGGTTGTTTCTTTTTCTGGTATTGAGTTGTATGAGCTTCTTGTATATTTTGGAAATTAATCCTATCTTATCTATGTATATATATATATATATATATATATATATATATATATACACATATATATGTATATAGGTCTATATATATGAAGTGAAAAAAGTGAAAGTGTTACTCGCTTACTCATGTCCAACTCTTTGTGACCCTGTGGACTGGAGCTTGCTAAGCTCCTCTGTCTGTGGAATTTTCCAGGCAAGAATACTGAAGTAGGTTGCCGTTTCCCTCTCCAGGGAATCTTCCTAACCCAGGGATGGAACCTGGGTGTCCTACATTGCAAGTGGCTTCTTTTATATAGTGAGGCATTTTTTCCAGTCTCTTTCCCATTCGAACCTTATGGACAGTAGATACTGATATCCTCATTACACAAAGAGGGAAGTAAGCACAGACAGATTACAGCCAAAGGCAAACTACTGGTTAGAATGGAGCCATCTCTTGAACTCGACAGTCTGGCTCCTGACTTGCTTTTCACAGCTACATTACCAACAGTAAAATAAACTGGCATTACATTTAGGATAGTCTCACCAATACTAGAGCTTCCCAGGTGGTACAGTGGTAAAGAATCTACCTGTAATACAGGAGTCACAAGAGAGGTGGGCTTGATCCCTCCATTAGGAAGATCCCCTGGAGAAGGAATGGAAACTCACTCCAGTATTCTTGCCTGGAAAATTCCATGGATAGAAGAGCCTGACAGGCTACAGTCCATGGGGTCACAAAATGTCAGACATGACTTAGAACATAGTTCATCAATAATATTTTTTAATAAAACACATGAAAAAATTTTATGGGTTGGAATGGGTTAAATTAACTCTTATGCTTAGGGCATATATTTGAATTTCCTGTGAAGCAGCTGGGTATATGTGTCTTTGTATCAGCTGAACACATGTTCAGAAAAGGTATCTGGATTGAATATGAAAATTTGAAAGTTAATTGGAGATTTCAGAACATTCAAATTGGTCAGAAATTTGACATGAATGATAATATAAGAGAAAAAGCATAAATGTTAGCCAAAGAGTAACAGAGAAATACTCTTAAGTTTCTAAGGGAGAAAATAAATGTAGAGATTTAGAGCCTTTTGAAATGGAGAAAAAATGAAAGTCACTGCTCACAAAAATCAATAGAGTTAGCTTGTTTTTCTATGTAGTATGTGGACCACTTCAGTTCATTTCAGTTCATTTGCTCAGTCGTGTCCGACTCTTTGGAACCCCATGAATCACAGCACGCCAGACCTCCCTGTCCATCAGCTCCTAGAGTCTACCCAAACCCATGTCCATCGAGTCAGTGATGCCATCCAGCCATCTCATCCTCAGTCGTCCCCTTCTCCTCCTGCCCCCAATCCTTCCCAGCATTAGGGTCTTTTCCATTGAGTCAATTCTTCACATGAGGTGGCCAAAATATTGGAGTTTCAGCTTCAATGTAAGTCCTTCTGAAAGGTTGTTGCTGAACCATGCAAAGACGCTGGGATTCTTGGCTTCTGAAGGAGAAGAATTCAATCTGGGGCCAGAGATGAGGCTTTGTAGCTCAGAGCTTTTGTGTAATAAAGTTTTATTTAAGTATAAAGGAGATAGAGAAAGCTTCTGACATAGGCATTAGAAGGGGGCAGAAAGAGTAGCCCCTTGCTAGTGTTAGCCATGAAGTTATATATTCTCTAATTAATTACAGTGAATCAAAAGAATGTCTGGATGTTGTAAAGACCTCACTAGACCTATTCCTATAATTTATACCTTAAAATAACAGGATCAGCCAGAAAGTTTTTTCCAAAGACTATCCTCAACCATGGTACATTATTGTTATATAAGCCTAAGGGATGTAGAGGGACAAAAAAAAGTTTGTCCTTTCTTCCTTGTTGAGAATTCCAGACCCCTCTCTCCTTGGGGACCCCTGGACTTCTTATCAACCTGCCTAGGAAATGACTCTTTCATCCCCCCCTTTTCTTTTAGGAGAATTATGTTGCCAAGGGAAAGGGGCATTGTTTTCATTCCATAACTACTTCCTGCTGTTTAGGGTCATGGTCCTTAAATTGTTAAGGCAACATATTCTTCTAACCCTCATATTGAGGGTCTCTGATCCAGGGGCCCCAAGTAATAGTTGGAGGAGGCTGTGGCACTCATAGGAGCTTGGACAACCATTTGTAAATTAAAAGCTTTCATGCAACTAGAAACAAATCCAATTACACAGTTACAGATGCAGGGAGCAAACAGCAAAAATAGAACAATCAGAATTATTGTAATTAAGATTAGTTTTCCACCACGGGGAACTGGCTAACATCTCCCAAAGTGAGGCAATTGTGGCTTTAGGAGTATCCATGGCCCCAGTCATCTTGGTCATGTGTTTAGTAAAATGAGTAACATCAGTGCTCATATCAGGTATATAAGTACAACATTTGGTATGAATAATAGCATAAGTTCCTCCTTGGGCAGCTGTCAGAATATCTAAAGCTAATCTGTTTTGTAAAACTACCTTTCTAATTTATCCTTGTTCAGCATTAAGAGCTGAAATAGCTTTTTGAGAATCTTATAATGCCTGCTGAGTAAAATTAATCAAAGCATCCACTCATAGCCTAACACCTGTAGTTTCCAAAGAGGGAACAAACACTGCAGCCAAATAATCATACCAGTGAAATACAGACCTTGCCCACTGAGTTTTAAGGTGGGGTAAATTAGCGGGCTTTTCTGCAAGCTCTGAAAATATAAAGCCATGAGTAAAGGCTAGACCCAGGGTGCATCTCCCTATCCAACCAGGGGGAAGCCATGCCCATAGGTAAGAGCCACATATCCAATAAGTCCCATTTGGAGCAAGTCAGCATGACTGAGATATCCAGTCCCAATCAGTGCCTGGCCAGACAAAGGGAGGACCTGAATTGGGGTTGGAAAATATGGGAATGATTACATTGCATATTTCCTGAGGCAAAAATCCCAAGTGTTTCCAATCACTATAATTAAGTTGTTGACTAATTTCTGGGGATGGCTCTATTTGTCCCTAGCATATAGGGGCAGTAGACATTAGATGTCCATTTTCATGAGTTAACCAAATAACCTCATCCCATATTTCATAAACGTCAGGTAAAAACCCATTAGATTAGACCTATTTACCTTATGTGTTGCAAAACAGTCACTGAACTGACACAATGTATAATCAAAATTAAAAGTCACATTATGTCCATAGTTAAAGTACAATGTGTTGCACCACTCCATTTTAGCCTTGTTAGATGCCATAAGATGAAGAAGAAACATTGCATATGATTGTTATCAAAGGTATTCACAGACTTGGAGAAAGTCTTTTCCTTGAAATGGAGATGTCCACCATGGGAAGCCTTCCACTGATGAAGAGGGGAGCTCTCCACAGACTCAGCAGTTAGATTGATTGTGAAATGCTGGATAGGAGTGAGCCCAGGACAGGAAGGCATTGTCTTGAGGATCAAATGGCAGACTCAGGATTTTTAGAGTCAGCATAAGTAGGCTCACATAGATTATCAGGCCTATCTGAAAAGTACAAAGTCAGAGCATAGAAAGTAAATACATAAAATGAAGTCACTTAGTTCTGGTCAGGGTGCCACCTCTTAACTTGAGTGAGAATTCCAGACCTCTCTCTCCTTGGGGACCCCTGGACTTCTTATCAATCTGCCTAGGAATTAACTCTCTCAATAGAACCAGGAATCCATGAATCAAGGCAAATTGGAAGTGGTCAAAGAGGAGATCACAAGAGTGAACATTGACATTCTAGGAATCAGTGAACTAAGATGGACTGGAATGGTTGACTTTAACTCAGATGACTATTATATTTACTACTGTGGGCAGGAATCCCTTAGAAGAAATGGAGTAGCCATCATAGACAATAAAAGAGTCTGAAATGTAGTACTTGGATGCAATCTCAAAAATGACAGAATGATCTCTGTTTGTTTTCAAGGCAAAGCATTCAATATCACAGTAATCCAAGTCTATGCCCTGACTAGCAATGATGAAGAAGCTGAAGTTGAACAGCTCTATGAAGACGTACAAGGCCTTTTAGAACTAACACCCCAAAAAGATGTCCTTTTCATTATAGGGGACTGGAATGCAAAAGTAGGAAGTCAAGAAACACCTGAAGTAACAGGCACATTTGGCCTTGGAATACAGAATGAAGCAGGGCAAAGGCTAATAGAGATCTGCCAAGAGAATGCACTGGTCATAGCAAACACCCTCTTCCAACAACACAAGAGAAGACTACACAGGGACATCACCAAATGGTCGACACCAAAATCAGATTGACTATATTCTTTGCAGCCAAAGATGGAGAAGCTCTATACAGTCAGCAAAAAGAAGACCGGGAGCTGACTGTGGCTCAGATCATGAACTCCTGACTGCCAAATTCAGACTGAAATTGAAGAAAGTTGAGAAAACCACTAGACCATTCAGGTATGACCTAAATCAAATCCCTTATAACTATACAGCAGAAGTGAGAAATAGATTTAAGGGACTAGATCTGATAGACAGAGCGCCTGATGAAGTATGGATGGAGGTTTGTGACATTGTACAGGAGACAGGAATCAAGACCATCCCCAAGAAAAAGAAATGCAAAATAAATAAATAAATAAATAAATGGTTGTCTAAGGAGGTCTTACAAATAGCTGTGAAAAGAAGGGAAGCGAAAAGCAAAGGAGAAAAGGAAGATATACCCATTTGAATGCAGAGTTCCAAAGAATAGCAAGGAGAGATAAGAAAGCCTTCCTCAGCGATCAATGCAAAGAAATAGAGGAAAACAATAGAATGGGAAAGACTAGAGATCACTTCAAGAAAATTAGAGAGACCAAGGGAACATTTCATGCAAAGATGGGCACAGTAAAGTAAAGAAATGGTAGGGACATAACAGAAGCAGAAGATATTAAGAAGAGG
>CM035279.1:45203233-45352638 GCA_020226075.1 Hydropotes inermis
AAACAATGCAAAGAAATAGAGGAAAACAATAGAATGGGAAAGACTAGAGATCACTTCAAGAAAATTAGAGAGACCAAGGGAACATTTCATGCAAAGATGGGCACAGTAAAGTAAAGAAATGGTAGGGACATAACAGAAGCAGAAGATATTAAGAAGAGGTGGCAAGGATACACAGAAGAACTGTACAAAAAAGATCTTCATGACCCAGATAATCACCATGGTGTGATCACTCACCTAGAGCCTGACATCCTGGAATGTGAAGTCAAGTGGGCCTTAGAAAGCATAACTACAAACAAAGCTAGTGGATGTGAAGGAATTCCAGTTGAGCTATTTCAAGTCCTGAAAGATGACGCTGTGGAAGTGCTGTACTCAATATGCCAGCAAATTTGAAAAATTCAGCAGTGGTCACAGGACTGGAAAAAGTCAGTTTTCATTCCAATCGCAAAGAAAGGCAATGCCAAACAATGCTCAAACTACCACACAATTGCACTCATCTTACACACTAGTAAAGTAATGCTTAAAAATTCTCCTAGCCAGGCATCAGCAATATGTGAACTGTGAACTTCCAGATGTTCCAGCTGGGTTTTAGAAAAAGCAGAGGAACCAGAGATCAAATTGCCAACATCCAATGGATCATTGAAAGCAAGAGAGTTCCAGAAAAACATCTATTTCTGCTTTATTGACTATGCCAAAGCCTTTGACTGTGTGGATCACAATAAACTGTGGAAAATTCTGAAATAGATGGGAATACCACACCACCTGACCTGCCTCTTGAGAAACCTGTATGCAGGTCAGGAAGCAACAGTTAGAACTGGACATGGAACAACAGACTGGTTCCAAATAGGAAAAGGTGACATCAAGGCTATATATTGTCACCCTGCTTATTTAACTTATATGCAAAGTACATCATGAGAAACACTGGGCTAGAGAAAGCACAAGCTGGAATCAAGACTGCAGAGAGAAATATCAATAACCTTGGATATGCAGACGACACCACCGTTATGGCAGAAAGTGAAGAAGAATAAAGAGCCTCTTGATGAAAGTGAAAGAGGAGAGTGAAAACATTGGCTTGAAACTCAACATTCAGAAAACCAAGACCATGGCATCCAGTCTCATCACTTCATGGGAAATAGATGGGGAAACAGTGGAAACAGTGGCTGACTTTATTTTTTGGGGTTCCAAAATCACTGCAGATGGTGATTGCAGCCATGATATTAAAAGATGCTTACTCCTTGGAAGGAAAGTTATGGCCAACCTAGGCAGCATATTAAAAAGCAGAGACATGACTTTGCCAACAAAGGTCCATGTAGTCAAGGCTATGGTTTTTCCAGTGGTCATGTATGAATGTGAGAGTTGGACTGTGAAGAAAGCTGAGCACCAAAGAATTGATGCTTTTGAACTGTGGTGTTGGAGAAGACTCTTGAGAGTCCCTTGGACTGCAGGGAGATCCAACCAGACCATCCTAAAGGAGATCAGTCTTGGATATTCATTGGAAGGACTGATGTTGAAGCCAAAACTCCAATACTTTGGCCACCTGATGGGAAGAGCTGACTCATTTGAAAAGACCCTGATGCTGGGAAAGATTGAGGGCAGGAGGAGAAGGGGACGACAGAGGATGAGATGGTTGGATGGCATCACCAACTCGATGGACATGGGTTTGGGTGGACTCTGCAAGTTGGTGATGGACCTGGTGTGCTGGTGAGGCCTGGTGTGCTGTGGTTCATGGCATCGCAAAGAGTAAGACAGGACTGAGTGATTGAATTGAACTGAATATATATATTTACATAATATATAAGTAATGTTGTATATAGTATATATAATATATATTATGTTATATCTATCAATTATTAATACATATACATATATATTTAAAATCTTACTTGAGATAAAACATAAACACACTTTTAAAAAATAATAAAAGCAACCCCTTTAGCAGGGAGAATAGTGGCTTCCTAAGTATATCCACATCCAAGTCCTAGGAACTTAAATGCTACTTCACATGGTAAAGGGGTATTTAAGTTACTGATGTCTAATAATAATCTGATCTTAAAATATGGAGAATGCTCTAGCTTATCTAGACAGGTCCAATGTACTCATAAGGGTCCTTAAAAGTAGAAGTTGGAAGTAGCAGAGAAATCAATGTTTTAGTGATACATAGTGGGTGATAAAACCTTAATTATCCATTGTCAGCCCTGAAGATGCAAGGAGACTCTGAGCCAAGAAGCAGCCTCTAAAACCTGGGAAGTCAATAAAATTGATTCTATCTTAAAACATCTGGGAAAGAATGAAACCTTTATTACAGTGACACATGTGCTGAATTTCTAACATACAGAATTAAATAAAAAGTTTATGCTGTTTTAAGCCACTAAATTGGAGAAGGAAATGGCAACCCACTCCAGGATTCTTGCCTGGGGAATCCCATGGACAGAGGAGCCTGGAGGGCTACAGTCCATGGGGTCAAAAGAGTCAGACATGACTTAGCGACTAAACCACCACCACCACTAGGCCATGAAATCTGTGATAACTTACTATGGCAGCAATAGGAAAGTTAATTCTGATAGGATTCTAAAGAGGAAGAAAAAAGAAGAAAAAAGATAGTGGAATTGATCTAGTTACTATTTATGAAATTGTACATAAAATTATACAATTTTACTTTACACACAGATCATAAAGTAATTATGAAATTACTAATTAATAATCATCAGAAAATGGAAAAATCTGAACAGTTGGAAGAGTGAACTAGAATGGCCAAAAATACATATATAAAGAAAGGTAGAAGAAGGTAAATAATAAATGAGAGGAGAAAATACTTTTAAAATGAGTGGTAATTACTAGAATTAAGGAAACACAAAAAAATTCAAATTTACAGGGCACATGGGATAGCAAAGAAAATAGATTTTTAAAAACATTTCAATGTTAAAAAAATTAACTGCTATCAAACTCAAGATAAAAATTCTAAGTTTTTTAGACAGCAAATTCATGTCAGAAAAGAACTTTTTATTTCCTGAAATATTATAGTTCCTTGTTTATTATTTATTTTAACCACTACATCAAATATTCCTAATATGAAGGATCTTGTCTGCTTTATTACATTTCCAGTCTCTAGAATATTACTATGTCCTAGTACATATAAAAGAGTTGATTTGATGAATAAAAGAGTTGGTTTAATGAATAAATTCAGGAATGTGAAAAATTTCCGTATGTATGATGTTGGAGCTAGAGATCATAAAGTTTCTTTGCACAGCAATGTTCAGAGCAGTAGATGCACATGGTTTGTGAATTTTTTCTTTATTATTTCTATCATACTTACATGAAGAATTAATCTTGATAATTTTTCCTAGTTAGTAAAACAATAAAGTAATACATATATTCAGGCAGTGGAGAATGGTTAAGTAAACTATGCAAGAAAATTCAATGACATGTTTTGTGACCACTAAAATTACAATTATGAAAACTCTACCATTTCTTTTAAGAAAGATCTGTTCCATTATACTTTCTCAGAGGAAATTAGGAATTACGTGTACTCAAACAAGTTATAAATTATTACATAAAGCCAATGTTGTCAAAAATTTGAAAGAATTTTGTGAAAAAAGCATATCTTTAAGTATTTGTGACCAATCAATATATCCCTATTGAAATTAGTTTTCCAGTGAGACATAATCTATTGAAAATACTATCTGTTTATTCTTATCTTCCAGGCTCTTGTGAAAATGATATAAGAATAACCCTATTCCCTACTCAAGAAGCTCAGCTCTGGTGTAGCTTAGGCTCCACAGGGAACCCATGCACACCTGGGCCACTTTCTTGGCTCCTGGGAGCCTGTGATCTTAGAGCTATTAATATAATTGAGGTTAGATGATAAGAAGTAGATTTGAATATTGACAAACCTGTTCTGATGATATAGGACAGGTGGAGTGAAGGATAATACAACCACCTCAGCATCTTTCTTCATTACTAGAGTTGTGGAGCAAGAGGCCCTGGGTTTTTCATCAAGGCCAAAGGGAGCAGAACACAGAGTCATATTAAAATTCAATGACAGTGATATTAAACTTAATTTAAAATTAATGCTCTAGAATAGTAGGTGGTGAGAAAAGGATTGAGTGATGATTAGTTTCTTCTATAAATAAACATCCTCATTGAATTGACAAGATGTTATAAAATATTTTTTATTACATTTCTCTCCTTATTTCTATCAATTCATGGTTTGTATCAAAGCTGATATTCCTTGACCATTAGATCTTACTCCTCTAGGATTTTCCTTTTCTCCAGGAGTTTGGTCTTCTTATCTGATCATATCTGTAGAACCTCAGTTGAGGTTCTCTAAGGATAAGTAACACCACTGAAAAGGGAATACACAACAGTAACTGCTCCTTGACCTGTCAATCAAACCCTAGGGTAAATACCCACATCAGCATTTGTTACGTACAACAAACTCAAGAATAAGCCATGCTATCGAATGTATTTTATCTGGAAGCTAAGACTGAAGAAATTTAGGTTGTACTACAGAAAGAGGTACCTGGGAGGACAGAAATTGTGTAAGTATTACTTTCTTCTCAGATTCTGCAACAGGGATGCTACTTGAACATGGTATCTATGTATATATTATTATTGCTGAAGTGAGAAGCAGGAGCTTTGTGATCCACTGAGGAAAAGTCAGTTCCTATAGTGGCAATGGGACAAAGGGAAAAAAAAAAAAAATTCCAAGCAAATTATGTATGGGCTTGCTCTTATCTTTTTTTTCTCACTTTTTTGCTATATCCTACTTTTTATTTTTTTCTCTTTCTTCTCATCATTTACTTTCTCCCGTTTACTTAAAATTATTACTGGTGTTATTTTAAAATTATTAAATCAAAGTTTTGTTATTTGATTTTATCATTTTATAACAAAAACAATGCAGTCCAGGAATTTATTACAAATTTTAGAACTGGAATTATGCCATGCAGATGCTATGTTTTCATATTTTATAATTACATAAGGGGGTGTTGCTCTGAACTTGATTTACTCTTTAAATGAGCTATTCTGAAGAGGAAACTTAACTGCACAATAATGTATGTGTTTTGCCTATCCTTTACATGCTAATATCTACTTTCTAAACTTTTATTTGCTGAAGTAAAGTTATTATTCAAAGTAAATCTTAAACCATATGTAGTAAGACAATTTAGAGCTTCATTAGCAAATAATTTTAGGTTTCCCTTATTGTCTTGTCTCTTATTCAATTTCAAATGAGAAAGCTCCTCAGTGGTTGCCAACTCCAAAACTGAGAGATATGTTTACTTCTGCCCCCATGCCATCTTCTAAGTGTTAGGACTTCTAGTCCTTATTAGCTCCCTGGCCTACATTTGAATAAGGAAAACAGCACAATTATGAGAAGTTATACATCTATATATTTCCTAAAAGAAGCGTACTTATCTGCTTAATTAGCTCTCTGGTCATACTGGAATATGAGTGATAAAATATGCACTTTGCAGGCTCTACTCCCTGTATTTTCAGCTGTTTTTCCTTGTTTTGATTTATATCTCTCCATGGGTACAATGTGCTGCCACTGTTGCTCTTATATAGCTGGTCTATAAACTGTCCTCAGAATTAACAGTGGTACTTGTCAGCATGACACAATTTAGTTATATATCACTAAATTCCAATACCTCCAGAACTCTGAAGTTTGAACTTATCAGATGGAAAGGATGGAGAAAAGAGGTGATGTTTGAAGGAGAAATGAGATATTGGTTGAAAGAGGATGATTATTACATGGTTCAAAATAGTTACCTTCCATAGGAGGAGGGTGGCTCTTAATTTTAACATAATCTGAGGAGACAAATGCAGAATGTGTCCTAATTTAGAACCTTCTGCTATCACTTTTATAGTTCTAATTCCATGGAAAAAGAGTCTAGAATATGTGCAATTAAAAGTATTCATCAAAGCATGCTAATCGATGTGGCACAGTGGACACTCAAGTGAAATTTAGGACAGTCTTTGTGTTCTCTTCATTCTGCAATGTCACTGCCATTTCAAGGGACAACTGACACTTGAATATGAGTTTGAATTGCACAAGTCCACTTGCATACTGATTCTTTTCAATAAATAATGTAATACCACTACATGATTCAGGGTTGGTTTCATGTACAGACATGGAACTGAGGATACAGATGGCTGACTAATGGATTTGAGAATCTGAGGATTTTACTATCCATGGTGGGTCCTGGCACCAATCCTCCATGCATACCAAGGGAACACTGTATTTCACAAATGAGAGTATTAGTCACTTAGTCATGTTCAGCTCTTTGTGACTCCATGGACTAGAGCCCAGCAGGCTCCTCTGTCCATGGGATTTCCCAGGCAAGAATACTGGAGTGTGTTGCCATTTCCTTTTGCAGGAGATCTTCCTGACCCAGGGATCAAACCCAAGTCTCCTGCATTGCAAGAGGATTCTTTACCATCCAAGCCACCAAGAAAGCCCCATTTCACAAATAGTCTTGAACAAATTCATTTTCAAGAGGGCTAACACATTTAAGGTTAGAGTTGTCTGACTGTGAATCTACTTATGTTAAATTTTTTCTTTATCTTAAAGGTCCAGAGTGCTTCAGAACCAAGACTAAATATCTTATGTGTGAATCCTCTGACTCACAGAAGTAGAATAAACATCTCTACCGCTTTGTTCATAAAATGGTTTGTTCATAAACCTTTTACTACATTGATCATGTGGGAAATTAATCACTGGTTTATATCAGTTTCTCCCCATTAGAATGTCAGTCTGAAATTAGGAATTAGGTCCTATTTATCATTTTATTTTTAGAGTATAAAACATTCTCAAGATTTATATTAATTAATAAGTGAAGTCATCAGTAAATAAATGGTCATATGAATATGAAAGTATACACATATTCTGCAACTGAACACAGCCCATATTTTTCATCATGTCATTGCCAGACAACATCAGCTTTCATCCCAGTACCTTTCTTCTCCTCAGCATTCCAGGGATGGAGGCCATTCACACTTGGATATAATGCCCTTCTGCCTTATTTATTTAAGAGCTCTCCTTGGAAATTTCTCCATTCTATTTATTATCAGAACAGACTCCAACCTGCATGAGCCCAAGTACTTCTTCCTCTGTATTCTCTCTGTGACCGGCTTGATCCTTACTGCTATGTCCAAAATCCTCAGCACTTTTTGGTTCCATGACAGGGAGATCTATTTTGAAGCCTGCCTTGTCCAAGTATTTCTCATTCACCGGCCTTTGATAGGTACATGGCAATCTGCAATCCTCTGAGACATTCCATTATCCTGACACACAGAGTCATCCAGAGCTTGGGGCTGGCTACTGTCTTCCGTTGAGTTGTGCTTTTCAGTCCTCAACCCTTTATGCTTTGGTAGCTTCCCTACTGCAGAACTAATGTCATCGCTCACACCTACTATGAATTTATGGCTCTGACCAAGCTGACTTGTGCAGAGACCAGGATCTGCAGAATATACAGCCTAACTGCTGCCTTCCTCACTGGAGGTTTAGATTTCATATTAATCCTGTTCCTATGTTGTCATCCTTTACACTGTCTTCCATCTTCCATCTGAGGTTGTTCAGCTCAAGACCCTGGGCACTTGTGGATCCCATGTGTGTGTGATCCTGGTGGCCTATACTCCAGCCTTTTTCTCCTTCCTTACCCACAGGTTTGGGCACCACGTGGCTCCTCATATTCACATCTTTGTGGTTAACACCTTCGTCCTCATCCACACATGGTGAACCCAATAATCTATGGCATAAGAACCAAGAGGATCAGAGAACGATCTCTCCAACTTTTGACTTCTCAGAAATTCTAAAACGATCAGTTTTTATGGAATAAGTTTCTAAGACTTATTTTTTAAAAAAAGATATTAACCTTCTTTCTAGAAGCCTGAATCCCTACATATTCTATTTGCAATATAAAGTATTAATTGGCATTGATTTAATGTCATTCTTCTCAGGAAATTTGCTTAGAAGATGATTGACTTAGGTGTTTATTCCTAACATGTCTGCTTGATAATTCAATTTCTCCACTTTTCCATGATCTTTTTCATTATGTTTGCTTCCACAATACTATTCTGTTGTTCAGTATTATGAACTTCAAGAGACACTAGTATTGATTCATTATTCTGAATTTCACTAAGCTTAATTAATGGAATTGTCTATTTCTCATAGATAAGAAAACTGAATGGCATATTACTATTTCCTCAAGCTACCTAGAATTCTTATAAATTTTCTAAATAATATCTAGTCCCACAAAAACTTCTCCAGAATACTTAATGAATCCAATACTATCCTACCATTTTCCCTTTTATTTCCTCAATTGGTTCAAACTGATTCAATTGATTCACTGAAAATATATATAGTTCTCTCTACCATTCTTTTGTTATCTTGCATACTCTATTTACTCACAATATGTATTATAAAACAGAAACATTGTATTCTGATGTTTCTTTATAAGTCATCTTTCTAGTTACTCTTGACAGTAATATTGTTCATTCCTCTTCCTTTCTGAAGTTTAGTAACAGACTAAACTTTTGTATGAAATATCATGCATTTATCATAGGTATATAACTCATTTGGAGCATACCAAGTCATTACAGGTACCTAATACAATACAGTGCTTTTCTTTAAGATATACACTATTCCTGATGATGACCTAAGCAGTTTTGTCATGAGGTCATAGTAGCATATATTACCAAATTCTTCAGTAACCTGAGTACCTCTCTCAGTTAGCAGTTCTTCAGAATCATGTTACTTATTCTCTTTACTTTTTGTTTTCTTCTTTATGAGCAAGTGGGTTATCAGATATCAGGTCTACATGACCCCTTTCTGTTGACTACCCTATGATTTCATACCTCCTCCCTCAATAGTAAAGTGTTAATTCGGTGCTCATATTTCTGGTTGTATAAACTTATTTTATTGTCATTCATTTCATATTATCTTGGTTAGTACAAAAATTACCTGAATATTCTAAATTCTAAGAGAAGCAAAAATTTACTAGTTAAGACAACTGGCTCTCAAGTGATACTGCTCAGTTTTGAATGCAAAAACAACTACTTTCTAACTATGTTAATTCTCATCAAGTTATATTATCTGTCTTCCTCAGTTTTGAATGGTAAAGTGGAGATATCGACAGCAGTTACTTCAGAAAGTAATCCTGACATTTAAGAATATGCCTACGAGACAAGAGCTCAGGGCTGGTGCACTGGGAAGACCCAGAGGGACGGGATGGGGAGGGAGGTGGGAGGGAGGATTGGGATGCGGAACACATGTAAATCCATGGCTGATTCATGTCAATGTATGGCAAAAACCACTACAATATTGTAAAGTAATTAACCTCCAACTAATAAAAATAAATGGGGGGAAAAAAAAGAATATGCCTATATATGATGTTTCTATTGAAGTTAATTTATTAAGAGCTTGATAAGTGAAAGCCTGGAATTAAGAAACATTATCCAGCAAAAGTGCTTACTTTGGAATCCAGTATGGTAAACTGGAAATAATTGGGCCATCTGAGGTCTATTTTCACTAATTCTGATAATGTACAATAAAAACTTGCCAGCTAATAGAAGGGAGGAAGATTCAATAAATAGGAAGAGTCCAGTTAGAAAACCTAATGAGTTCTTAGAATCATTATCATAGTTATGTTTATATTGAATTCAGACAAGTCTTAAGAAGAAACTAATGCTTTTCGCTCATGGATCAACCCTCAGAGGCAAAGCTTTTTATGTGTGAGAATTATAATTAATATTGAAAAAATATCTTTGACTATTTCTAGAGGGATGCCAACACACATCCTGGAGTAGTCAGGAACCTAGGCTACCAATCACACTGTGGTTCAGCCAGCTGCCTAATTAAAGAAGATTGAATGAGTGAATGTACACTAAAATTCTACTACAGCCCAGATATGACCTCATGTGTTGGGGATGCAGTAACATACAAGACTGATATGAAACATACAGATTCCTTATATTATATAATGTGTATGAAGAGAGGAAGGGACATTTGGGAAGCTGTATGAACTATTTAACACACACAGTGAGCAAATAATTTTGTATTGTGAAAATGTGATAAAAAATATATGAGGCACTCTGAGGGAACAGAAGTTAAGGCTACTCTAGATGGAGTGATCACATTATCTCTGAGAAGTGATCTGAAATATAATGAAAACATTTTCTGAAAATTTAGCAAAAAAAATTCATGCAAAGGGAAAGAGTAAGCAATATAAATAAACATAATCTAATCAACATGCTGGACAACTTGAAATTATACAACATCGTAAGTCAATTATAATTAAATAAAAATAATTGAGAGTGAGAGGATAAGGCAATTTGTACATAGTTGTGATACTGTGCTTTATAATAAGAAATAAGTATTTGTTCCTAGTCTCTGTTTCTGGCACAGAACTCTTAAAACTCCTGAAATTTCTTGAGAGGTGAGAGCAAGAAATGAGTCTTTTGTTATGTTAACGAGGTGACTTTTGGACCCAGCCTAAGGAGCAGGGCTAGTTGCTAGTGGAGCCAACAATGTTATTAAAGAGATGTGACTTTCACTCCCTCCCCCTGCTACCTCCAGGGAGAGGAGACTGAAGTCTCCATAAAAAACAAACAAACAAAAAAAAAGGTTCAGAGAGCTTCTGGGTTGGTGAACATGCCTGCAGATGATATGGAAGATCCTTATCCTTTCTGGATACCTTGTCCTAGGACTCTCTTCCATCTGACTGTTCTTGAGTTGTAACTTTTTTATAATAAACTGGTAATCAAGTTAAGTAAAATAATTCTATGAATTCTGTGAGCTGCTCTAGCAAATTAATTGATCCCAAGGAGGGGCTCATTGGAACTGCCAACGTACAGCTGATCAGACAGAAGCCCAGATGATACCTTGGTTTGCAGGGAGCCATGGTAGTAAGTCTTATAGGACTGAACCCTTGACCTGTGGGATTTGAAAATATGTCCAGGTAGACAGTGTCAAAATTGAATTACTTTGTGGGACACCCAGCTGGTGTATGGGGAAAACCTCTCCTCCCTCATAGTGGAATGGGGTGCAAAACCATATTTCATGGTTTCATATAAGTATTTAGTGGGAGAGTGATGACAAAGTGATAAGTTTCTCTCTGGATTTTCACCTCTGTTTTCCATTACTGACAGGAAACACCTATTGGAATCCACCATAGACTTCATGGACTGTAGCCTGCCAGGCTCCTCTGTCCATGGAATTCTCCAGGCAAGAATACTGGAGTGGGTAGACATTCCCTTCTCCAGGTGATCCTCCCAACCAAGGGATGGAGCCCAGGTCTTCCTCATTGCAGGCAGATTCTTTACTATCTGAGCTACCAGGGAAGACATAACAGACTTCATTATGATGGAAAATTGCTCGCACTTCTTCACTTCCAGCTCAGTTCAGTTCAGTCACTCAAGCCATGTCCTACTCTTGTGACCCCATGAATCGCAGCATGCCAGGCCTCCCTGTCCATCACCAACTCTTGGAGTTTACTCAAACTCATGTCCATCGAATTGGTGATACCATCCAGCCATCTCATCCTCTGTCATCCACTTCTCCTCCTGCCCCTAATCCCTGCAAGCATCAGGGTCTTTTCCAATGAGTCAACTCTTCGCATGAGGTGGCCAAAGCATTGGAGTTTCAGCTTCAGCATCAGTCTTTCCAATGAACACGCAGGACTGATCTCCTTTAGGATGGACTGGTTGGAGTTTCTTGCAGTCCAAAGGACTCTCAAGAGCCTTCCCCAGCACCACAGTTCAAAAGCATCAATTTTTCAGTGCTCAGCTTTCTTCACAGGTCAACTCTCACATCCATAAATGACCACTGGAAAAACCACAGCCTTGGTTAGACAGACCTTTGTTGGCAAAGTAGTCTCTGCTTTTTAATATGCTATGTAGGTTGGTCATAACTTTCTTTCCAAGGAGTAGGCATCTTTTTAATTTTTTTATTTTATTATTTTTTTCCATTTAATTTTATTAGTTGGAGGCTAATTACTTTACAGTACTGTAGTGGTTTTTGCCATACATTGACATGAATCAGCCATGGATTTACATGTGTTCCCCATCCTGAACCCTCCTCCTACATCCCTCCCGATCCCATCCCTCTGGGTCATCCCAGTGCACCAGCCCTGAGCACTTGTCTCATGCATCCAACCTGGACTGGCGATCTGTTTCACAATTGATAATATACATGTTTCGATGCTGTTCTCTCAGATCATCCCACCCCTGCCTTCTCCCATAGAGTCTAAAACTCTGTTCTGTACATGTGTCTCATTTTTTGTCTTGCACATAGGGTTATCATTACCATCTTTCTAAATTCCATATATATCTGTTAGTATACTGTATAGGGTCTTTATCTTTCTGGCTTACTTCACTCTGTATAACGGGCTCCAGTTTTAATTTCATGGCTGCAATCACCATCTGCAGTGATTTTGGAGCCCCAAAAAATAAAGTCTGACACTGTTTCCACTGCTTCCCCATCTATTTCCCATGAAGTGATGGCACCAGATGCCATGATCTTAGTTTTCTGAATGTTGCACTTTAAGCCAACTTTTTCAGTCCCTTCTTTCACTTTCATCAAGGCTTTTTAGTTCTTCACTTTCTGCCATAAGCACAGTAGGACAGTGCAATTAGACTAGATATTGAGTCACTGTGATGAAATTATAGTGTACTTTTTTTTACTTTTTAGCTCTTCAGTAATACTAAATATTGAGCTAATATGCTGGCTGCACAACAGTAAGAAGATATACCAAATTTAATGTAGTCATTGGTGCGTATATATACATTATGAGAACTGGAACAGCAACACCTACCTTGAAAAGTTAAGGATTCAAAGCCTAAAACCAATCCCAGGAACGTTAGCAGGAAAAAAAAAAAATGTTTAAAGATGTTATAAAGCTAACAATAATAATAATTCCCTCCCTGGAAATAAGCGAATCCTAAATTTGAAAGTTTGAGTCTTAGATGGAATATTTATGCTTGGGGACATTCTACATGATCTCACCAGACAAGGAGTTGATTCAATCTCAGAGCTTTGTTGTTTCTCTGTCCCCTATCCTTTAGAGTGTTCCAGTACAACAAAGTCTTACTCTGGAGACTGTGTCCACGGTACCAAAAAACCTCCCGCCAAATCAAATGGAGTTCAGAAGGATGTTAGGAGAGATTTACTAAGTTTTCCAAGAGTCCCTGCTGGCAAAGTTAGTTAGTATTAGAAGTGCAGATCCTTTTTGTGGCCATCTGAGAACAAGAAAAAAAGAGTGGAAGTTGGTAGGATAGGGATAAGAAAGAAAAACTTTGTGACTGAGGGGAGGTGATAAGGGAACTGACTATAAGAATGTGTTGGCCTAAACTTTTAAATATAGTTGAGCAACTGCTGCCTTAATTCCTTCTAATATATTCTAATATAATCTGTGTGCAGTTCACATATCTGTTGACACCTTTGCTATTCTTTCTACGCACCTGAGCTCTTTACTGTCTTATATCCTATTTACTGATTTATCAAGCTTTCTTTTTTTCATGCTTTCTTTCTCTTTCTCACTTTTACCTCTTCTTCAGTCCTTTCTAATAAAATTTAAGGGCTGGATAAATGCCCCTATCCTAAGCCTATTTTTGGCAGAGAGAGAGAGAAAGGTAACTGAATTTACCTTAAACTATTCAGAAATTATCCTCACCAATTACAACCTAGTAAACACAAGCATATCACTTGTTTTCTTCCTTTAAGCAGAAGGTAGTCCTAATCATTCTAATCATTCTAGAATGGTGTTATCTCTAAATATGTAATGTATATATCTGTGAAAATATCTAAGGATAAAGGTAACAAATGCACTTCATTATGAATATTATACACTCCTCCAAACATTCATATGCAGTGAGGACCGGGATATAAAGCCTTTGATTCTTGATATAAGAATAAGCCAACAAGCTGAGATATGTCAGAACCAAGTTCACTATAGCTTTCTAATTTATCATTTTCTTATCAACAGGTTAACCAGTAACTATTTTTTTGTTGACCCATCTTAAGTTATGTAAACCTTGCAACCACCAGCAGGTAGGCTTTTAGCTTCATTTCTTAGGTGAGAAATCTCAGACTTACAGAAGGGAAATTAATCAAATTTACATGGCAATTACCAGCAGAACTTGACACTACTTTCTAATGCATGCATCTAAATACTATGAGGTTTCCCACACACCAAACTCTAAATTAGCTGAATCTAAGTCATAAAAAAGAAACATGATTATAGTATTCTACTTCATCTCCTTCCCAAATTTCTTCAATTTAAAAACCACTCCTTGCATACAGTCATCCATATTTGAATTAGGGATAGTTTTCTAGATAATTCTTATTTCTTTCTTGAAATACTTTTTTTCTCAATTGAGTAATTACTATTATCATTAATTTTACCTTTGACAAAATATCTTAACTCACATCTGTCATCTTCTCTCCCATGTCGAGGATTAAATTCTCCTTTCTAGAATTTTTTTTTTTTTTTAAGTTATGTGTCAAAACTCAAGCTGCAATGAACTCTTTTCTTTCTCTTCTTTTTTTACCATGCCCATGTAGGATCTTAGTTCCCCACCAGTGATTGAATTCACACCCCCTGCAGTGGAAGCTTGGGACTCTTGACACTGAACCACTAGGAAACTCCTATAATACACCTTTTAAACACACACACATTCATCCCCAGATATACTGTTCTAATACATTTTATCTGTCTAATGTAGCTGTTCTGTACAGTGATTTGAAATCTCATACAATACTGAGTAAAGGGACAAAAAAAGTTCTAATTTTATCAGGGAGTGGACTACATCAAAGGAAAGCTGCAATAGTAACACACACCACTGTAGCCCTTCCTATGATAGCCTCCTGGTAGTGTGGAGTAAATCTACTTTCATGATGGTGATAATTCTCCTAATATTGGTAATTCTTATTTCTACTGAGTATTTCAATGCACCACACTTTATATGGATATAAGTGATATGGATATGGATATACAAATATATATGGATATATACTTTACCTACCTACTTACCTTTAGAGTAGGTGTGTTGAAGAGAGAGAAAGAGTTCTTGATTACAGTGTGTTTAGATTTGGAAATGGCAACCCACTCCAGTATCCCTGCCTGGAAAATTCCATGGAAAAAAGAGCCTGGCAGGCTACAGTCTATAGGGTCACAAAGAGTCAGACACGACTGAGCAACTATCACTCACTCATTATAAGGTGATATAGCATAGTGACGACTTAGTATAGTAAAAGATTACAGATTGTGTTCTAAGGAGTGATGTGTATAAATCAACTTATGTTACCTGACAATTCTCTGTTGTTTTATAAACCTGAAAACTAATATTTATGTGTATGTGTATAAATCTGTGTTTCTCTTGACAGTCATCCACAGGAAGACAATTAAATGGCAATGCTCTATTTGCCTATAATCAGAACAAAGTTGAGGAGGATATGTACATTCCATTCAAGAAGATACAGATTAAGAGAATAACCCTAAGAAGTTTTCTGTGACTTCTATTAAGAAAACCCCAAATGCAAGGTTATTATTTTCTGTTACTGGAACCAGCAAGAAGAGAGATCAGGAGGTGACTATGGCATTAGAAATGGTTTTGGGAGACCAACAGTAGTAAGAATACAAAGATCCAAAATTTTCTACACTCTTGCATTTTTCACATTCATGACATGTAAATTTGCCCAGAATATACCATCCATTGTCAGAGAAGAAAATTGGATAACCTTAGGAACTGAGATGACCAAATATAGAACTGTTTAACTCACAAGTGGACACTACTACCCCTTACACACACACACACACACACACACACACACACTCACACACACCCCCATTGACTTGACCTAATCCATAGTGAACTTTATTTAACTATCTACTTGATAATCTCTGGAACTATTTCTGACTTTCTAAACCCCACAGCCTTGGCTAATTAACTATTTCTTACTCCTATCATGGCACCTGTCACAGTGATTTCAGTGTGTGATATAATTAAATATAGTGTAACTGTTAAGAATGCAAATGTGGTGCCAAACTTCCTATGTTCAAATCCTGGTTCAACTTGTAACCATCTCTGTGATCATGGGAAAGTGATATAACTTCTCTATTACTCAGATTCCTTATTTGTAAAATGAGGATATTAATGTGACAAACCATGTCTAGTTTATATGATAATTTAATTGGTTAACATATGGAAAGAATTTAGGAAGGACAATGAGAATGCAACTTCTATACAAGTAGGAATTAGATGTTATTACACTGAAAACAAATCTTCCTATGTTTCAATCAACCTTATCAAACAGCTGGAGCAAAATATTTCTACCCTACTCTTGATGTTTATATAATATAAAGCCCAGCCTTACTCTATACCCTTCTTCACTACGTACTAGGAAGAAGCAGTAGATTGAAAAATTTAGTAAGAATAAAGTGAGTAAGTTTAATTAAGACAATTTTACCTCCCACCCCTTCCTGGAAGGGAGGCTTTCTAATAAAGTCATATGTTCTTTGGTGCTCCTTCATGTGATGAGCCCTCTTATTCAGATTAGGAATACACACTTAACTCTGGGGGTTAGTTAAAGAGATTCCTGACTCACAAACCAAATTAAGTCCTTCAAAATGGTCTTTATCACTCTAGACAAGAATACTGGAGTAGGCTGCCATTCCCTTCTCCAGGGAATTTTCCTAACCAAGGGATCAAATTCAGGTCTCCTACATTGCAGGCATGTTCTTTTCAATCTAAGCCTCTTATCACCAAGACAGAAATTTTGAATTCACACATGCCCCAACTTTTTAAAAATATCAATCTTCTCAGGAATCACATGGGAAGGAAAGAATATATTTATTCTGTACATTTCTGAGACCCTGAAACCGAGTACAAACCTTGCCTTATGGATCGTTCTACCTCACAATGAATTCTGGTCAAATACAAAATACTGGATAAATGAATCTAAACTGAGGATGGCTATGAAGGATGGAATGAGCAGCAAATAAACCTCATCTTTTGAGAAGCTGTTTTACAGAGATTCTGTGAAATGTGGCTGTATACGGAATTACTGTGAGATTGTAGGAAAATTATGGCTTCAGAGCTCCACAAACCTCAAATCCTAGCTCCTCTACTCACTGGATTATTGAATATATCTTGTTGAGCTGCTTCATATAGGTATTTACAATAATTAACTCTACAAAAATATTGTTAGGGTTAAGTAATCATGTATACAAACCATATAGTGAAGAGCTTGGGACCTAGCAAATACTTAATAAATGTTGATCTCTTTATATCCTTAGGTTGAGGGGTGAAGTACCTGACTAAAACATCTTTCCAAACATTTTCCCGCTGGTCAACTAATTTCTCTGTGCCTTAATCTGCACAGTGGTAGCTCAATTTTAGCTACATCTAAGAATCACCTAAGAAATTTTAAAACACGTGTACTTAAACACTAACCCCACTATAGTTTTGCCTTCTGTAGGATTTCATTTAAACAGAATCACACAGTATAAAGCCTTTTATCATTTAGCTAAGGTCTGTGAGAGTTATACATACTAAACTATAGGACACCAAAGAAAGCAATAGGATTAACTGACAAAGAGAAAGTATTAAAAATTAATGACAATTTGGTCAACAGATTTTTTCAAAGGAATAATAAGTTTCAAAAGACTGTAGGATAATGACTTCAAAGGCTAAGAAAATGTAATAACTGGAGGATAGAAATGTGTAGCTAAAAAAATAATTCAAGAATGAGGATGAGGGACTTCCCTGGTGGTCCAGTGGCTAAGACTCCACGCTCCCAATACAAAGGGCCTTGGTTCAACCCCTGGTTGGGGAAACAGATTCCGCATGCTCCAACTAAGATCCAGTGAAGCCAAACAAAAATAATAAATAAAAAAAAAGAAAAGAATGAGGATGAAATAAATAAATCTTCAAATGAACAGATAACAGAAAAGCTAGCTCTAAAATAATCTCACTACATACTGTCAAGTATGTAGTTAAGAAAAAAGGACATTTAATCAAGAAGAAAGGACTGAAGCAAAAACAGGAAAATTTCTAAATCTGATAATGTCTAAAATGTTAAACAAATAGATATATGACATATAGCTTTTATTTTTTGCCTCATATAATTCTTCACAGATTTTGTTAGTTTTCTGGGCTATTATAGGAAATAATATTTTAATATTTTGAAAAAGAGTTCTACTTGGTAATGTATCTTCCTTAATGTATTGACTGTTATAACACAGAATGTATCATTGGATGTGTTACTTCCCGCAGAAAAATCTAATCCCTCTGACCATTAAGACAGGGTCTTCATGAAAAAAAACACAACTTTTAAGATAGAAAATATATTATTTGTTCACATCACAGCACTCAACAACTAAGAGGATTTAGTTCAGAAATTTTGAAAACCTGAAAAATTTAAGAAACTTGTCCCATATCTTCTTGGTCATTACCCCATAGAAGATAGGGTTCAACATGTGCGAGTCTAGGAGATAAATGTTGGCCACAGATACATGGACACAGGGCGCCACATGATGCCCAAACCTGTGAGTGGAAAAAGAGAAGAAGGCTGAAGTATAGGATACTAAGATCACACAGACATGGGAGCCACAAATATCCAAGGTCTGAGTTGAGCATTCTTGGATGGGAGGTGGAAGACAGCGTAGAATATGAGGAGAAATGAACAAATGATCAATATGAAGTCCACTCCTCCTGTAAGAAATGCTATGATGAGGCTATAGGCTCTGAGGATTCTGGTCTCAGCACAGGCAATCTTGATGAGGGCCATGAACTCATAATAGGTGTGGGAAATGATATTGGTCTCACAGTAGGGAAGCCACCACAGAAGGAAAGGGTGAGGAAAGAGAAGTGCTGTTTCCCGGAATACAATTGCTAGACCCATGCCCCCAAGTTACAGAATGGGTCAGAATAGCAGAGTGTCTTAATGGATTACAAATAGCTACATAACAGTCAAAAGCCAAGGCCAGGAAGAAGCCAGACTCCATGGTGGAGCAAGAGTGAATCAGTAACACTTGGGTGAGGCAGGCTTCAAAGCGAATCTCTCCATCATGGAACCAGATGAGGCTGAGAAGTTTGGGCACAGCTGTAGTGCACACAGTAAGGTCAGCTACAGCCACCACGCAGAGGAAGAGGCATATTGGCTCTTGGAGGCTGGAGTCTGTCTTGTTGATAAAAAGAAGAGAATAGTTTCCCAGTAGGGCAAAAAGGCAGCTACAACAAAAGGGGATGGAGATCCAGATGTGAGCAGCCTCCAACCCAGGAATGCCAAAGAGAATGAAGACTAATGGATGGACATCAGTCTTACTGTACACTGTCATAATCAGTGTCAGATATTTAGCTTTCTCTTCATGGATTTTCCTCTAAAGCAAACAAACAAAACATTAAAAACTTTGAAACTTCTGATAAACATGCCAAATACAGGGAACTGCAGGTAGTGGATTGCAGGTAATTAAATTTGTAATTTATTTACATAAAAATTATTTATCATATGACTCTCAAATATTTCAGAACAATCCAACAAACTTTTTGGTCAACCCAATGAAAGACCTGGTTTGTGCCTAAGACCCTGATTTCAAAGAACTCATTCTTAATATAATTAATTGCCCTACAGATGTGATCATTTATTTCATTGCATTTGTATATGTGAGAAAGGGAAAGAGGATCCTGTACATAACATTAGAAGATACTATCACCATTAATTTTATTATGGATGTTGGTTGAAAATTTCCTTTTAAAAAATTCCACTAAGAAGCTGGCCCAAATATAAGTTTTTCTCTTCCTAATTAACACCTTTCCAATGCACTTTCAATATATGTTATATCTCAGAGGTACAATTATCATGTTAGATAAAATGTCAAGATGTCAGCGACATCCTGTTCTATTGATAGTGTAGATATACTCTGAGCTAATGCATTTTGAGCTTTTTTTCCCTACAATGAACATTTATTTATATCCTTTTTTAAAAAACATTTAAATTAATTTATTTTTTATTGAAGGATAATTGCTTTACAGAATTTTGCTGTTTTCTGTCAAACCTCAACATGAATCAGCCATATATATACATATATCCCTTTCCTTTTATATATATTTGTGGATCCACCAAGACTTTCATATTTATCAGGCACCTTAGCAATCTGTCTTTTATTGCTCTGTCTCACTGTACCATTTAATATACCATTTAAAAATACTTTCTTAATGGAAAATAAAATCTCACTGGCAATTAGGAAATTGAAAATTAAAATAATGATACAAAACACATATTATATTCTTAACCAAAAAAATATCAAGATTGATGATATGTTGTAGTGACATTTGGGTTAAAGGACAACTCTTATACTCAGTTGGTAGGGGTGCAAACTGACCCAACTTTAAAGGGAACTTTTTTAGTAAACCTTTTTACTAAAAATAATATTTTTGGTAGAACACTTTAACCACTTGCCATCCTAGAAAATAAATTTTCTATATATACAT
This sequence comes from Hydropotes inermis, assembly GCA_020226075.1. Lineage (NCBI taxonomy): Eukaryota > Metazoa > Chordata > Mammalia > Artiodactyla > Cervidae > Hydropotes > Hydropotes inermis. Next base: position 45,223,718 of record CM035279.1, read on the forward strand.
GGAGATATATACAGTGTTTCTCATTGTAAAATTGCCAGTGATAGAAGAAAAAATACAATATTCAAAATGTCTCTTAATGAAATTGAGTTAAAAGTTGTGGCAAATTTATATTATTAAGTGGTAATCAAAATAAAGTATACTTAACTATTATAGAAGAAATTCAAAATTTTTAAAATGCAGCTAAATTTGTTTCTTATTCCCATATTAATATACATTTGTGTGTGCATATAAATATGCATGTAATATATATGATACATTCTGTAATGTAAACTATTATATATATAAGTACATATGTATAGCCAGTTCAGCTCAGTCGCTCAGTTGTGTCCGACCCCACGGACCATAGCACACCAGGCCTCTCTGTCCATCACCAAGTCCTGGAGTTTACTCAAACTCATATCCATGGAGTCAGTGATGCCATCCAACCATCTCATCCTCTGTCATCCCCTTCTTCTCCTGCCTTCAATCTTTCCCAGCATCAGGGTCTTTTCAAATGAGTCAGCTCTTCTCATCAGCTGGCCAAATATTAGAGTTTCACCTTCAACATATGTATATAAGATAAACAAATTTATACTGATAATTTATGCTGAAAACAATCTGAAAGGATACACACTCAAATTAGGAGTCATCTAAAATGGATGGTGGATGGAAAAGAGTGGAGAAAAAATAAAATTTAGCTGTATCACTAAGATTTAACTTTCTAAATAGTTCCTGTGGACTCAGTCTATACATGTGTTACCAGAATAGTTTAAGGTTAAGGTAAATAAATCAGTAATGCAGAGCTAAATTGTAGTCTTCAGAAAAAAATAAAAACTGAGAATTACAAATGAGAGGTGGCCTTCCGTGTGTTGCAAAACATCATGAAAATTTTCTAACCTCTTGAATTAGAAACTTTTCTCACATCTCTCTGCATAAGGAATTGGTCACTTATTCAATTCATGAAGGTGGTGACCCTGTGTCTTTGGTCATATTTCTTTACACATCCAACCTTCAGTAACTTTTGGTTAAAATTGAAGAGTCTACTCACATGTCAGCTACCCTAAGATTACCTTTCTAGCAGCTCTGATTCATCATTGACACCCCTCCTCAGTGTCCTTATGGTATGTGCACTTACCAGCCCTCTATCTCTTGTCATACTGTATTTTACATTTCTGCATATTTTTCTCCTTTATTATATTGCACATTGTTACTTTGCAGAGACAATATCTTTTCTGATTTTTGCTGTTTTTTCATTTAATGAATAAAGAAAAAAAGAAACAGAATGTAAGGGAATGCTACTATTTCTTGTTAGTAATTTCAATAAAGGATAACCAGTAAGTTGTTACAAATGTATGACACCAGACACTATCCCCAAACTACGTTCATTAACCATTTCCTGATTTTGGTATTAACTCTTTCACACATACCAAGGGATCAGTTTTCAGAAAAACTGAATTCTGTCAGTATTTTGTTTATTTGATAATAGGATGGAGAGGAAGAGGAAATAGCGTTAAACTCACACTTGCTGATGGAAGAATTAAATATACGGCCTATAATGTCTTCTGGCTAAATCCTACTTCCTCTATCATTCCTTACAATAAACAAAGAAACAATCAAACATGAATTGAGTACCTACTAGAACTATGTAAGTTGCATTGCAGGTGTTACCCCATTAAGTCCTTAAGGAAACTGTGACATGTCTCATCATGTCTGAGTCTTTGTGATACAAGGAACTGTAGCCCACCAGGCTCCTCTGTCCATGGAATTCTCCAGGCAAGAATACTGGAGTGGGTTGCCATTTCCTTCTACAGGGGATCTTCCTGTCTCAGGGATAGAACATGGCTCCTGCACTGAAGGCAGATTCTTTACCATCTGAGCCACCAGATGGTTTTCTTATCATGACACAAATAAGAAAACAAGCTAAGAATGTTCATTTGCCAAAACCTACCCTATATGAATTCATGGACTATAACTTGAAACCAAGCATAACCACAAAATTTTGAATCTTTGTATTAGCCATTAGAATATACACTCTACAGGGTTTTGTAAATGTAAACTGACACAATGTGGTTAAGATGGCTTTGAACATCATGGACCATTGATCACCTATCATCTATTTCTAAGGTCTGTTTAGAATATAGGGCTGATAGCGCCACACTCTCATGCTTTGCTTCATCAGCCTTCCTCTGAAGGAATGAACTAAGCAGGGAAGTTCACACAGAAATTTACTTTTAGGAAAGTTGCATCCTGGTCACAACCTGTAACAGAGTGTAGACGTTGCTGCTTCTAGGCCAGAGGAAGTCTTTTTATGGGCCACAAATTCAAATAGGTTCAATTGCCTCAAGAAATCATATACCAGCCTGTTTTTCAAAGCCAGTCTGCTCTAACTGGAGACCTGAGACCTTCCAACTGGCTACTGTTACTCAGCCCAAGATACAAATGAGAGCAACTGCACACTGCCTGAAGTCAGCAGCGGTTCTCGGGGATGAGCACCCACCTTACTGAGGAAGCCTTTAGTTCTCTCATGACTCACAGATTTTTCCAAATGAGCTCAGTTATAGACATGTTTCCTAATGTGTAAGACTCCATGGTCACTGCATGTAGATGGTCTCCCTGTGGGGTCAGAGAAAGAAGCCATTGGGAATTGAAGATCTTCGTTCAAAATTCATGTTTGAGGACTTTAAAGGCAATATCTTAATAACAGCAGAATCCAGGATGGAGTATGGAGGGAAGTGAGTCTTCCTTGTCTCAGGAACCTACCCCTCAGCAGGACGGCTTGAGTCTCAGAATTTTTTTTTTAATATCCTGTGTATTAATTGTAAAAGAAAAGATTATATCTAGTTCCTGTTTTACATAACACCTTCATATTTTTAACAAGGTAATGCATATTAGCATGCATCTCACTCCAGAATCTTGAGAGTTAATACAGAGCACTTGGATCAGTCACAAAAATTGTCCAGATGGTCTTGAGTTGTGCTAGTCACTTCAGTCGTGTCTGACTCTTTGTGACCCCATGGACTGTACCCCATGAGGCTCTTCTGTCCATGGGATTTTCTAGGCAAGAATACTGGAGTGGGTTGCCATTTCCTTCTCTACCATATGGTCTTAAATGTACATTATTCTCTCAAGGATATGTCCTTGGTTACTCCTGGTATGAGAATGATAGGTGGATTTTACATTCCAAGAGCAGCAGAGAGGGTAAGGATACTCTGACTCCCTTAGTCTAGCTTCACAGTCAGTTAGCAGTGAAATCTTTTCAAAGACCTCTTCCAACAATCTATACCTTGAGATGGGCTCTTACAATTTTATATGCCTACTCTATTCTGCACTGTGCTCTTAGTGCTCAGCAAGGGGTTTCACTAGCATGGAGGTGGCCTGTTGGGTGACTATCTGGATACACTAAAGGCAAATGCAACAACAGTATAGTCATATGCAAGAGAAAACACAGGTCAACATAATAACAAAATAACTTTTTTTTTTTTTTTTCATGAAGAGCCACATAAACTGACCATGACTTGTTAAGTTCCCCTAGGCTAGAAGTCAGGTCAATCAGAGTACTTGCATAGCACATTGATCCATGATGAGAGTTGGGGCGGTGGCTGTCTCTGTGACATCCATATCTTTACGGAGTTTGATCTCTCTGCAAGGTCCCTATTCTGCCATATGGGTCAACAGACCCTATTGGTTGATCATTCTTATGTATTAAAGTCTAGGATAGTACTTTAGTCTAGCTGACCAAGATGGTTTTACACTTAGTATTTTAATCTAGCTGTTGAATATTTTACTCTTTGTACCAGGTGATTATAGAGGAATTGGAACTTCAATTTAGTGTCATATTCTTTTGTCTGCTCTTGTATATCATGACCTTTAAATGTGACCTCCAATAATTGTTTACAATGTCAATGCCTTGGACAGTCACAAGAAAAGCAGATCTTCATACCCACTCTCCTGAGTCTTAAAAGTTTATATAGAGGCTTTAACTGGGTTCAGTCATGTGTTCCATATAGAAGGTCTCAACAAAACATTGCTCTCTCCCAAGGCTAATATGTCCCTGGAATAGCTCTTAGTGTAGGAGTGGTGGGTGGAATGAAGACAGGGGAGGGGTTGAGGAGCTTATGTCTGGCATATTTTCACACAGTTTAGGGAGAAGAAGAAGGCTAGAAGGAAACTGGATTGTGAAGATTAGAGTTCAAGAAGTATTCAACCACAATGCATATTACATACCCAGATAGAGAAGTCAATTTTTTGGGTGGATAGAGAAGTTCTATTTCAACAAATAGGGCAGAGATGGTGATACAAACTTGGAAATCTTCAATGCACAAGCTGTTATTTGTAGCCATAGAAATAAGTGTGGCCATAGAAGGAAAGATGACAAATATGCAGATGATAAAGGCAGAACAAGGAAAATTAAAGAGAAGGAGAAACTGGAGAAACATGTAAGGAAGCAGATGATACAAAGTATTTTCACCAATCCTATTTCTTCCTCATCCTCTATATTTAGTACAACAGCAAGTTCTGTTTATTATATCTTAAACTGGTCTCATACCTCTTAAGTCACTTTATTTTGACAATCTTCACATAGGATCCAAGCTGCTATTGTTTTATTGAGGCATATACCCTGATGGTCAATCATCTATTTGCTTCTACTCCTAAATTAGTAGTCATCCTTGATTCTTTTTTGTTTTTTACAATCATTCCACAAATTTAACTCCATAATCCATTTATGTTTCTACACATTCAGCTTCCTTAGAAAACCTGACATCATCTTAAACCTGCTCTTTGAAAACAGTCTTAATTTTATATCAGTAGATCTATGAAAGTGAAAGTGTTAGTCACTTAGTCACGTTCAACAATTTGCGACCCAACGGACTGTAGCCTGCCAGACTCCTCTGTCCACGCAATTCTCCAGGCAAGAATGTTGGAGGGGGTCGCCATTCTCTTCTCCAGGGGAATCTTCCTGATCCAGGCATAAAACCTCGGTCTCCTGAATTGCAGGCACATTCTTTTCCATCTGAGCTACCATGGAAGTAGATCTATAGAGGAGATCAGTATACATTGCTGAAAAGCAGGTTTCCTATTGAAATAGATTAAATTTAACCTTTTTTTCATTGATTTATAAAGTCCTAAATGACCTGACATGTGCCTCTTTTCAACTTTCTCAAGTACCACTCTTCCCTTACATAACTTGTTTCAGCTGTCCTACTCTTTGCCTCCTCCTCTTCTCTCAGTAAGCAAGATACTCCTTCCATCATTTCTTTTTCTTGCAATACTTTTCTTCCTCTCTCTGAATGACTGGTATTTTCTTATCATCTGGATCTCAGTTAAGTCACTATCTCTAACAGAGTTCTTTCCTGACCTTTCTTCTTACCTCTAGTCAGTCTCCATCACATTAACCTCTGAGCTTTCATAAGAGAATATTTTATTCCCTGAAATATTATGTTTTTTATTTGTTTTTGTTGATTTCTCTCATTACAACAAATATTCTAAAATAAAGGACCTTGCCCACTTTGATTATTACATTTTCAGTTCCTAGAATATTACCTATTTCTTGATGCAAAGAAAGGAATTGGTTTAATAAATAAGCACAGGAATGCAAAAAAGTTCCATGTACAAGGTTGTTCAGTAAGAGATTGCACAGCCTCTTTGCACAGTAATGCTTTAGCAGTAGACATAGATAATTTTATGTTTTTTTCTTTATTTCTATTATGTTCCTATCACACTTGCAAAAAAATTGATCTTTTCTTTCTCTTTTTTCGCAATTAGTGCAACAATGAAAATAACACATATCTGGGGACTGAAGACTGGTTAAGTAAATTACGGAACATAAATTAAATGATGTATTTTATGGCCATAAAATAATATATGTTTCCATAATGTAATCATGGAGATTTCTCTATCAACATAAGGTCTTTGTTGCATTACATTTTCTCACAGGAAATTATATATACTAAACCAAGTAAAAAATTATTGTGTAAAGCCAATGTGATTATACATTTGAAAGAATTTAAAGTTAAGAAGCATATTTGTAAACCGTGTATTTCTAATGAACCAGTGGGTCCCAAGGAAAATAGTCTCAGAGTGAGATAGATTACATTGACAAAATTATGTTTTCTTCTCCTTTTCTTGGATCTTTAATAAAAGTGGAGGAGAATAATGCTGAAGACTGGCTTCTATCTTTGGCTCAAGAATCACCACTCAGACATATTTTGGGCTCCACAAGGAATCCATGCACACCTGAGCCACTTTCTTGACTCCTGGGAGGCTGTGGGTCTAGAACTACTATAATTGAGGTTAGCTGAAAAGTGGATTATAATAAAGACAGGTCAGGAGATTCTGGTAATATAGGACAGGTAAAGTAACGATAACACAACCACTACAGTATCTCCCTTTATGCCCAAAGGTTTGGAGCAGAAGGTACTAAGTACTTCATCAAGGAGAAAGGGATCAGAAAACAGAATGATACTAGATGATAAAAATGAATTTCTAGGGTAAGTACTTCTTGATCACCAAATCCTACTTCTCTAGGATTTTCCTTTTCTCCAGGAGCTTTATAGTCTTCCCATCTGACCTTATCTCTAGGAAAGTCATGACATTCAGTTGAAGTTCTCTATGGATAACTATGCCAACGAAGAGAGACATAAAAGTAACAGCTCATTGATCCCCTGCTTAATGAAACCCTCAGGCAAAGTACATACATCATCATTTGATATATACAACAGACTCAAGAATAAGCCAGGTTATTGAAGACATCCTGCCAGGAGCTGAAGTGGAAAATTCTAGGCTGCGCTACAGAAAGAAGCACTTGGGAGGAGACACATCTTGTGAGTTTACTTTCTTTTCAGATTTTGCAAGCTCACGAATGCTACCTGCACATGTCATGTCTAAAGTACATGTTATTGCTGCTGAAGTAAGAAGCGGAGCTTTGGGATCCACTGAAGAAATGTGAATTCCTACAGTGGCAACAGGACAAAGAGAAAGAAATTCCAAACAAGTATTAAATTCATGTGGCTTCTGTGGAAACATGCTGAATGAGGGTGTCCTAAATAGGATCTAGGCTGTCTGACTTCTTTGCTTTATCACAATCTAAGGACAGGGAAACCTGGTGTGCTGCAGTCAGTCCATGGGGTCACAGAGAGTCAAACACGACTTAGCTACTGTACAGCAATAAAAAATCTAAATATGAGTTTTTAATTCAGGCCTTAGTCACTAGTCACTAGTGAAGACCAAAAAACAGTGAATCAGGGTTAACTTATGTGGAAAGTGTTTGTGCACAAAAGAATATCCCTTTGCCAGAAGAACAATGAGCCTACTTTAGGGGTCATTTAATTCCCTAATGTGCAATTTCATAGTAAATACGTTGTTTGCTGGTTTGCATTTCTAAATTTGCTTCATTCATTTCTGTCTTTTTTGTGAACTTGGTAGACTATTTTTTCAGGTTTGGTCCTATTTTAAATGACATGCTTTTAAAAATTATTTTATTGTTCCACTAAATCTCACTCTTTTTTCTTATCCTCATCTTCTTTCTCCTATTTTTATAGGAGATTTTCTTTATTAAATTTCTAAATTTTACTAAATTAAATTTTTTTATTAAAATTTCTATCCATCATTAATATAAATATATAATATAAATGTATATAAAAAGAGCCTCTAGATGAAAGTGAAAGAGGAGAGTGAAAAAGTTGGCTTAAAATTCAACATTCAGAAAACTAAGTTCATGGCATCCAGTCCCATCACTTCATGGCAAATAGATGGGGAAGCAATGGAAACAGTGAAAGACTTTATTTTGGGGGCTCCAAAATCACTGCAGATTGTGAGTGCAGCCATGAAGTTAAAAGACACTTGCTCCTTGGAAAAAAAGCTATGACCAACCTAGACAGCATACTAAAAAGCAAAGACATTACTTTGCCAACAAAGGTCCATCTAGTCAAAGCTGTGGTTTTTCCAGTATTCATGTATGGATGTGAGAGTTGGACTATAAAGAAAGCTGAGCACCAAAAAATTGACGCTTTTGAACTGCGGTGTTGGAGAAGACTCTTGAGAGTCCCTTGGATGGGAAGAAGATCCAACCAGTGCATCCTAAAGGAGATCACCCTGAATATTCATTGGAAGGACTGATGCTGAAGCTGAAGTTCCAATACTTTGGCCACCTAATGTGAAGAACTGACTCACTGGAAAAGACCCGGATGCTGGGAAAGACTGAAGGCAGGAGGAGAAGGGGATAACAGAGGATAAAATGGTTGGATGGCATCACCAACTCGATGGACATGAGTCTGAGCAAGCTCCGGGAGTTGGTGATGGACAGAGAAGCCTGGCGTGCTGCAGTCCATGGGGTTGCAAAGAGCCGGAAACGACTGAGCAACTGAACTGAACTGAACGTAATCTAAAAATTTATTGCGGGTTTCAGAGTTGGAATTATGCCATGAAGATGGCATATGTTCTCATATTTTATAATTTTATAAGGGGATGTTCCTTTGAACTTGATTTGCTCTTTAAGCAAAGAGTTATTCTGAAAAGCAAATTTAATTGCACAATTGTGGGTATGTTTTACCTATCCTTTATAAACTGATATCTAGTTTCTAAACTTCTATTTTACTGCTAAAATGAAGTTATTATTCAAAGTAAATATTGAACCATATATATTGACTCAATTTCCAATTTCATTACCAAATAATTTTAGATTTCTTTTTGTCTTTTCTCTCATTCACTTTCAAATAACAATCATATATACATGCTCAGAGGTTGCCAACTTCAAAATTTAGAGCTGTATTTATTTTTTCTTCCATGTCATTCTATAGGTGTTAGCACTTTAATATTTTTTTAGCTCTCTGACCTACACTTAAAGTAGCTGTTGAGTAGCAGAGCTCTGAGAAGTTATGATCTTTTATATATTTCCTAATGGAAGTGGACTTTTTTATTTAATGACCTCTCTGGTCATACTGGAACAATAGTGATAGAATTTGCACATTATTTTTGTGAGCTTTCTAGTTCCTGTATCTTCAGCCATTTTTCTCTTGTTTTTGACTTATACCTCACTAAGGGTACAATGTGCTGCCACTGGAACACATCACTCTTGTATATATGATCTATAAACTGTCCTCAGAGTTAACAGTGATACTTCTGAGCATGGCACAACTTAGCTATATAATGTTAAGTTCTGCAAGCTCCAGAAATCTACAGTCTGAATTTGCTGGACAGAAAGAATGGAGAAGAGAGGTGGTTTGGAGGAGGAATAAGATACTGGTTGAAAAATGATTACTGCCTGGTTCAAACTAGTTACCTTTCATAAGTGGGTAGCTCCTAATTTGTACTTAGTCTGAGGAGATGGATATGCCCTGTTTTAGAGTCTTTGTTATCATTCTTAAAGCTCTCATTCATTGGGAAAAGCATTTAGAATATGTGTAATCAAATTCTTTTTCAAAACATGCTAATTATATGTGGCAGAGTAGACAGGCAATTTAAATTTAGGAGAGAATCTTCTATTTGCTTCATTTTACAATGTGATTTCCATTTTAATATATTTCATAAATAGTTCTGGACAAATGAATTTTAAACTGGAGTAACAGAGTGAAGAAGGTAATAGGGTTTCCTGATTGTGAACTTAATGCAAGCTATAATTTTCTCTTATTTTTATCTATTTTAAAGGTACAGAATGGATAAGAACCAAGATTATGCATCTTATCTACAAATCCTCTGATGCACACAAGTGGAATAAATATCCCTATATAATGCATGCAGGCATGCTAAGTCGCTTCAGTTGTGTCCAACTCTGTGCAACTCCATAGATGACAGCCCACCAGGCTCTTCTGTCCACAGTATTCTATATGCAAGAATACTGGAGTGGATTGCCATTTCCTTCTCCAATGCATGCATGCATGCTAAGTCACTTCAGTTGTGTCCGACTCTGTGCGACCCCATAGATGGCAGCTCACCAGGCTCCTCTGTCCACAGTATTCTATAGGCAAGAATACTGGAGTGGGTTGCCATTTCCTTCTCCAATCCCTATATAATAGGTTATAAAATTATTTATTCATATAACTTTTACTGCATTAATCATATGTGAATTTAATCATTGGTTTGCACCAGTTTCTCCCCTATTTAGAATGTTAACATCTAAGTTTAGAGACTGAGTCCTATTTATCCATTTTATCCTTGGAACATTATAAGTATTTCATATAACAAATAAATATAATGTATATACAATATATATATGTAAAAATAATACAAAGTCTTCAGTAAGTGATGGAAAAATGGATATGAAACAATCTAATCCATTCTGCACTTGAACACAACTGGCATTCTTTCATCATGTCACTGCCAAACAATACCAGTGTCCATCCCAGTACCTTTCTTCTCCTTGGCATTCCAGGGATGGAGGCCATCCATATTTGGATATCAATGCCCTTCTGCCTTATTTATTTAAGTGCTCTCCTTGGAAATTTCTCCATTCTATTTATTATCAGAAAAGACTCCAACCTGCATGAGCCCATGTACTTCTTCCTCTGTATGCTTTCTGTGGCTGACTTGATCCTTTCCACTACTGCTATGCCCAAAATCCTCAGCATTTTTTGGTTCCATGACAGGGAGATCTATTTTGAAGCCTGCCTTGTCCAAGTATTTCTCATTCATTCACTATGCAGCATGGCCTCAGGGTTTATCTTGGCCATGGGCTTTGATAGGTACGTGGCAATCTGCAATCCTCTGAGACATTCCATTATCCTGACACATAGAGTCATCCAGAACTTGGGGCTGGCTATTGTCTTCCGTGGAGTTGTGCTTTTCAGTCCTCAACCCTTTATGCTTCAGTGGCTTCCCTACTGCAGAACTAATGTCATCCCTCACACCTACTGTGAATTTATGGCTCTGATCAAGCTGGCTTGTGCAGAGACCAGGATCTGCAGAATATATAGCCTAACTGCTGCCTTCCTCACCGGAGGTTTAGATTTCATATTAATCCTCTATTCCTATGTTGTCATCCTTTACACTGTCTTCCATCTTCCATCCAAGGCTGCTCAGCTCAAGACCCTGGGAACTTGTGGATCCCATGTGTGTGTGATCCTGGTGGCCTATACGCCAGCCTTTTTCTCCTTCCTTACTCACAGATTTGGACACCATGTAGCTCCTCATATTCACATCTTTGTGGCTAACATCTATGTCCTTGTTCCACCCATGGTGAACCCAATGATCTATGGCATAAGAACCAAGAGGATTAGAGAACGATTCCTCCAGGTTTTGACTTCTCACAAATTCTAACACAATCAACTCTTTCTGTAACAATTTTCTAAGATTTATGAAGAAAAGAGACATTAACCCTCTTTCTAGAAGACTAAATCTCTACATCTTCTATTTGTAATATAAAGTATTAATTAGCACTGATGAGACTTATTCTTAAAATTCTTGCTTTAGATGATAGCTGACTTAGATGATTTATTTTTAATATATTTGCTTGGTAATGAAATGTCTCCACAATTATGTGATCTTATTCACTATGTTCACTCCTACAAGATTACTCTGCGGTTCAGTCTTATTAAAGCTTTATTAGAAGTGTTGTTATTGACTTACTACCTCTGACTTTCATTAAGCTGCCATGCATTTATAGGTTTCAGTTAATTGGGCTATCTCAGGAACAATAAGATTGAAATTATTTTAACTCCATAACCTTGGAAACTGAGATGGTTTTTAGCAAAATGTCTTTGGAGAAGGCTGATGCAAATTAAAAAACAAACTGTCATGATACGTCTTCCAGAGGCCTTCCTGTAATCTCTGTAACATATTCTTATATGTTTAACTTAATTTAATTATGTTCCTAGAATCCTTTGAAACTTTCTAAGTAATATACATTCCCACAAATACTCCTTCAGAATGCTTAATGAATTCTAAAATTGCCCCACCAATTTTCCTTTTTTTTGTTTCTTCAGTTTGTTTCAAGTTGATTAAGTATATTCTTTGAAAATTTTTATAGCTTTTTCTCCCATTTATTGCCTATCTCCCATACTCTAATCTTATTTGCTACCAAACTGTACTGTAAAATAGAGAAATATTCTCTTTTGGCATTTCCTCATAAATAATCTTTCTTGCTACTATTGACTCACATTTGTATAGAATATTGTATAGGATTATTTATTAATGGTATGTAAGTCATTATGGGTGCACCAAGTCATTATGAATATATATTACAATTATGTTTCCCTTAAGATCTAAACTCTCCCTGATTTTGATTCAAACAGTTTTGTCTTTAGGCCACAGCAGTATATTTTACTAGTCTCTTCTTGGTCTGAGTACCTCTCTCAGTTATAGTTATTCAAAACCATGCCACTTTTTCTCTTTGATTTTTAATTTACTATTTCTAAGCAAGTGGGTTATTAGATATTGGGTACTACCTGACCCATTTCTACTGTCTTATGATTTCACACTTTCTCCTTCAAAACGAAAGTGTAACTCTGTGCTACTATTTCTGATTATCTAAACTTATTTTATTGTTGTCCATGTCAAATTGTCTTATTTAAGATGGAAAACACCAGCATATCTAAAATTATGAGAGGTAATAAAAGGTAGCATTTAAAACAACTGGCTCTCAAGCCATATTGCTCAGCTGATTCTAACAACCACTTACTAGCTGTGTTGATCCTCTCATTAAGTTATACCACCTGTCTGCCTCAGTTTTCTGGGTGGTAAAATGGAGAAAATTGATAATAGATATTTAAGAATATAATTCTAACACTTAAAAAAAAATGCCTGTTGTAATTTGGTTCCATTGGGGTTAATTAATCAAGAGCTTAAAATTTAAAGCCTAGAATTAAGAAACATTATCCAGCAAGAATGTTTAAATTGGAATCCAGTAAACTGGAAATAATTTTACCATTTGGGATCTATTTTCATTAATTTCAAAACCAAATGATGAGAATTTGGCAATGATTAATAATAGATTCAAAGAAAAGGAAAAGAGTCCAATTAGAAAAGCTGGGCTGATGAGTTCTTAGAACTATCATCATAGTTATGCTTATATTGAGTCTACACAGGTCTACACAAGAAAATGAGGTTTTTGACTCATGGATCAGCTCTTATAGGTAGTTTTTATGTGTGTGAATTTTATTTAATATTGAAGAACTATCTTCACTTATTTCTAGATCAATGACAACACATATTCTGGAGCAGTCAGGAACCTAAGCTACTAGTCACACTGCAGTTCAGCCAGGTGCTTAACTGAAGAAGATTCATTCAGTGAATGTACACTAGAATTCTACTATGGCCCAGACATGTGAACAGTAACACACAAGATTAATATGAAGCACACAGGTCCATTGAATTATATAACATGTATCTTGGAAGGAAGGGACATTTGAGAAGGTGCTTGAAATAAGTGACTTAATACACAGTGAGAAAATAACTTCACATTATGGAAATATAATATAAAAAATATAAGTAGTGCTCTGAAAGAACAGAAGAGGGTTCTTCTCTAGAAGGTGTATTCATATTCCCTCTGAGCATAGGTTTAAAATATAATGAAAACACTTTTTTGAAAAGGTGGGAAAGAAAAATTCACGCAAAGGAAAAAGTAAAAAGACCTGAAGGTAGAGAATAGGTTCTTTAAGGACAGTTAGAAGAACTGTGGGAACAAAATGGACAAAGGAGAGAGTCATAACATATGCATTTGGAGAAGGCTATAGAAAACAAAACCATTCATCATAATTATTCAGACCACAGAATTGTGTGACCATCCTGGGGACCAATGATGACATGGAAAAACAACAATGAAATGAGAACACTGCTGTCCATTAACTTAAGGTAAAACTGGAATTCAGAGGACATCCTTGAAAGAAGGTGACTGACTTTCATTACCATACTTGGAGGACTGAGAATGCTTAGGAATAGTGAAGCTCCAGGGAAGATGAAATTCTCAAACCTAGTAAGTCTTCTATGCTACTTCAGGGCCATGTTTGAAAAAGAATGGGGCAGTGAGTCATAGAATGAAGACATCAGAGCTGTCACACCTAAAAATTTTGAAACTTTTGCTTAAAAAATAAAAGAAAATGACAATATCAATAAATTTGGGGGGGGCACAGATTTAAAGTTGGTTGGGGAAATATTATTGATATAGGAGCAATCCCCTATGATATAACATTTTTTGTAAGAACCTTTGAAATGGTACTATTACGTGGCTAGTTTGATTCTTGGAAATTTTATTTTACTAACTGAAATAAAGATGCTAGAAATGCTATCATCTCACACAACACAGAAATGTATAAAAACACTCAGAGATCTGGGCATGATGAAATAGACAACTTATAAAATGCCAATATAGAAATGCCAACATCTCACATAACACAGAAATGTATAAAAACAGAGATCTGGATATGATGGAATGGACAAATTATAAAATGCCAATAAACCAGTAGCCAATTATATTTTATGAAAGGCAATAGAGAGGATTTATCAAGTGAATTCAGAAGTAATACACTGATGAGAGAGGGACTGTCACCACTGAGAATCTAGCGATGACTGGCCTCTATAGCCTGGAATAAAGGAGGCATGTACTATTATGGGCTGTGTGCCTGCTCAGTTGTGTACGACTTTTTGTGACCCCCATGGACTGTAGCCTGACAGGCTTCTCATGAATTTTCCAGGCAAGAATACTGGAGTGGGCCTTCTCCATGGGAATCTTTCCTACCCATGTCTCTTATATCTCCTGCACTGGCAAGCAGGCTCTTTACAAGCCAAGTCACCAGGGAAGCCCTTACGTACTATTATGCTGCTGCTAAGTTGCTTCAGTCGTGTCTGACTCTGTACGACCTCATAGATGGCAACCCACCAGGCTCCCCCATCCTTAGGATTCTCCAGGCAAGAATACTGGAGTGGGTTGCCATTTCCTTCTCCAATGCATGAAAGTGAAAAGTTAAAGTGAAAGTCGCTCAGTCATGTCCGACTCTTATAGTGACCCCCTGGACTGCAGCCCACCAGGCTCCTCCGTCCATGGGATTTTCCAGGCAAGAGTACTGGAGTGGGGTGCCATTGCCTTCTCCTACATACTATTATAGAACTAGGAAATACAAGATAAAATAATATCATCTTAATAGAACTTAGTCATATGAAACAAGGTGGTAAATTTTTCTTTGCAGTGAAAGTGAAGGCCACAGTATTGGTCAAGGGCCCTGAGGCAGAAAGAAACATGGAGACAGTTAATATAATATGGCATTCCAGGGCGCAGATAAATGTTAGCTTAAAAAAAAAAAAAAAAAGCTATTTTTCAATGTATACAACCAAAAGAAACCAAAGATAGGTCATCAGGAGGCTGAGAGTAACTACTTCAGTGGAAATGTCACAATACTTGACTCAGTTTTCAACTTGGGACAATTTCCAGATCCAGAATCCAAATCCAGACTACAGGAGAAGCTGTGTTTCCAAGAGCAAGAATATTGCAACAGTATTGCAAGTTTTCTGGGAAATGAATCTCCTAGTGGAGTCCAGTCCTATAACAAGTATATTTGTAACTGACATGATACCAGAAACTCAAAGTATCACTATACCCCCTTACTACAATGAGAAAAAAAACAGGGAAAAGGTTAAAATGGAGACTGGTTTCAACTTTGATTCACAGAGGAATCAAAATCCAATCTCATTCACAAAATCCAGTAATTATTTACTCCCTTTCAAAACTATAATTTAAAAGGACATATGTAGCAGATAGCAGAAACTCCACATTCATTTCTTGAACAGTGGGTAAGAGACTGTACAAGAGAAGATTAAGTGAGAGACTTTCCAACGGTCCTTCTGCAGACAGTAAATAAAAATAACATTGCTTCTTGTGAGGAAAGGTAGAGAACAAAATACTCATTACAAACTTAAATGTTGAAGAATTATTACCCTATTCATATCCTCATTTAATTCACCAATCTGATCCCCACACAAGTCTAACACAGTCAAACGTTTTGTCTCTATTTAAACAAATCATGAAGGTGGAGAAGGAGTTAATGGACTACTGAAAACACAACCAATGAATGGCAGCAATTACAGTGCTGTGCACAAGTTTGGTTTTTTTTTTTTGCTAGATCCCTTGGGTATATAACACATGACACTCATCTGGCAGATTCATTATTTTCCAATTCTATCAGGAAGAAAGTTAAACAGTTCACATTAATGGGGAAAAAGAACAAAAATGGCATAAAAATTCAGGCATACTCAGGATTTGTTAATTCTCCTACTGTTCTGATACAGTTCAAAGGACACTGAACAATCAATAGATTCTGGATAATATAAAACTAGTTTATTTTAATGAAATAGTCGAACCATTAATAGAAATTTTATTGGAGGCCTTGGTAAGATACATTTGTTTCAAAGAGTGGGAAATAAACCTTATAAATATTAAATGGCCTATCTCATCAGTGAATTCTTAAAAAGCCTTTTGCACTGAGATTTTTTTTTTAAAGACATGTTTTAAAATAAAGGATGAATGTTTGCCTCTCACCCCTCCCATCGCCAATATAAAGCACAATTTGTGGTACTCCTTTTCATCTACTGCAAACATGTACCACGCCTGGGATCATATCTTCAAAGCATTTATGAAGTGATAGGAAAGACTTTAAAGCTTTGTGCTAGTTCCAAAGCAAGAAAGAGTTATGAAGCAGGCCTTGGCTGCATCGTACAGAGCCCAACAGTTTGTGATATATACAACCTGAAGTCTCTAATGGATTAAAACATTTGTGGTGGAAAGATATGTGGAATTTATGTCAGCCCTAGTAAGGTACAGGCACTGTAGACCTCTAGAGTTGAGTAAAGCCATGGCATAAGCGGCAGAAATTTTTACTCCCAAAAACAGGGGGCTTCTCTCTTGCCTGCGGCGAATACAGGTTATTGCCCTTCCCTTGCACGCAATACAGAGTTCTCAAAGTCCAGGACAAGAATAATAACAATAGTAATAATAATATTCCTACCTCTGTCGGGCAAATTGCTGAGATGAACGAAAGCAAGAGCACCCAGAGCAAGTAGGCTTCCATCTCTGACCAATTGCGTAAGCCCAGGACTCTTGAGTGGGTGGAGTCCGGTGCTAGGGCTAAGGCGACTGACTAACGGAAACGGACCTCTCCACCAATGAGGAGGTGCGGCAGGGTAGAGGGGCGGGACCTGGCAGTAGCGCTTCTGGGAAGGCTCTGGCCTTCGAGGCAAGGAAGAGGTCATGAGAGTTCTAACTGTGATGGAAGCGCGGCTGCATGCTGCAGGCAGGTGAGCGCAGTTCTGAGGGAGGGCAAAGCAGAGTAGGATCCATTCTGTCCTCTCTGTAAACCAACTCTTTCTTGGCCGACTTTTGGAGCCCTGTCACACCCCTGCACACCCACAGTCCAACTCTGGACTGTCACCCCTGGCTCTCCGCCCTTCTACTCTTCAGCACCGTCTTTTCTGGCTGTCTTCCTCCACGCCTGCCTCTCTCCGATGGCACTCTCCTTACCGCTGTCCCTCCACCCACCTTTCTCTACCAGCCGCCTCTCTTTCCTCAGCTCTCCTTTCTGGTCATCTTTCTTAGAATCCTTTTCTCGCACCTATAGTATCATTACCTATAATCTGAGTTCACGGAGGAGGGGGCACACAAGGGGTGAGGGTCATACAGTGAATTTTGAATCTCCTAGAAGTGAACGCTGGATTTCCTGCAAAGCAGCCATTCACTGAACCATTTCCCCTCACCTGTGGCCCTTTGTGATTTCTACAGGTTGTGGGCGGTCCCATTTAACTGAAAGCTAAGACTTTCAGTTAAACTTTGTCTTGGCAAAGTGACTGTGTTCATGAAGAGGGTAAATAAGGACATAGTTGTGCTGCTAGTATGATCCAAGAGCATGTAGAGGACTAAATATTTTTAAAGTGTTTGATAGAAAATAGGGTCAAGGAAGACAAGCAGTCTTAAGTCTCTGTCCCAAAGTCTCATCTCTGTCCATGGGAAAAATCTGGTCCTCATTGAAGCCAACTTGAGGAGACAGGGAGGGGATTGAGCTACAGGAGCTCCATGCCTGAGGCCTGTGATCTCCATCTCTGTTCATATCCTTTCTCCGATATTCACAGCCTCGCAAGGGCCTGGTCTCTGCCGCTGCTAAGTCGCTTCAGTCTCTCTGACTCTTTGCGACCTTGTAGATGGCAGCCGACCAGGCTCCTCTGTCCCTGGGATTCTCCAGGCAAGAATACTGAAGTGGGTTGCCATTTCCTCCTCCAATGCATGTATGCATGATGAGTCACTTCAGACAGGCTCGACTCTGTGCAACCCCATAGACGGCAGCCCACCAGGCTCCTCGGTCCACAGGGATTTTTAGGGAAAAATACTAGAGTAGGTTGCTGTTTCCTTCTCCAGGCCTAGTCTAGGAGGCACTATTTATTGTGGCAATCTTCTCCAGTCTTCAAGGAACATCATTGCCCTTCTTGCTTGTTACATAGAGCCTGAGTATTTCTTTCTCTGTGTTGCAGGATTTTAGATAATATCAGTATGAATCAGGTTTTAGTGAGTTCTACTGAAGAAACTTATGGGACTGTGTGGAAATATGGGTTGAACAGTTTTGCCATATATACTGCACTCATATATTTCTTGCTGTGATGCTAGTTTTTTTTTTTTTAATATCATTTTTTAGTATAGGGGAGCAAAGTTTCTACCCTGTATTTTCCATTACTAATTTCTCCTTGAAACCCTTCACTAATTTTTTTTTCCCTTTTCTTCACTCCATCCCTCACCATATGACTCCCCATCATAATGAGTCTGATTGAGAGTATTAAGAAGATATTTCATACTTGGCATCATGAAAAAGAATCTCCTTTCCCATGTGCTTTATTTTGGAAATAGACACTATTTTATGACTTATTTGGAGAAACTTCTAAACTGATTTGGAAAAGAATCCTTAGCCAACTCGGAGTTATTGTAATATGAAACTAACACTGATTTTTCTTTTTTGTTATTTTACTTGACCTTGTTAGGTACCAGAGGTACAGAGCACTTGACCATGGAATGAAATGCGATTCTGTGTCCAGACTACCCATTATTACCTAAATTCTGTCGTGTCAACTGAGTCATATGGCCCATCACAGTTCATTGTAAGATAGAAATTCTACCTTTTGGATCAGATACAAGCAGGGCCAGAAGACACAAGTAATCACCATAAACCAGTTTCCCACTTGTCCCTGTCACCTATCACTTTTGTACCATCACTTCTCCAAGTCACATCTGTTGTCTCTGGATGGTTTATTGTGACCAGCTAAAGGAAAAGAAAACAAGTCAAACTTGACTTCTGAATGCATATATCAGTACAACCTTGAAATGGGCTGCCTCTGTACTATAGTACCACACTATTAGGATCAAGAGTGGCCCTGATAGATAAAAATAAAGGGAAATACACCTGGCATTTGGAACATCTGACTACAGCAAGTGCTCCCAATAGTTATTGCTTCAAGTGGTATTCCTGGTCATACATTTTGTGTTAAAAAAGTGCCCTGAGGTAAAAATGCCTACAGACTCCTAGGAAGTTTGAAAGAATAATTTGTTAGAAGGCTGGATGGAGAAATAATGGAACCTTGGGAAAAGGAAATCTGGGAAAAAAACGTGTAGTTAACTCAAAGCAGAGGGCACAAGTATAAAGATGCTTGCATTTACCGTTAATATTCAGCAGAGAGCACTGAGCATAGAAGGAACATGGCACAACCAGTTAGACAGAATGGATTGACTGGCAGTCATCATCTGTCACTGTTTACCTCCAGTGCTGGAACAAATGTCAAATGTATGCAGTAGACTTGGGAGTAGAGGTGGAGGTTTTGCATGGTCTCAATTCCTTGGGTTCCCACATACAAAGGCTACTCTTGCTACTGCTACTGCAGAATGTCCTACCTTCCAGACAGAGCTGATACAATTCCATCCTTTGAGAAGACCATCCAGACATTTAATGGCACGCTAGTTACACTGGACCTCTTTCATTCTGAAAGAATCAACAATTCATCATGATTGGAACTGACATATATTCAGCCAGTTTTCTTTATGAGATTATCTTCTCTGCTTGCAGGACCTCAGCCAGCAATGCTAACTGAGTATTCACAAAATAATGTAAGAAAAGGACCTTAAAAACTATCATATGAAACAAAGTTTACAGTAATGGGGTGCAGCTGTGGGCACATGGCCATGGCATCCACTGGTCATCTTACATACCACAGGACACAGCAGTGTATGCCTAACTAAGTGATGAAACAGGTGTTGATGGTGTTGCTGAGTTGCTGATTTGGAGATAATACCAACAAAGATTGGATGTCTTTCTGCAAGAGATAGCAAATGCACTAAGCGAGTGGGTCCATATCTGTAGTGCCACTGGATCGGGTAGGAGAGTTTCTCCAAACCATTTACTGAAAAGATAATGCTTTCCCTATTATATGTTGTTCTTGATTCTCTTCTCACACATCAGTTGCCTATACATGGGTGGGTTTATTGCTGGGCTCTCTTTCATGTGTATGTATTTTTGATTTGTGCCAGTACTATCCTGATCTGATTACTGTAGCTCTGTAATATATTTGAAATCAGGAAGTATGATCCTTCCAGCTTTGTTCTTCCTGCTCTAGAGTGCTTTGATATTTTTTCATCTACTTGGTTACATATATTCCTTACTACTCTATTGTTTTTGATGCTATTGCTTTTATATATAATTTTATATAAATTATAAAATATTAGGAAATTGTGTGCTTCCATATAAATTTAAGGATTATTTATTTCTATTTCTATGAAAATTCCACTGGAAATCTGAAAGGCAAGATTGCATTTAACTTGGAGATCACTTTGAATATTATGGATCTTTGAACAGTGTTATTTCTTCCATTCTATCAGCATGGGATTTTTTTTTTTCACTTATTTGTTTCTTCTTCGGTTTCTTTCATCGTTGCCTTATAATTTTCAGTGTACCTACCTTTCATCTACTTGGTTACATATATCCCTTACTATTTTATTGTTTTTGATGCTATTGCTTTTATATATAATTTTGTTTATTTTTGACTGCATTGGATCTTCATTGCTACCCAGACTTTTCTCTAGTTGCAGAGAGTGGGTGCTACTCTCTAACTGTGGTACATGGGCTTCTCATTGCGGTGGCCTCTCTTGTTGTGTAACATGGGTTCTAGGGCTTGCAAGCTTCAGTAGTTGCAGCTCATAGACTCGGTGGCTGAAGCTTCTGGACTGTAGAGCACTGGCTCAATACTTGTGGTACACAGGCTTAGTTGTGCCATGGCATGTGGTATCTTTCTGAATCAGGGATAGAACCTGTGTCTCCTGCCTTGACAGATGGATTCTTTACTATTTAGCCACCAAGGAATTTGCTGACACTGTTCTTCATGGGGTTGATTTTTAATATCATTTTTGGATAGTTAGTTTGTACCTTTTGGAAATGTAACGTATTTTTGTACATTGATTTAACATCTTCTGATTTAACTGAATTCATATATTATTAGTCTTATAGTTTTTTAGTGGCTACTTTATGGTGTTCTATATGTAGAGTGTCTTTTAGGAGACACATGAATTGGAGATCAGATGATTTACAATGTGTTCCAATGCTTGGTGAATATGAGCCTCCTGAATATCTGGGAAAGAATGTTACAGGTAAAACAAAATAAAACAAAAACAGAAAATGAAAAGACTCTGAAGTGTCACATACCTTGCATTTTTTGTTATCTGTAAGAAAGCTGAGGTAACTAGAAAGAAATATACAATGGAGGGATCACTTGTAAGAAGCATATTCTAAGACATAAAAGGGGTCTAGAGGTTGTGTACCCTTGTAACAGATGTAAGAGTTAGTCTGTTACTTTGAGTAAAATGAGAAGACTAGGGTAGTTTTCAAATAGGTAAGCTTTGAGATATATTTTCAGAGGATAATTCTGATTGTTACTTTGATCTTTGGCTAAAGAGGGAAATGGTTGAGAAAGGGGATCATTTATCATTATTGTATCAAGTAACATGAACTAAGTAATATTATATTAAAATTAATTCCTCAGCTCACACAGACTTATCATAATAACAGCAAAAATATATTTCTTACTCATTTTTCAGTTTTGTTGCTTCAGTCTGGAATTTATTGTGAAGGTGATGCCATTATAATGAACTACTGCTATTGTGTCATAGAGAAAAAGAGAATCTGAAAGTAAATTATGGCTTATAAATCTTCATTCATAAATAACACAGTTAAATCTTATATTGGCCAATGCAAATCACATGATGAAAACTAATATCACTAGGATTGAAAAATAATACTCCAACAGTAAGAGGCTCTATCAGGCAGGTTCAGTGAATTTTTTGAACTAATAATATACTACATTGTTATTACAAATATCCAAGAAATAAATAATAGTTTTCAAGAATGTTATTAGATAAATATGTGTTCTGGATATTTTGGTAGAAAAGTGAATAGCATTTGTTGATTTGAATGGGATATATGAAAGAAAGAAATATAGAGAAGAATTTCGGAAATGTTATCATAAGCAATTGTAAGGATATATTTGCTCTTAGTGATATGGGAAACACTGGAGAGAAATAGTTTTGGATACGTTAATTGAAGATGAATGTCAAATAGTCTAAGGCTAATACCCAATAGACAGTTTAATGTGCAAATCAGAGGTTCACATGGGTGACTTTAGTTGGAGAAAAACGTGGGGTGAGGGGACAGTGAGGCTGGGATGATGAGTGGTGATGTGGGGAGAACAGTAGAAAATAAAATAGAAAATGATATGGTATTGTACCATGAGCCATGTATAGCTTGTACTAAGAATTCTGGGTTATTGTTGAATGAAATGGAAAATAATTAGATAATTTTGAGCAAGGTAATGGCAGCATTTAAGTTAAATCTTAATGGGGTTGCTCTGACTGCTATTTATAGAATCAGATAAAGTTTGTAGGAGTTGAGGAAAACTGAGAGATAAAGACAAATTAGTAGGATATTGCAGTATTTCAGAAGAGATGATAATGGTTTGGATAAGGTTGGTTAAAATGAATTTGCAAAATTAGGTTTAGATATGTCTTGGAGACACAGGTAACAAAATTTCTGAACAGGAGGTGTATGAAAGATAATATAATGCTTGAAGTCAAGGGTAATACTTTAAGTAAAATAAAATGTAGATATCTTCTTAGAAAAGCAGAATGTCTCACCCTTCTCCCATATTTTCTTATTATTCTATGGAGATTATTCCTATATTACTTACTACCTGAACATTTCTTAGAGAATATTCAAATTTCCTCTGCAACTATGCATGTCCAGAAAAGCCCACATATTGCTTTCTCTACTGCTGCTGTTGCTTTGACTGGTCTAGTTTCCTGGAAACCAAGGCAAAAGTAAAAATGTGGTTGACTGAAAACTGAGAATAAATAAACATGAGCAAAAATATTTAAAATAAAAAGGCTGTGTAACAACAACTAAAAATAAATGTTCTTTTTAAGTGGACATACAATTATTAAGAAAAATTAGCACATGATTCAAAGTATTGATATGTTCTCTGACCTAATGCAGTTAAACTCATTGTCAATGACAAAATTATATGATATCCAGAGAAAGATAATTCTAAAATATTTGGAAATTAAAGAGCATCTAAGTAATACATAGCTCAAAGAAGAAGTGTCAAAGAGAATTAGGAAATATTTCAAATGTAATGAAATAAAAATACAAGAAACCAGAATTTCTATGGTAGGTAAGCTAGTTCTTAATGGCAAATGATAGCATTAATTTTTATATTAGACAAAATAACAAAAATAACAATAACAAATAACAATAACAAAAATAAAAAAATTACCTAAATTGTGTTTCCATCTTAAAAAGATGGAAAACAGAGGCCAAAATAAATAAAAAACAATATAAGGAAAGAAATACTAAAAATAAAAGCTAAATTGAAAATGAAAGATAGAAAAAAAAGTTAATGGAACCAAAGCTTGGTTTGTTCATAAATCTGTAACTTAATTGACACAGATAGAAATCACCAGCATTAAAAGCTAATAAAGAAGGCATATCAATACTGACCTTACAGATAGCAAAATGAGATAATGGAATATTGCAAACAATTCTATGCACATAAATGTGACAATGTAGATGAAACAGATGAATTTGTTGAAGGAACAAACTATCAAAATACACTCAAGAATAAATAAATAAATCTGTTTTTTCTACATCTATATCTCAGTGAATTTTATCAAATATTTAAGGAAGATATAACACCAGATACTTTCAATGTCATCTACAAACTAAGAGGGAGAGGAAACAACTTTCAGACTTGTTTTATGAAAGTTGCTCATAATGACAACCAGATGAAAATTGTACAAGAAAAGAAGCTATAGATCAATACTCATGAATATAGATGTTAAAATCTTCAACTAAATTTGGATTAAGGCTCAACATTCAGAAAACTAAGATCATGGCATCTGGTCCCATCACTTCGTGGCAAATGGAAAACAGTGGAAACAGTGGCTATTTTTCTGGGCTCCAAAATCACTGTAGATGGTGATCTCAGCCATGAAATTAAAAGACGCTTACTCCTTGGAAGGAAAGTTATGACCAACCTAGACAGCATATTAAAAAACAGACATTGCTTTGCCAAGAAAGGTCCATCTAGTCAAAGCTATGGTTTTTCCAGTCAAGGCTATGGTTATGGATGTGAGCGTTGGACCGTAAAGAAAGCCGAGCACTGAAGAATTGATGCTTTTGAACTATGGTGTTGGAGAAGACTTGAGAGTCCCTTGGACTTCAAGGAGATCCAACCAGTCCATCCTAAAGGAGATCAGTCCTGGGTGTTCATTGGAAGGACTGATATTGAAGCTGAAACCCCAGTACTTTGGCCACCTGCTTCGAAGACCTGACTCACTTGAAAAGACGCTAATGCTGGGAAAGATTGAGGGCAGGAGGAGAAGGGGACGACAGAGGATGAGATGGTTGGATGATATCACTGACTCGATGGACATGGGTTTGGGTGGCCTCTGGGAGTTGGTGATGGACAGGGAGGCCTGGTGTGCTGTAGTTCATGGAGTCACAAAGAGTCGGACACGACTGAGAGACTGAACTGAACTGATACATTAGTAAATTGAATCCTACAAAATAAAGACAAATAATATGTCACTAGAAGTAGGATTTGTCTCAGGAATGCAAGCATGATTGAACACTCAAACAGTGAAGCGCACCAAATTAAAAGGTCTAACAAGAAAAAAAGTCATATAATTTTATTGACACATGCAAAAATCATTTGAAAATATTTTAATATCCAATCATGATTTAAAAAAAAACTTTAGCCAACTAGAAATAGAAGCAAACTTTCTCAAGTTGATAAAGAACAATATAAGTGATGGTTGAAGATTTAGTAGTGTCTATTACCAGAAACAAAGTAAGGGTGATCATTTTGACCACTTCTGTTGAATATCATATTTGAAGTTTTTGTATATTCATTAAGGGTAGAAAAAAAGACATTCAGATTGGAAAGAAATAAAATTATACCTTTTTGCAAGTGCCATGCTATATACATAGAAAATACCAAGGAATTTAAGGAAATCTTCTGGAAATAATGTTTATCAAGATCCATATACAAAATTCAGTCAATGAACTGCAACTAAAATTTAAAAATAACTGTAATTTATAATGGTGTTCCCAGGTGGCGCTAGTGATAAAGAACCCAGCTGCCAATACAGGAGACTTAAAAGATGAGGGTTTGATCCCTGGGTCGGGAAGATCCTCTGGAGGAGGGCATGGCAATCCACTCCAGTATTCTGGCCTGAAGAATTCCATGGACAGAGAAGCCTGGTGGGCTATAGTCCACAGGGTTGCACAGAGTCAGACATGACTGAAACAACTTAGCATGGATGTACATCATTTAAAATAGCTCAAAAAATAGATCAAAATATGTGTAAAACTTACATACTCAAAGCTACAAAACTGCTGAAAGAAATTTTTAAAAGACCTAAATCAATGGAGATATAACTATAGTCTTGTGTTTTAAGAATATAGTTATGATATCAGTTTTCACCAGAGTAATCAATAGAGTTAGTGCAATTTAATGTATGTATCTAATGTATATATCTCCTTTAATTAGTAGTGCTTTTAGATTAATATAGAAAGCTTAATTTTAACATAGTCCAATTTATTAATATTTCCCAAAGGCTATTTTTAATGGCCTATTTAATACCCTTTAAGAAAACTTTGCTTACTCTAATATAATACAGGTACATTCCTTCCCATATTTCTTCTTATGGCTTTATTAGTTGGCCTTTCTATTAAAATCTAAAATAAATCTGCAGTCTGCTTTTTGTATATAGTGTAGTTGTAGGAACTAAACTTTAGAGTAATGAATATGAATATTCAACTTAACAGCATATATTAAAAGGAAAGAACATTATTCTCTATTGTACTGTGTGACACATATGTCATGTGTGTGACATATTTGTCCATAGAATGGACAGACAACTGTCCATTCTAGACCTCATATTTATTGCATTGGTCATTTAAAAAAAAATCTTTGTATCAATACTACTTTGTCATAATTAGTATGAATTTTTGTTTGAACATAGTGTAGTCTACTAGGAGTAGAGATGCATAGTTTTAATCAGTTGTAATCAGTTGTCTGAGGACCTGGAGCTAAGTTACATTGTAGGTGTGCAGCTACATATAAGTACCCTATACTGAGCAGACAGAATGCATATTTAGATAAAAATCTGTTAAGGACATGACATAATTTGTATTAGTTCTTGTTAATTGATATAAGTCATCTGGAACTTTTTGAGGGCAACTCTTGTGCTACCTCTGTGTCAGAAGTATAAGGAAGATGTATTTTACATTCAGGATTGCGAAAAAAATATGAGGGATCCTAGAACATTCTGGATAACATTATCTTCAATTGGATCATATTATTGTTGTAAAGTAAATTCCCTTTCATGGGGATATTTGAAAACACATTTTTTTTAATACTTTGAGCATTAACCAGACTTACAGGTTGACCTAATAATATGGCTGGCTTAGAGAAAGAGATTAGATGAATAGATTCAGGTTAATAACATTCCCAGGATGGCTAAAAGTGTAAAGGTTCTTTCTGTATTCAAGGCCTTGTTGTGGCAGTACAAGTTAAAGAGGTAATTGCACTATAGGATTGAAGCAACTGATTATCTGAGTAGTGCAGGAATGCCAGCTTTGTGTCCATGGATCAGGAAGAGTGCCTTGCTAGCACAGAAAAGTACTGTACACCATGGTATAAAGTAACCTTAGGTATGCAACTGATTAAACTGGTGAACTGAGAAATATGGTACAGGCACAGTTTGCATCACCATGACTGGGTTATTACTCACATTTAAAGATCCAAATCCAGAAGAATAATTTATGAAAGTTGGAATGAAATTATATCTGTATTGGAAGAAAGATTTATCTTCTCCAACTCTGGACATGAAATGAGCCTACCCATGAGTGTAGCCATATCTGAACTGATATGAATGATAATGCCACTGGGGCAAATGATGGTTACAGGCCAAACTAAGCCATGCCACCTGACTGACCTTGAGTGAGAATACCTGCAAGCCCATATATGTAAAGGTCAACAGACTTTGACTCCTATCATTATTAAGACTGTGTGAATCTCTCCCAGGAGATGAAACAATTCAGACATACATCTAGATGCAAGAACACAGGGCTAGGCAGAACTGTAGGAAATGAAGCTGAGCTGTAGGTTGATTGTCTCTTACTCTGGGAAAGCTCCGACTCATGGAGAATCACTTACGAATTTCTCTGTGCTTGCTTGAAGACTGGAGTTTTGATAGGCAGCCAGATTTCAAGGCTAGCTTACAGTGGTTAAGGTGGCAGTTCGATTTGAGGGATGCTCTAGGGGTAACAGAAATGATGTCGATGGCACCAGTAGAAAGTCTCTGGTAGCAACTCTGCACCTGGACAAAAGCTTTTTTCGCTATGACTATTGCACTAGGATGTCTGTCCTAGACTGCAGCCAACATTCTCTCCTCTCATCTAAGATATTTTAGGAATGCAGGTAGACTCAAGAAGCTACTCCAAATGAAGAACTCTTGATTTGGTGTTTTTAAAGTTTAAGCCAGGAAGATGTGAATGACAGTTTGTAATTAGTTACTGGAATATTACAGCTCTTTAAGACAAAATGTCAATAGTCTGGGCTGCAGCAGAGACAATGGTTTAAGATGTAACTGTGGTTTAAAATACAAATATTGCAAAAGGTAAGTATTGAAAAATATTAATGAATTTTCCTATCAATAAATAACATAATTGCAAATTAAATACAAATTAAAAGGAAGCAGTAAATATTAAATTAGAAATAAAATTATTAAATAGAACTAATATCAGTATTAACCTGAATAGATTTTATTTTATTCTAGCTGAGGTTTGCAAAATAAATGTCTAAAAGTTTGAGTTTGATGAAGTAAAGTCTTTAACAATGAATACACAGAATTTAGCCAATGTCATCTCTATCTTTAGGAAATGAAAATATTCTTCCTATGAACTTAATATTTGATGGATTACTGCTATTATCAGTGATTCAGGGAGAATAGCCGTGCCACACACTTGCGAATTACCTTATTTTTCACACCATAGACAATAGGGTTGAGTGCAGGGGGCACAAGGAGGTAGATGGTAGACAGAAGAATGTGGGTAGAGGGCACAACATGTCCAAACCGATGGCTGAAGAAGGAGAAAAAGGCAAGAATATAAAACTCAAGGAAAACAAAAATGTGAGCTGTGCATGTGTTGAATGCTTTAAGCCGTGCCTCCTTTTGGTGTAGACGAAAAACAGCCTGGAAAATAAGGATATAGGAAATGAGGATGAAAATCATGTCAAATCCTAGAATTGTGAAACCTACGAAAAGACCACATGTTTTATTGACACGGATGTCTTCTGCAACCAGCTTGACCACAGCCATGTGCTCACAGTAAGAGTGGGCAATTACAATGGAATGGAAAAAGTGCAATCTTTTGATTAAAATGGGTAAAATGCCAACAAGCACTGTTGCTCGGATTGCCACAACCAGCACCATACTAACCAGAATGAAAGGTGTAAGGGTGGATGTGTACCTCAAAGGATCACATATGGCAACATAGCGGTCAAGGGCCATTGCCAACAGGATTCCAGATTCCATGCCCTGCAAGGCATGAATGAAGAACAGCTGGGCTAAGCAAGCATCAAAGGCCATGGAATAAAAGCCAAACCAGAAGACAGCCAACATTTTTGGAGCAATGGCTACACAGAGTCCTATGTCAGTGGCTGCCAACACTGCCAAGAAGATGTACATGGGCTGGTGCAGACTGTGTTCTGTAGGGATGATGATCAGTAAAATAATGTTTCCCAAAAGAGCCACTAGGCACACAGCAAAGAAGGAAAACCCAATCCAAAACTGCACATGCTCCAGTCCAGGGATGCCAATCAGTGTCACTGTTTTGGGGTCCATATATGACATGTTCATGGATTCCATGGATGTTAGTGATCTCTTTTCACCATTGGTTCTCATACCTAGAGAAGAGAATGAATGTGAAGTGAAACAGGACACTGACCTCACTATTATTCAGACAAATCGGACATTAAAGAAATAAATTTAGTGCTTTAGATGAAAATCAGGCCAGAATATTGAGAGGTTCTATGCAGGATGACAGGATGGTGGTAGAAAGCCATCCTACAAAACCTTTCCTAGAGACAACAGGGGAAAGTCTCAGGATTTCTAACCTACCATTTATGTAAGTAGAAACTATGACTCAGAACACTCTTCTTGAATTTTCCATGACCTAGAGTCTGGGCTGTTTGCAAAACTGTCAGACTTTCTATCTTTATCTCTAGATAACAACCCAATTTTGCTGTAAATGCAAATTCTCCCTAGGATTCTTAAGGATCCAGAAAATACTGTTGCTCTCACCCATGTGCATTAGTCCACAATCCTATTGGGAATCTTCACCCTTAAGCAGTCTATTCCTGGTCCCAGAGAGCATGCTATTTATCCCCAAGTCATTGGCAGTTCTCAGTTGTAGATCATTATGAGTGAGTTTAGCTATCTTACACTCACTTATTCCAATATCTAAATGCTGAATAAGTCACTAATTGGCAGGGCATTAAGCAGCATGCCCCTTAGAGGAGATTTGGAGAAGGTGATCTGTTTTTAAAGGCTTCTGGAGTTGTTGGTTCTATAAATTATTCTTCATTTATGTTTAAGGAGAACTGTTGCATGGAATAGGAAGGTGAAATACAGATGATATTTTTACAGGGAGGCTTTAGGAAATTAAAAAAAAAAGAATAGAAATATTTCAAGAAGAGTAATAGCTAAAAATAGGGTAGAATTGAGTCAAAAGCAGAACTAAGCTAGTTTACATGTAACATATAGCTGGATGCATATTATGCTTTTCCGCCACAAGTTAAAATTCAGTAGATAACTAGTTGTATATCCTTCTGCTTTATGCAGTGGGGATCTACTTTTCTTTTTAATAGCTTTATACTGTACTATGATCCCAAGTTGTACTATGTCTCTCTACAGTATACTGTGGTTAATTAGCTGTGGCTTGGATTCTGAAGCACTTTCGAATATAATGACCAACTCTTAGTCCCTCTCTAGTTTTATACTCTTTTCTGTATTTGACTTGGGTTCCCTTTTATAAGGTCCTAATCTCAAATTTAAGAAATTTATTTTTATTTCCTATTAATGTCTATTTCATTAATCATTCTGTAATATTTGGACCATTTCACATTTTACTACTGTCTGTCCATGCCTAAAAACTGATTGAAACTACTCCCACAAAGAGGTTTCCTCTGATTTGGTCATATTCATATACCCTGGAAAAGGAAGCCATTTATGAATAGAAGTGGAAGTCTCTATTTTTTGTTTGTCTGTGGTGTTAGTCTCTTGAAAAGATCATATAAGTAGCTGTTTCATCACTTAAAGCACATGTGTAGAGGTATAAAAGGAATTTTTGGTGTAATAATTCACATATGAATGAAAAAAGAATGTGGAGGTACACTGAGATCTCTTTTCTTGTGATCCTGCACCAATGTGAATGCTGTATACTGTACTGATATTAACACTGCAGTCAGAATAGTCATAAGATATGGATTAAAGCAATAAATGTGACAAATGATTTTCTTTAATGTTTATATGTAGTATTTGGAAGGATATAGTGGGAGAAATGATGAAATGTGTGGAAGATGTTGCTAATAATTATGAGTGTGAGTTGTGAGAAATGATAGAAGCTAAGAGAAAAGGAAATCTCAGAATCCAAATAAATCAGTATCTCCTCAATTCAAAAACTGCCTGAATTTAAAGGCAAAAATAAATAGTCACACCCACTTAGCGACAATGCTTTTATCAGATTAATTGTCTAATTATCAGTAATTGGATCACAAAGAGTCTGACACGACTGAGCGACTAAGCACAGCATAGCACAGTTAACACAGTTATACTTTGGCTACCTGATGCAAAGAGCCAACTCATTGGAAAAGACCCTGATACTGGGAAAGATTGAAGGCAGGAGGAGAAGGGGACGACAGAGGATGAGGTGGTAGGATGGTATCATGGACTCAATGGACATGAGTTTGAGCAAACTCCAGGAGATGGTGAAGGACAGGGAAAGCCTGGTGTGCTATAGTCCATTGGGACTATTTATTTATTTAATATTGTCTTCTACAAAGAATTTGAAGCCATTCATATACATTGAATGGTAAAATATTCATTTTTAAAGCATAAAGCAAGAAAGACAAACAGATTTATCATTTTATAGCTATGTTATTGAATAGTAGTATATATATGTATAAATGTATGTACATATATGTATATTCTTTGTATGTCCCATATTAATATGGTTTAACCTTTTTTTCTCTATTAGAATTTTACTTTCAAAGAAATACAAAATTCCCTCATGACCCAACAATTCTGCTACATAGTATTTACTAAAAAGTACACATATAAGTCCACAGTAAGTCTTGTATAGTAATTTTTATAGTAGTCTTTTTCAGACTAACCCCAATGACTGAAATGTCCATCAAAAGGATAATGATTCTTAGTTTCTCAGTATGATGAACTTTTAATATATGTATACTACTATGTAATCATCACCCAATATTTAGGTACTGAAAATTTTCAGTATCTCAGAGACTTCCTTATGCCACATTCCAATCATCATCCAAACCTCTCTTCACTTCAAGCAACTATTAATATTTTTTGTTTTTATTACCACAGATTAGTTTTACCTTGTCTTAGATTTTACTTGAATTTTAAATTGCAAATTGAAGCTTACTGAGTGAAAAACATAATGAAGAAATTCAAGCAAAAGGATGGATATAGCAAAATAGTCTTGAAACAAAAGGATACATACATTTACATGTCATTACAATTCATTGTGATGGGGAATATTGTGGGAGATGGAGAAGTTAGTTTGTGTATATATGCATATGTTTAAAAATGCATATTATATACACACATTTATATATATTTATATACACACACATATATATAAAGTCTTGCCTCTCTAGCTGTAGTTCTCACAATATTCCTCATCTATTTTGAATGGTAAAGTATTTAATATGTGGATTTAAAGGAGAAAATGTTTTAGGAAAGGATTAATTGTAGTGAAAATTGATTAATTAGAGTTGAAAGTGAAGTCATTTAAGCAAGAATTAATGTCAACATTTCTTTGGATCAGTAGGACACACTGGAATCCTCTTCTTATTTCCTCATGTCTCTCTTGGTATTTTGCCTTCTTACTATTTATCTCTGGCCCATATAGTCCATATAATACTCTTTAAAACTTCTAAGTCACTACATGAATATATACTTAGTTTGGCCATACCTGTTTCCTGTGTCTGGATTGATGTTCCCTTAGGCAGAGACCTTCTTTACCTGGTGCTTGGAGCTGTGATGAGCCACCATGTTCAGAGTTGTTTCGAGCTTTCTGTTGTCAGAACTGCAGTTCTGACACAATCTTTTAATGAAGCAGCCTCCCTGTATATATATATATGTGTGTGTGTGTGTGTGTGCACATATATACACAAACTTACTTATCCTTTAAGCACAATCTTTTAAAAGATAGTGAGCCCTTTGTTGTGAACCATACACTTGAGGCTCCCTTAGATACATCTTTTCTCTCTATGTGACTGGAAAATGGATGGTTCCAAAATTGGCAAATAAATAAATAAAATCCTTCATTTCCAGGTTGGGGAGAATATATATTGAATTAAATACTCAATGAATAAATGCATGTGTGTGTGTGTGTGTGTGTATGTCTGAATACTTAACCTCAACTTTAGTCTATAGTGTAATGTAAACCACTTTTCTCTTTCTTTTTAAAGAGTATGAAATGAGTCATCATTAAAAAGTTGGGCGATGAGGGAAATTATTAGTAAAATTCAGGGTTATATGGGATGGAGTCTTCCAGTACAATGCAGATAAGTGAGTTTAGCAGCTGTGATGGAGAGCCAACTGAAGAAAGATTAAGATGGCAAGAATAACGTGCAGAATATATGACTACTCCTAATACTAGTGAAGAGTTTAGTATTCTGGTTTATTAATTGTAACTATTAGAACTAATAAACTTATCTGCACAATACAAAATCAGTATAAGAAATCATTTTGTTTTTGTACAAAATAAGTAAACAATTCTAAAAGGAAATTGAGAAGACAGTTCTGTTCACAATACCAACAAAAAGAATAAAATAGTTATGAACAAACATAACCAAAGAGGCAAAAAATTTGACCACTGAAAATTATAAAGTTTTTGAGAAAAAACTGAAAGAAGATCCAGGTAATTGGAAAGACATTATGTTCATGGATTACAAGAGTTGGTATTGTTAAAATTTCCAAACTGTAAAGTTATCTACAGATTCAGTGTAATCCCTATTGAAAATTGGCATTCAAACAGAAATAGAAAAAAAAAAAAAAAACCTAAAATTCATATGGAATCACAAAAGATCTCAAATAGTCAAAGCAATATTGAGTAAGAGCAAAGATGGAGGCATCTCACTTCCTGGTTTTGAAATATATTACAAAGCTATAGTAATCAAATGGGGAAGGCAATGGCAACCCACTCCAGTACTCTCACCTGGAAACTCCATGGAGGGAGGAGCCTGGTAGGCTGCAGTCCATGGGGTCACGAAGAGATGGACACAACTGAGCGACTTCACTTTCACTTTTCACTTTCATGCATTGGAGAAGGAAATGGCAACCCACTCCAATGTTCTTGCCTGGAGAATCCCAGGGATGGAGGAACCTGGTAGTCTGCCGCCTATGGGGTCACACAGAGTCAGACACGACTGAAGCGACTTAGCAGCAGCAGCAGCATAGTAATCAAAACAGTATGGAACTGGCATAAAGTCAGAGAAAGCAGATCAATGTAACAGAGAACATAACCTAGAAATAAACCCATACAGTCTACAAGGGTTCCAGAACACAATGGAAAAAAAGGATATTCTCTTCAGTAAATGGTATTGGGAAAACTAGACACCCACATGCAAAGAATAAAATTAGAGCTCTATATGGCATCATACAAAAAATGAACTAAAATGGATTAAAGACTTGAGACCATAAAACTCCTAGTAGAAAATGGAGGGAAAAGGCTTCTTCACATTTGTCTGGGCAATGATGTTTTAGATATGGCATAAAAAATTAGCCAGCAAAGCAAAAATAATCAAATGGGTTTGTGTGGAACTAAAAATATTCTGTCCTGTTAAAGGAAGCAATCAACAGAATAAACAATAGTCTATGGAATGGGAGGAAATATTTGAAAGCCATGGAGTTGTTTAGGGGTTAGGATCTAAAATATATGAGAAATTCATGTATTTCATGTAAGTCAGTGCAGCAACAACAAAGTAACTCCATTAGAAATTAGGCAAGTGACCTAAAGAGAGATTTCTCAAAAGAAGACATGAATGGCTAATATTTATATGAAAAAGGTGTTCAATATCACTAATTATAAGGGAAATACAAATCAAAGTCACAATGGATATCATCTATTATGAAGGTTAGTGTGAAAAAAAGACAACAGCAACAAATTTTGGACAGACTGTGAAGAAACAGAAACCCCTGTACTCTGTGAGAATATAAATTATTGTAGTAATGATGGGAAACAGTATGGAGGTTCCTCAAAAATTTAAACAAACCAAAACATAGAAGTGCCATATTATTCAGTAACTCCACTTTTAGGAATATCTCCAAAGGAAATCAAATCACTCACTCTTGTTTCAAGTTGTAATTAAATTGTGTTAATCAAAGGAATAAAAATATGTTATTTGCCTCTTTGACCTTTTTCAGGATTTCAGGTCCTGTTAAGTGGTTGACATTAAATTATATCATATTTTTGAAGAATGTCTACATGTGGTACTGAAATCTGAGGAAATACAGAAATAAACTGCTAGCTCTCAAATTATGTAGATTATCAATTGCTTTAAGTATACAAATAGTCTTCCTTCTGGCATTGATTCCATAGGGACCCCTTTGTGACAAATGTAATTCTTGCTTATCCTCTGAGAATATTATATTGAGGCTGCTACACATAAAAGCTAGGTCTTTAAATTTCTTGTTGGCTTTAAATCAGTTTCTTGTACAAGTGACTTATGGTTGTTATGAAAGTAGGGAAGGGTGGAGAAAAGGGTGATCTCAATATAACTTTGTAAGACATGAGATTCCATAATACACACCATCTTATTTTATGAATGACCTAAATTCAAAGAAGGAGAAATAGTCTTTGAGCAGAGGAAATACACGCTTATTCTCAATGGATGAAATTTTGAAAGAACCAGATTTTAGGAGGCATAGATCTTTTCTAAGGATATCATAGAAGTAAGGATTATCTCTCTTTTTTAACTTATTGTATGTTGCATAATTTATTCAAATAAATAAAACATGGATAACAAGAAAATAGATACCTTGTGTCATCTGGACTCACAGGTTGGTATTTTCAAGCAGATGTCATCCTATGATCATATCATGTGTGCTTGTAGAAAAAAGCACTTTGAAAACTGATGTGTGTATCCATCAGTGTGTGTACTTTTCATCTTTTGCAGTGTTCTATTTTGTATTTATGCATATAACATATATTAAGTCAAAGACACTGTTGTAAACATTGGATAATAAAATTCTCTGTAGGTTATACAATATATGTATTCATGTACTTTATTGCCCATAGAATCCATCTGTCGTATAATCATTGAATCCAAATTACATAAAATGTTCAGTTCATTGTTTTATGATTGCTCTTCCTAATGGAACTTTGTGCTCTAATTTTTTTGATATCTACATCTGTATCTATACCTATGTCTGTCTTTTGTGTATATATATACATACACATATGCCTATTGATGTATTATTATTGCTATTATTGCTATAGAATTCATATCCCACTCAATAGTTTAATGCATTACAGCTTGCTTCTTTATGGTGTGCTTTATAAGGTAAATCATTCAAAAAGCTATGTATGTTCAGTTCAAGAATTTTTCACTAGAATAAAGTTTTGGTAAATGTAGATGCCTAGAAAATAATTCTTCAGTTAGTGGTATTTGGACCACTTAGGTGTGTTTACATGATTTTGGTAAGCATATTAAGGGATAATTATTTGCTTCTTTAAGAGATCACATTATCTTCAGAAGAACTTATTTGAGACATAAGAAAATCATATTTCTCCTCAAGAGCTGATGTCTGTACTACTCAGTGTAGCTGCCTTGATGGGAGATGGGGGAGAACAGATAACTAGTAACCAAGGACTTCTCTACAACCAAATAATTTGCAGTGATATAGAGAGTCCTTCTTTTCTTTAGCCCCCACCTACACACCCATCACCTTTATCTGGGAGAGATCCCAAAGGCTTATTTGCCATGTAGGCTTAGCCCTCAGCTAGAACTATGAGAAGCATAAAGCAATATGATTTATTCAGTAGCTGATATTTTGGACATCATTAGGTCAGTTTACAGAGGGCTTCCCAGGTGGCTCAGTGGTAAAGAATCCATCTGCCAATGCAAGAGACACAGGAGATGCAAGTTTGGTCTCTGGGTTAGAAGTTCTCCTGGAGGAGGAAATGACAACCCCCTCCAGTATTCTTGCCTGGAGAATTCCATGAAGAGAGGAGCCTGGTGGGCTACAGTCCACAGGGTCGCAGAGTCAGACACAGCTGAGTGAGTGAGCATGCACACATGCAGGTCAATTTACCAATCAAGTATGAACAGCTCTGCTTGTATTAGAATGTGGGTTTCTGGAGGAATAAATGAAGGAGCTTAAAAAAGCCTATCTCTACAGTGAAATAACCTGTTTGAAGTATTGAGTATGGGAAAATATTGAATAGCATTAACCTTAATAGACATTCATATATATTCATATATATGTGTGTGTGTGTGATGTATATACATGTGCATATATATTTATAGGCTTTCCAGGTGGCTTTAGTAAAGAACCAGCCTGCCAATGCAGGAGACTTAAGAGACCTGAGTTTTATCTCTGCAGTTGGGAATATCCCCTGGAAGAGGGTGTGGCAACCCACCCAGTATTCTTGCCTGGAGAATCCCATGGACAGAGTAGCCTGGCAGGCTGCAGTCCATAAGGTGGCACAGAGTTGGACATGACTGAAGTGACTTAGTACACATGTACACGTATATGTATATATTCACATATGTGTGTATATGTATAGTTCTTGTTTATATTTTTTCCCAAAGAACATATAATAATGTCTTTATTTAAAGGGTATACAGTAGAAAAAAACAGGAAAAACTGACATCATAATACACCATGCTTCATATTAGACACATAGACAGTGTGACAAATGAGATCCAGAGGCATGGAATTTATTATTGTCATTTAAGAAGCCAATCCAATTGTGTCAAGATCATTCTTTCATTTGGAAATACTCCAACTGATATCACATTTTTACTGCATGCAACCCTATGAATTTTTAGTTATCCAGATTTAATATGTAACTCCAGGAGCTTGATTGCCTGCATTTTAACTTTATTTCTGTTAAATCAGGTGGTGGAGATTGTTTATTTCTACTACTTAAATCACCTAGACTGTGGGTTATGCAGTCTTCTAGTGAAACAAGAATTTTCAATAACTCCCAAAAAGTTTTACAGTGTCTCTGCTTAATTAATTACAGCCATGAAAAGTCATCTCTCTTGAGAGAAATACTGACTGAGAGATTAAGGGGGACTTTTCTAAGTCTTGCTCCAAAGAACATAGTTTCTGTTTATCACTGACATAAAAGCAGCTCGAAGAGGGAAGTCAAAACCCAAGATGGCTTTGGAAGATATTTCTGCATTCGAAGGAATAATATCTTGTATTATTCACCTTGGGGAATCTGAGCATGCTCTTCTTAGACTCCACTTTATCAAGTCATAAATCCATAGTTTAAATATTAACTGTGCGCTTTTCACATTGTGATACTGCATTTGGAAAAGTGTGAATATGTTAGCAACATAATTTTCAGGCAACTATCACAGGAAGGAATGGAAAGGAAAAATAAATCCTATGGAACTGGTGGTATGGAGAACTTACAAGTGACAGATGAAAATATACCGTCAGTTTATCTACAAATTTGGAACCATATAATCATTGGAAAATTAAATGTTTTTCATAAAGTTTTTACAGAGGAAACTGAAGCAGATAATTTTAGAATATTCTCAGGACAGTCATTTATAAAATTGATGTTTTGCTAAAATGGACAGTGGGGAAGTGAAGATTAAGTCGTTGATATGGAAAAATTGCCTTCATTGCCTCTTGCTTTCTCCTTTGATTTTTAAGTTCCCACCACTGACACTCTTGTCTGTTTCTGCTTGCTCCTGCTTCACAGTAATTTTTCTTGTTCTTTCCATTCCAAGAATGTCTGATATCCTAGATTGTGAGCTCCAAAATTTAGATATCAGTTTATGTAACATTTTCATCACCATCCTATTGTGATGTTTTTCTTGTAGAGTGTAATCACCTTGAGAAGAATATCTAATGTGTGTTACTTTATTCCCAGTGCCTAGGACATGATTGTTAGTAACTGCTTAACAAATAGTTGTTGAACTAAGTAAATATAGAAAATTTTTGTTGGAAATAAATAGATAAGATGACCTATATGCACCTATGATAATATGCAGTGACACATGAATGATCTTTATGTATTTGCAAACATAGTATTTGGTATGGTATTACACATTTTATTTCTCTGAATTTATTTCTAGTGAATTAAAATTCATGTGGTTATGAATTTGAATTGTTTTAGAAACAGATCATTAAGTGTCTTCCTCAACTAAATCTCCCATGTTTTCAGCTTCTGGTTGTGGTCATATTGGCATAGCAACTTTATCTTCAGAAGAACTGATAAAAATCAAAGAAAAAAACATCATGCCTCCTCTCAACACTTCTCATCCCTCTCCTGTCGCCTTCTCACTGATGGGCATCCCAGGACTGGAGCACCTGCATGTCTGGATTGGGATTCCCTTCTGCTCCATGTATGTGGTGGCGGTGGTGGGGAATATGACCACCCTGGCTGTGGTGAGGGCAGAGCGAAGCCTCCACGAGCCTATGTTCCTCTTTTTGTGCATGCTCTCAGTTACTGACCTGGTCCTCTCCACGTCTACCCTGCCTCGCATGCTCTGTCTCTTCTGGCTTGGAGCCCATGACATTGCCTTTGATGCCTGCCTGACCCAAATGTTCTTCATTCACAGCTTCACTACCATGGAATCAGGGTTTTTCCTGACCATGGCCATTGACCGCTATGTGGCCATTTGTTACCCACTGCGCCATAACACCATACTGACCCACACTCGCATCACTATGATGGGTATTATTGTGGTGATTCGGGGAGTTGCCTTCTTTTCTCCGCACCCCATTCTGCTCAAACAGCTGCCTTACTGCAGAACACGAACCATTGCCCACACCTACTGTGAGTTCATGGCTGTGCTGAAGCTGGCGTGTGTGGACACAGGGGCCACCTCACGTTACAGCCTCAGTGTGGCTTCTATCATTGGCTCATGTGATGCGATTCTTACTGCTGTATCCTATGTCTTCATCCTCCGCTCTGTATTCCGCTTGCCATCTCGAGAAGCTGGCTGTAAGGCTTTGGGCACATGTGGATCCCATGTTTGTGTTATTCTTGTCTTTTACTCCACAACTGGTTTTTCCATTTTCACTCACCGTTTTGGGAAAAATATACCTGCACATATCCATATTTTTATTTCAAATATGTATCTTTTGGTGCCCCCTTTTCTCAACCCCATTGTGTATGGAGTAAGGACCAAGAAAATACGGGAGCATGTTATTAAGGCACTAAGTGTAAAAGTTGCTTGACTTTAGTTGGATCAATGAAGTACATAGTTTAAGATATATAGAACTGCACGAGATGATGTAGGGAAAATAATTAAATGCTCTCACTCCTGTAAGCTGATTTGTACTTAACACCTGAAAGTTGTTATTTATCAGATGTGTAGAATATCTATGGATTCTAACTCAACACATTACTGTAACTTTTTTATTTAGTAAATATTAGTGATTAAGCTGTTAATCTCACTCTAAATACTCACTCACTACTCTTTTGGAGTAGGTACAACAGGGAATGAAAAATAGATAGAAGGATAGAAAACTTAAGTAGATACCTCTCCCAGCACACCCTCTCCAAAAAAGGAAAAGTTATCTAAGATCTACATGCTGAATTTTATAGACCAGACATTTTGAAGAAATCTTGAGTCCTATATATATGCCTGTGAATATTTAGAACCAGTAATAAGTGTTGTATCTCTGGCCTGGTTGAATGAAATTAAAGGCTTGAGAAAAATGAGCAGTACTAATAATACCCCAAAACTAAATAAATTTAATTAAGAAAACATGAGTACTCCCCTCAAGGGAAACACGCAGAAACAAAAATAAATTAATAAACTCATAAACGTGAATTTTTGTGAAGGTGTCAAGCATTGATGTTAGAGCTTCAGTGGCTTTTTAGAGCGATTATGATTGAGCCAGGAATATTAAAAAAATAGTATCTTGAATTCTACTGACTGTTAGAATGTAGTTCATATATTACAGATTTGATATTTAGTAGTTATAACTGTCAAACTGCCACATTACCAGGAAGAGAAAATAACCAGGTGCATGGGTAAGAGTACAAATCCCATACACTGTTGTTTTGCTTGGTAATAACTCAGGTGATTTTAGGACTTCTCAGGTGGCACTAGTGGTAAAGAACCCACCTGCCAATGCAGGAAATGTAAGAGATTCAGGTTTGATCCCTGGGTCAGGAAGATCCCCTTGAAGAGGGTGTGGCAACCCACTCCAATATTCTTGCCTGGGGAATCCCGTGGACAGAGTAGCCTGGTGGGCTACAGCCCATAGGGTCGTAAAGAATTGGGCACAACTGAAGTGACTTAGCATAGTGCAGCCCAAGGTGATTTTAGCAGATGAGAAGTTCTGTTTGGATGGTAGTCTCTGGATACTGCTCTGGAGGTTGTCTAAGAAATATATCAACTGTATGCCTTACAGAGAAGCTTTTAGTAAGAGAACTATTTTGATCCTTTGGCTGGACTTTGTAAAATGTCAGCAGATTCCTTAGACTCAACCAAAATTTCTATATCCACTTCCCCTAAAGTTGATCAGAATTTCATAGATCACATAATCACATTCTAAATAAATTTAAAAGATACTTTAAATCTTAGAATCTCAATTTTAAAATTTGTGATGTTTAAAATGTATGTCAGTCAGTTGTTCCAGATTAAGTGATTAAGATTCCTATTCAGGAAAACATTGATAATAATCAGTATGTTTTTTAATCAAAACTAGCAATCATGGATATGGGATTTCACCATATGTGAATTTCATTGTGGGTAGAATTAACAGAAGAGATCATAGAAAAAGAGAAAAGTGTAAACAGAAAATGATGACTGTGTACAGGGAAGGGGAAAGGACATTCAACTGGTGGTAGGGTTTGAACAAAAACTTGAGAAATGTGAAAAAACCTTGCTGCATATGAGAAAGAATCATGGTAGTGGTACTACAGCATCATAGATCATCAGGATTTAAAACACTAGACTTTATCTTATTGTATGAGTCCATTCTCCACAATTTTCTTTCTGGGCTTGGCAGTTCTTATTCTACAGGTCTGAAATAATATGAACCATTAGAATTTCTTAGCATTCTTTCCTCACATAAAACAGAGATCCTGTTACTTCTCATGAGAATGTGGATAGACCTCTTAATTTGAAACAAAGAACAATGAGGAAAACACATAATCCAATAGTTCTGATAGGTTCAGTGTATTTCCCACAGAGAAAAAGTTATGTGTTTATGGCTATATCTGTATATCTATATCTTTATCTCCCCTTAGGGCATAAAACTTAGAAATACAAACAAGAGATATACATATACTTTAATCTTGGAAGTCTTCTGTTTATTTCTCAAGTGCTATTATACCAAGATATATAACTGACTATTTTTCCTCTGTCAAAGAAAAAACATGAATATATGCCTTTATGCCATCTCTTAGAGCTTCAAAGAATTTATAAATATGTAAAAACAGTGCTTTTTTAGTGCACTGAAATGCTCTATTTTAGTCATAATGATATGTTAATCTGTTCATCAGACATATCACACATATGGAGAACTTATTTTAATATAGATACTATTCTAAGTGACAGTCATACCCTCCCAACCCACACACACTTGGAGATTTTGCCCTTTCTTCTATCCAGAGTTCAGTTCACTACTCACTTATCTTCAAAACTGAGATTGATAAGACATGGCTAGTCACCTGTATTGCTCTGAATCCTGTACATATCTTCCTCAGTGTCTGGTGGGATCACATACTTATAAATCCCTGATAAGTTAAAAATAGCATAGGTAAAAAATGCATAATACACCTAACCTACAGAATGTCATAGCTTACCTGAAATGTGCTCAGAACACCTACATTAGCCTACAGATGGGCAAATACATTTAACACAAAGGATATTTTATAACAAAGTGTTGAATATCTTATGTAGTTTATTGACTACTGTACTGAAAGTGAAAAACAGGATGGTTGTGTGGATGTACAGTGCTTGTAAACATGTTTGCTCTCATGATCACATGGTTGGCAGAGCTGCAGCTCACTGTACTGCCCCGCAGCAGGAGGGTATCTTACCACATATGGCTAGCTTTGGAAAAAAATCAAAATTCAATATTCACTATACTGTTTCTACTGAATGTATATCGCTTTGCACTATTATAAAGTCAAACAAAAATTGTAAGTCAAGCTATTAAGTTTCAGATTGTCTATATATAAGAGGTCAAGATTCAGTACATTCATTAGGATACTCCACTTTTTA
Source organism: Hydropotes inermis (assembly GCA_020226075.1). Classification (NCBI taxonomy): domain Eukaryota; kingdom Metazoa; phylum Chordata; class Mammalia; order Artiodactyla; family Cervidae; genus Hydropotes; species Hydropotes inermis. The sequence continues at coordinate 45,266,942 of CM035279.1, forward strand.
TCCCATGACTAAAATTAATTTCTAGTTTTATACATTGGCATTTTTTAGCAGTCTTAAGCTCAGAGTGGGCTTCCCAGGTGGCACAGTGGTAAAAAAGGTCTGCCTGCCAATGCAGGAGACTCAAGAAATGCGGGTTCAATCCCTGGGTCAGGAAAGATCTCCTAGAGAAGGAAATAGCAACCTATTCCAGTATTCTTGCCTAGGAAACCCCATGGACAGAGGAGTCTGGTGGGCTACAGTCTATGAGGTTGCAAAGAGTTGAACACGACTGAGCATGCAACCATCTCTCCCAAGCTCAGAGCAGAGAAGTATAAATAACTCCTTTGATGTTAGATCTTAATAGAATGAATTTTCATCCAACCACCTTTCTACTCCCTAGAAACTCAGGACAGGAGGTTTCCATTGTGTTCCTTTCCATCTGCCTAGTCTTGTTTTTCTACCTTTTGGTTCAGGTTGAGAAATGTGTTCTTGTGTTCATCATCAAGACAGACCCTACTTGGTATAAACCCACATATCTCTTCCTGAGCATGCTGTCTGTGCATGACCTGAAGTCTAGCACTGTAATCCTTCCCTTAATTATCACTCTCTTCCAGGTCAATGATAGAGATCAATTTAAAAACTTAATCTTACTTGGATATCATGCATCCACTATGAGACCACAGAAAGACAATGATGATTACCCATGAGAAAGCATAACAAAAAGCAAAAGCAAAATAGTTGAGTTGCAAGACAGGGAAGGATATATTGCACAAGTGGAGAAGTTGACAGTCCATTCATAGTAGCAGCAAGTCAGTAGTAACACATGAGCTCAGAAGCAGATAGACATGTTGGTAAACGTGTTGATGGGATCTTCTCTTGCTTCTTTTTTCTCAGTGAAAGTGGAATCTAGTTTATCATCTAAGAGTGGAGTTAGGGGAAGTGTGACAGAGGTTTGGATTAAAAGAATACAGGAAATAATTTTGAGGAGACTGAGAAATTGAAAGGCTTCAAAATTAAATGTAGTATTAGGGGCCCACTTGCTATAGTGAATATGAATTCAAAGTAAGACCAGTCACTTGGCTGTAGAAGATATTTTTCTCTAGCCATCTTTTTAGTAAAGTGTATGCTTGAGGTTTCTGTTATAGAAATAAGCCAAAGATTGCCTCTGTACATGAGCCTCTCTGACCTAGGGACCGTTCATATAAGAGGCTATGAGATTGGTGTCCCCACGGTTATTTAGATCACAACCTGTGTGATTGTATGCTGAACATCTGGACTGGCATCACAGTCATTGAAAAATATTTACCAGTATGATTAATAAGAAAGTGGAAGAATACAAATTGCTATAGAAATATAACATATAAATGTAATTTAGTATAAAAGAAAAGTACTTATTGAAGCAGTGACTTTCCATCATAACCTTAAAATGAATAGGAAATGAAAAGGCCTAGGGAAGTATCAAACATTGAAGCAAAAACATGAATCAGAATCTTAAAGAAGTCAGTGAAAGAAAGTCTGGACTTGTTGAGACTCAGAGAAACTTAAAGAAGAGCTGTCTAGCAGAAAGTGATGCCAAGAATCAACAAGACTATAAAGGTTCTTGTTGGTCCTTTGGGATGCTGTCAATTATAATCCATGGAAAGTTATAGACTTTAATTCAGGCATGCCTCAGTTTTAAATCTTAGTCATATAGTGATTAAGTAAATAAAATGTGGAGCTAGAGATATATGGATTCAGTTCCTAAAATCACCCTTCATTTGCTGTAAAAAGTTTACTTAAATCATTTAATCTAATGGTCTCACTGCTTCCTTGACTTTTTAGTGGTAATTACCTATTTACAAAGTTTGTTTTGAAGATCAATGAAAGAAGGGATTTTTAGCGTTAAATATAGGCCCAGAAAGTGATGACTTCTCAGCATATGAACATAATACTTTCTTATGATTCTGAGGTTTCCTCATATTTTCCCACAAATATATTTCATATCAAAGCACTCAGCAAACCTTTGGGAAATAATAATATCCTTATTTGTTATCTTAAGGAATAGTTAATATTAATTAGAGTAATTTAAGTCTTTTAATTTGGGAAAAGGCCCCATATCCTGGAGGACTATTGATTCCCCTGCCACCTACACTGTTGAATCCAGTGGGGTTTGATGCTGGGTATAATCCAGCTGATATTCAATGACCACACTTCTTATCACCTGCTTTCATGCAAGATGACTGTCTGGATTACTCTGAACTTCTAATTTGGGTGAGTTGATAGAGATACAGGACAGAAAAAGAGAGAAGGCAGCTACATTCAAACATCTGCATTTAAATTATGAGATCCTCAAAAAGTAATGTCCATCTCTTAAAAAATATCCTTAGTGAAGTTAAGAGTAAATCTTGTAGACATGTAAAACACTAAGAAGGTGTAGTGAACTCTGTTGATTATCTAAAGTATATGGAGCATATGGTCATAGATACTCCAAATAAAAGTTAAAGTAGCATTAAACTCCTTGACCAGGATAAGCTTTGAGGTCAGATTTCACTCTGAGCAAGGAAGAGCCATGTTCCTCCCAGTCAACATTAGATGTTAATCAGTCATGGCAAATGTTTGTGGGAGGAAGAATATTACTTTTGAACTAGATACTGCAAGAATGGTGGTTTGCAAAAGGAAGTTAATAAAAATGAGGGGGAGGAACATTACAATCAGAGAAGTATGTGAAACAGGCACAGTTTCACAAAGAAGCATGTTGTATTTGAGGAATAGTTAGAAGTTAGTTGTTACCCCCATGGGAAGTATAGAAATAATATCTTAAAATGCTCTGTGTAAGATAATGTGCTAATTTGTTAACATGCATTAACAGCATTTCATTTTCTCCACTTTACAGTTGAGGAAACCAAGAGAAAGATATAATCAGTGTATGTGCTGTGCTGTGTGCTTAGTCGCTCAGTCATGTCTGATTCTTTGTGACCCCGTGGACTGTAGCCCACCAGGCTCCTCTGTCCATGGGGATTCTCCAGGCAGGAATGCTGGAATGGATTGCCATTTTCTCCTCCAAGGGATCTTCCCACCCCAGGGATCAAACCCAGGTCTCCCGCATTGCAGGAGGATTTTTTACCATCTGAGCCACCAGGGAAGCCCATAATCAGTATATAGAACACAGCTAAAAGTTTTTATGGAAATACATGCATTTAATAAAAGGGCATAGGAAGAACCTGTGATAGGAATGAAAATAATCAGACGGGAAAAAAAAGATGAAAACAAGTTATACCATTACTTACGATAAGTGATACATTTCAAGATTTATTGGACTTTATTTCTTCTGAGTCAAATATCGTGGTCATTTAAAGTATTATGTAAATGATCATTTACAGAGCTCAGGACAGGCTGGAAAATTTTTCAGAAGACACTGGGAATATTTCTAATACAATGTATAGTCAGTTTAACAAGGTCTACGTTCCTCCCAAAATGCTGTATAATGTAAGTCATGTTCCAGTTTTGATGACACTTGATCAGACTATAAATTACAGTAGAGTAAATAGGACTCAATATTTATAATTACATTTATCTCAACAGATCCATTTCTAATTTATGGATATTATGTAGAGTATATTAGAATGGTTAAACGCAATTTTCTAGGATGATAAAAAGAATCTTGTTATTGGTCTATTCTTATTTCAAAATTAGATTTCAATTGCTTCATTGTAGATATAGAATAAAAACCTTTAAAATCGATAGACAATAATCATTTAATTCAGGGTGTAAATATTGATAGATGCTTAATAATAATAAAAGAAACACAATGGTTATTTAAATTAATATCTAAAATAATACTCTATAGATTATCAAGTTTAAATGAAAAAGGCAAATGTTGAAACATTCCCTTGAAAGTGTCTTAACAAATATGACTTTGAAATTATGAAAACTCTTTGTTGGTTGTTTTTACTATTACTTAACATCTGTGACAGCAAATACTGATTTTGGTGTAATGGAAATAACGTGAACTTTGCAGTCATGCAGAGTTATGTTAGAATTCTGATGTCTCAGCCATTCTTTCTGTGAGGTCATTGCATTATCTATAACACTCTGGGGTACTATGTTTTAATTGATACAATTTGAAAAATGTTATTTAGCTTACATTGCTTTTCCAGCTACAAATGAACATATACAAAGATTCCAGGAAAATGTATATATATATATATATATTTTTTTCATGTTAGGATCACTGAGTCTTTCTTTCTTTCCTTACTTCATTTAAACAATGGTAGTAACTGAAATCACACTAATAATGTATGAATCAAAAGTGGTACCAAGTGCATGGATCTTTGTAGTGATTAGTATGTTCAGATATAAGTGATCAAAGTAAGAAACAAGGCATATTGGGGGATCTACAGAAGAGTTAAGGTAGAAAGTTAGGATTTTTGAAAATTAAGCTTAAAATAAACAGGTATGTCAATTGGGACTATTTCACTGAAAAGGAGAGAACTTAATCAAGGTATGACTGTTAAAGCTCAAATTTTGTGAAGACTTTTATGCACAAAACAGATAAATCTGTAGAGCTCCATGGAAAGGGCAGTACTGTTTCACACCTCCTGAGGATAGGTTCTGTGACAGTACAAAGGAGCGTATGTAATGGACTAGGAAATGAGTAATCATACCTGAGAATATTTACTCTCAGAGAGTACTTCAGACATGTCCTAGAATATTATATCTCAGAATAATATTAATAAGAAAGTTGGGTTAGATGATTTCTAAGATCCTTTCCATTTATAATGCCTGATATTGTTTATCAAAAGATGATTTGACTTAAGTTGAAAGCAAATTGTGAATTTAAAAAGTAGTATTGAATTTTACTATACATAGATTGTTAACAGATTTAGAGTTTGTTTTGTTCTTAAATGTCTGAGATTCATGACTTGATTTAGAATTAGTACTTTGTGTCTGGTTGCAAGGTTTTTATTTTAGTAACTAGTGTTACTAAATTTTTTCACCCTGAAGTGTATTCTTGGATGTTTTCTAATGTGATGCTTTCGGATCTTCCAGACTTGTTTTTCGTTTGTTGCCAGATTTGGTTGTGATGATCTTGGCACAAAGCTTTTGCCATAAAAAGGAGGATTCTATCAGCAAGAGACAGAAAGCAACAGAGCAATGGGACCAGCCAATAAATCCCAAACATCTCCAGACACTTTCTTGCTGATGGGCATCCCGGGACTGGAGCACCTGCATGTCTGGATTGGGATTCCCTTCTGCTCCATGTATGTGGTGGCGGTGGTGGGGAATATGACCATTCTGGCCGTGGTGAGGACAGAGCAAAGCCTCCACGAGCCTATGTTCCTCTTCTTGTGCATGCTCTCAGTCACTGACCTGGTCCTCTCCATGTCTACCCTGCCTCGCATGCTCTGTCTCTTCTGGCTTGGAGCCCATGACATTGCCTTTGATGCCTGCCTGACCCAAATGTTCTTCATTCATAGTTTTACTGCTATGGAATCAGGCTTCTTTTTGTCCATGGCCATTGACCGTTATGTGGCCATTTGTCATCCACTGCGCCACTCCACCATTCTTACCCACACTTGCATCGCCAAAATGGGAGCTTCTGTGGTCCTGCGGGGAGTGGCCTTCTTTTCCCCACATCCTATGCTGCTCAGACAGCTGCCCTATTGCAGGACTCGAATCATTGCCCACACCTACTGTGAGTTCATGGCTGTGGTGAAGCTGGCGTGTGTGGACACAGGGCCCACCAAGCGTTACAGCCTCAGTGTGGCCTCTGTCATTGGTTCCTGTGATGGGTTATTCATTGCTGTGTCTTATGTCCTAATCCTTCGTGCAGTCTTTCGTCTTCCATCGCGGGAAGCAAGTCTTAAAGCTCTAGGCACTTGTGGCTCCCATGTCTGTGTCATTCTTGTTTTCTACTCCACGGCTGTCTTTACCTTCCTCACTCACCGTTTTGGCCACAATGTGGCCCCCCAAATTCATATCTTCATTGCCAATATATACCTTCTGGTACCACCTTTTCTTAACCCCATTGTTTATGGTATAAGGACCAAGAAAATTCGAGACCATGTTCTTAGTTCTCTAATGGTAAAGGCTGCTTGATTATACTGAAATTGTTTGCACAGATGTATAAGAATAAGGAGGGAAGAATATAAATGACTTATCCCATTTTCATAACTGACATGATGTCTTTTTCCACTGGTATCAGACATGTTATCAGATTTTAATGGGGAATAATGACCATACATGATATAAATTTCTCAATTCTAATTAAACTAGTACATTAATATATTCTGTGTGCCTTTGAATTTTGGGGAGGTTACTTAGAACCTGATGAACTTAAAGGGACTCTCCTCTTTTTATCGTGCTGGTGATCATTTATAGCGTTATCTAAGGTAGTAGTTTATTTTCAAATAGGCAATGATTTTAAAAGGAAGGAAATCCATGAGAACCTCAAAGAATTCCACATAAAGTATAGGCAATTGAAAAGTTAATGATGACTATAACTATCCATAGAAGAGGCAATATATCAGGGTTGATGTCCTCTGAATACAACAAGTAATTGTGTTTTATTCCTACGAATTGACAAACTGGACAAGTTGTCAAATAGAAATGTGGAAAAGTTCAACATAGCTATAAATAATCAAGTTCACAGATCTGTAAACACTGTATTGCTCAGAGTATTCTCTCTCCATCAAGAGTAACATGTGTCTGCAATTATTTTGTTACCTGAACCAGCATGGGATCTCTAAACCTTTATCCTGAAAACAAAAATTGCTTTATGCTTGATGTTACATACTTGGGAGTTTGCCCAGGGCATAGGCAGCCCACTGAGCTAGATTCAAGTATGCTGGTATTTATATGTAATATGTCCTTGTTCAGGGACGAAGTCTATCATTACAAATAATTTAAATTTTTAGTGATAATGCTACTGCTGACATTGAAAATGAAATTATTAAAAAGAATATAAATATTTTACCAGAAAAAATCAAATATTTGTTACTTTTCATTCCTTCACTTCTTGGCTTATACAAAATGGAAATTACTCTAGAGGTGTAACTGAGCAGTCCCTTGTGGGGCCTTCTGGGGTAGACCCTCCCCCCATATCCTCTACTTTGGCTCCTCTCAGAAGTACCTAGATAACAGTATCTAATGCACATTTCCTGAGTTGCTTTACTGATGTTAAAACCCCCACCAAATGGAAGAAATTAACTACTTGATGACCACAGGCATTAGCCTCCAGACCTACCAGAGCCTGAGGACTGATGTTAACCCTTGTGACACTGCCCCATTACCTCACCATCAAGTAATGAGAGAATTGCGCATGAGCTAACCAAGATCCCTGCAGCTCCTCTCCCTCATCTTGCTTTTAAAAATGGTCTGCAGAAACCCACTGGGGAGTTTTGAATGTTAACTATCCCAGACTCCTTGTTTGGTACCCTACAGTAAATGCTTTCTTCACCACAGCCTGGTGTCTGTAGATTGGCTTTACTGCTTGTGTGTAAGCGGACTCTAGTTTGGTTTGGTAACAGAGGTACTTAGAGTTACATGCTGGACTTCCCTGATCTGGTTTCTCTGTGTAATTTACTACTTTTAAAATATTATTTGTACTTTTTTTTCTTTTCTCACTATTTCCATCTCTTTGGTCTCAGAGCTTCATAGAGGTTAACATCTAAGTTCTCCATTCCTCTTTGACTATTAAATGCCATTGTTTAAGCTTTTATCATTTCCATTATGACATTTCAAGTTTCCACTGGTATCTTCAAGGAACTAATTTTTGATTACTATGTTCAGTACATTCTCTACATTGAGACCATAGTTATCCTCCTAACAATTTAAAACAAACAAATGAGTAATTGTGTCAGACCCATGGAAGCTCCAGGTTGGCAAAGCAGAGCTTTATGAATTACCTTTTCTACTGTTTCTCTTATCCTTCTTATATATTGCTTATACTCTTTATACTATTCATTAAAATTCTCACTTTATTTCAAACAGTAGTTCTCTTCATATGTTTTTGCTTAGAATGTTTCTCTCTGTCCCATCGTCTTTCTTACCTGGAGAGTGTTCCGTTATCCTTCAAGATACAGCTCCTGTTTAAACTCCTCAGAAAGATTGTTTCCTTGAATCAAACTAAACAGAAATTCTCCCTATCATTATTGTAAAAAATGAAATGATATGTTGTACTTCTGCCACTTCAACTCACAATATAGTTAGAGGTTAAGTGCATTGACTGTAGAATGAGAGTGCCTGGGTTCATGTTTCAGCTTTACCACTTGCCATCTGCGTGTACCCAGGCACTTTGCTAAAACTTTCTGGGCTTTGTTTTCATAATAAAACAGGGTCATGACATTTCCTTCTCCATAAAGTTTTAAGGATTGAATGAGTGAAAATATGTAAGATACATTAAATAGTACCACACAGTAAGCTTTTAATAAACATACATTAGTTAACATTGTGGATTATACAGACATGTATAATTTTTGTATATTGAATGCCCGACTTTGTGAGACATATATGTCTCATTTAAATATATGAATATATACATATACACACACATACACACATATATATGCTTCCCTAGTGGCTCAGTGGTAAAAATACAAGAGATGTGGGCTCAATTCCTGGGTCAGGAAGATCCCCTAGAGAAGGAAATGGCAACCCACTCCAGGATTCTTGCCTGGGAAATCCCATGGACAGAGGAGCCTGGTGGGCTACAGTCCATGGGGTTGTAAAAGAGTCCAACATAATTTAGCAACTAAAACAACTGCAACATACATATACATATATACATATATATATATATATATATTTACATGTTTGCTCACATATGCATGTGATTTAAATTATATAATTATCACCATAATCATCAGAATGTTAGTCTGATTTCATAAATGAGGAATTTAGACTTAGATTAAGTAATTTTCTCAACATCATCTGTTGATAAAGTGGTGAAGTATATATATTTTAAAAAATGAAAGTAGTTAATCCCATGGTTAAAGACTATCCTTTATTTACTTTTTATCTCTAACACCTCTCAGTGTCCTATGAACATGTGTGTTCAATGAATGCTTCTGAATCAATGAAGCCATAAGATGTTGAATTCATTTGTCATATTTCAGAGCTCCTAGTTTTGTGATAGTTATAATTAAAGAACTGAATTAAAAACATAAAGACAGGTTTTAGTGATATTTTTTGTAAGATAATGAAGAAAAATTCAATGACAAAAGGGATAGATTCCCTGAGAGAATCTCTAGGGAAATTTAATCTTTAAGAGTATTTGTGATTATGTTGGATGTTTCCAGAAGGTAAATTGCAAAGTCTGGACCTTCAAACTGTATTAAATTTTATAGTATGATAGATCATTGAATCTAATTAAAATATAATTCCTGATGAGGTAATATATTTTTATGTGTTAAACAAGATTGTTTATATGTTAGATTAGGAAATATGAACTAAGCAGTTAGCTTTTATAGGTTATCTACCAATGGCTCTCAAATTGCAAATGTTCAACAGTAACTGAAAGAAGAAAGGAATAGGCCTAACTGACTCCATCTTAAAAAAGAAGGAAATTCCATCTTGCATTTTCAGTGAACTTTGGACTACATGCCTGATAACCATGGGGATAGCATACCTGTGGCTGAACTGGCCTCCCGGACTGGTCAACACCAGATTCCATACCAAGATTTCCCATCGTCAAAAAGAATGTAATAATCCCCTATGTAGTCAATCACTTTTGTAATCTTTATGGCTCCCATTGGTGTATAACCAGCTGACCCTTCTGACTATGAATCATGGCTGTAACTGATTGTATCACCCTTTAACACTTTCCAGCCTAGTTTTAAGGACTTTGGGGATGTGGACTTGCACACTACACTTAAGGTATATAAGGTTTTCACAAAAGTCAGTCAGGGTCCCTGGCTAGAGGAAACTCTGCCTTGGACCCACCAGTGTAATAAACTGTACTCCACTATCCACACTGTCATTCTGAGTGAGTTTGTTTCCTGGAACGTTTGTCTATAACATAATAACAACCACACAACTATATAGCCAAGATCCCTGCATTAAATTCTAGTCAATGGGGAGAAGATATAAAACTTATTCATATATTCATACAACAAAAGAGTATTTATGAAGTGGCTAAAATGTTCCAGGTTGTGATAGATTCTAATGAGAGGTGAGCAAAAAAGAAATCCACATGTCAGGGGGTTTATATTCTGTTTGAGGTAACATGACTTAAAGTAAGTGATGTTCAAATGCATAGCTACATTGGATATCCAGTGCTATCAAGTAGAAATATGGACTTTTATAAAGGCAACTAACATCAGTTTTGATCTGGTCTAGGGGAATCAAGGAAAGTTTCCTTTAAAAAGACATTTATGTGAGTGTTGAATGGGAGATAACTAGCTGAGGGAAGCAAGAGAAAATGTGGGGGTGGTGTTAAAGGTAAGGAGAACAGTATATGTGAACATGTGTGGATTTAAGGTAGATTTTTAGATAAATATTTAGGTAGGCAGAGTCATCTTACATTTGAAGAACTGAAGGAAGTTCATTCATGGGATGGAGTACAGAGTGGATTGAAGAGTGATGAGGACTGCTAAGAAAGTATCATGAGAGCATGGGGTAGGCTTTCTGAGAATTCACAATTTTATCCTAAAAACAAAAGGAAAACAATGGAAATTTTATGAACAGGAGTGACATAATCAGGTTTGTGTTTTAATATAATCATTGTGGCTGCAATGAAGAAAATGGGTTGAGGCAGAGTAGAAGGAATGACTAGAAAAAAAAACTTTTAGGAGTTTATAAAATTTTCAAGGACAACATGATGATAACTTGATCCATGTTGATGGTCATCATGATGAAAAGAATTAAATTGATTTAGTACCCTGAATATACTTTAGGACTTGGCTTAATGAAGACTTTGACAGGCTCACACATTTTATGACTGTTGCTTACCCTAAGCCTAAAGTTTGAATGGATGATTGATGAAGAACCTTTGTGTATTTATGTGTCTTTGTGTGTGTGTGTGGTGCATTTACTGATTTAAAAAATATTTGAAGACTTATACAATTTTCCAGGCAGTGGGGAAATAGTGAACAAACAGCTCCCCAGTCATTGTCTCCAGGATATTTACATTTGACTACTTCTTGCATTAAAATAATTGTTACCAATTTCTTCCGCTTTTATATTTACTCTCAAGTTGAGCTTTTGACTTCTGCCAAGAGTCTTTCTGAAACTCAGTCTCTCCTAAACCTAGTATTGTGCATTTTTTTTATAGAGCTCATCTTTTCTTTTACCTGAATCTCACTTCTCTATATTATTTTTCTTTTTACGTATCTCATTTACCAAACAGTGGTCTTAATTTGGTTAATTAATATTTTATTTACTGCATACTTTTTTGCCAGCTTTTTATGGATCATTTTTGTATCTAGGGAATAAAGACTTCTAATTTCAGTTTCAGTTTTGTCTGTGGAGGTCCCAGTGCCACTGGAAATTAAAATGATTTAACCTGTTGGTTTTGAAGCAAGCCATAGTAATTTATATATAATTATAGTTGCAGTTGGCCCTGCCTCTTGTTGTCCCAGGTGTTTTTTAATTTTCATTCTAAATAATTTTTTAATCCTTACTCCTCCCTGGGCTTCCTGAACCATACCATACCACATGCCACAACACACCAGCAATTAGTTTTGCAGTGCTTCTGAACAATTTTTATCCATCTATACTCTCCTCATTAATTGGCTCTAGGATTTGTTCTCCAGAATAGCAAAGCTAAATAATGTCCCTTGCTTAACAGAGAGGCCACTAAGGACTCAGGTGGGCCAGGACAAACCAGCATAAATCTGCCTCTAGCTCAGACAGTCGTCTTATTCTGGACATCAACAGATCTTCTGCACACCTCAAGAGGACAGTGGCTTTCCTGGTCCCAGTCCCCCTATGACCAAATTCACAACCATCTACAGGTACTATGCTAGGAAAAGAGAGAAAAATGAGGAAGGAAAAGAGTACAAAATCCTGAGATGCACAAAGTCATATAGGATAGAGAGATTCTCAAATCTTTTCATCGAAATACCATAGTCACTAACCCTTATACAGTTATGGTTGAGATTTGTAATCTTTAGATTGCCCAATGACATCCATTAGAAAATAATTAGTATCTTCGTAATTTTTAAATCTAAATTTATGCTTCCTTTACTCAGATTAATATTTATATAGCTGTTGCTGGCAGTACTTAAAGCTCGAATAACATCCTAATGCCACCACCACATGGATAATTTTTATTTATACTATTCCTGATAGATGACCATGTAAATTCTACCTGAAAACTCCCACTGATAGTGAGCTTCTAATTTCCCAGGGCTGTCTTTTCTTCTGAGTTTGTGGTAGGTTTCTTTCCCCTACTGAAATAAAATGCACCTTTAAAAATATTTTAGCCTCCTTTATTTGTCCAGGTATCTATGTCTGGTGACACTAAATATATATTTTTCCCCATAGCAGGTAATGAATCAAAAAATCATAGGGGACTATACTCAGTATTTTATAATAATCTATAAGGAACAGGAATATGTAAAAATGGATATATATATATATATATATATATATATATGTATGTATATATAATTGAATCACTTTGCTGTACACTTGAAACTAACTTAACAATATAAATCAACTATACTTCAATTTAAAAAAAGACAAACTCTTTAATATTATTTTTCTTAGAAAATGTATGTTTCAATTTTTTTCTCTATGTGTATTTTTAAAACCATCAATGCACTTTCAAAAGATGTTTTTCAATAACACTGAGTAGAGACATAGAATGCACAGTTCTTATTTTGAACACATTGAACCTGACAGATTTATGAAAAGTTGTTAGAGGAGGCTACTTTGGGACAGCTCTATGAAATATTTAATGCTGACCTCAGTGGCCATGAGCAAAATGAAAACTTTCAAATTACCTTCTCTTGGATGCTGATAAATTGACATGGTGCTTAAAGTACACTGTCTTTTCTATTATCACCGCCAGGTTTCTGGGTTCTGGCTTTCTAGTGTACTCAGGCCTTCAGATGAGGTCTCCTATTGTAATTAGAGATGGATTGCTGAGATCAGGAGGAAATGACTTTCTGGTAAGGATCCATAAAGTACTGATTAAAGGTTATTTATGGAAAGACACTATGGTAGAAAGGTACATAGGTTGAATGTAAGTTTATGGCCCTTCCAACCTTGTGTAAAATGCTTTTTTAGAAAGATGACTTGGAAATGGGATTTTACAGGCTGCCAAATCATTTGTACTTCGTTAGAACCTAGTGATAATAGCTATGGTAAAATAAATAGCACACTTCTAAGGTAAAAAAAAAAAAAGATTAAGGATAAAATTACATATTTTATCAGAGACATCACATATTCCTTCTTATGGTATCCATTCAAGACTAGTTATTATCCTGATTACTGTTCTTTCCAAGAAAACCACAAAGCAAAAAGGACTTTATTTTTGGCATATTTCACTTAATCTTTGTACTTTATTGAAAAAGAAGAAAATTTGCATTTGTAGAGCACAGAAACATTAAAAAGAATTAGGCCAGAAACATTGCACATTTTATACAATGTTGGGATTTAATGATAGACTTAATTCTCACAGCAAGTTTTGCAAGGTAAACCTCATGTCATTTTTGAGATGAGGAAAGAGGCTCAAAGCCTTGAACACTTTATGGTCAAGTCACTTAAACTAGTGGCAGGGTTGAAATTGTATCACAGCCACCTTTATCTAAAGACCTTATTATTTTTACTATACCAGGTTACCTTCTAGGAGACCTGTCTGTCATTTGGCTGTGGCTTGCCTTTTACCAAAGGTGATTGATACTTGAAATAATTAGATCTTCATAAATCAATTTATGATGTATAATTGTTGTGTACTTTTTGCCACTCTGTTTTGGGATCCTAAGTATTTAGAGTAAATTAATTGGCAAAAAGACAAATAATCCAAGTTTGTCAAAACAAAAAAAGGACACATATTAATATTGCTGTACTTTGTGATTGTGGTACAGTTTTTCTACAGTGTTGTGTTGAGTCCTACTGTGCCTCAGTATGTATCAGCTATATGTATACATGGGCGTCCCTGATAGCTCAGTTAGTAAAGAATTGACCTGCAGTGCAGGAGACCTCAGTTCAATTCCTGGGTCAGGAAGATCCTCTGGAGAAGGGAGAGTCTACCCACTCCAGTATGCTGGCTTGGAGAATTTCACGGACTGTATATATCATATATCCCTTCCTCTTCAGCCTCCCTCCCATTCCCCCATGCCATGTGATTTTATTTTTTAAAGCAACTTTGTGTTATGTTTTTCCATCTCTGTATTTTAAGCATCTGTTGAAGCTTCTATTTTTTCTGTGATTGCCATTTATAAATATTATATAATTGGAATATTTCTAATAAAATGTGAAGTCCAGACCTTAATAGTGAAATTTAGTATTGTATGATCTTTAACCTATAGCTGTCATCAAATAATTTGTAAATGTGCATTTCTATTTAAAATAGTTATATATATTAATATATTTAACAAATATAGTCTTATTTATTTAGAAATATGTTACCATTAACTTCTAAATTATGGTCGCTATAAAAAAACACATAAATACATATATATATATAAAATTTTAATACAAAATTATTATCTATTGAGGTATTTTTTGACTCTACCTTTGTCCTTCAAAATATCAGTTATTCCTCCAGAAAACCATATTTTTCAGATATCAGATCAGCAAATTTCCTAGGTTATTGGTCATAATCAGAAACACTCCAGAGAAGAATTCTAAAGCACCAAGGCCAATCTCGAGAACTGAGGACCTTCGGATGATGAAATGCAGCTTCTTGAGTGAAAACCATGCTTTCTAGCTCATCCACATCCCTACGCCATGCCTGTAATGAAGATATTGGGTCTCCTTTCAGGTCCTGTTCTCTGGGGGTGGGGGGGGGGGAAAAAAACTCTCCTACAGGTTTATATACATTGAATATTAAACAGGATCAGATCAACAGGAGAATTTACACAACAGAGTTGGTATTTTTTTGTTGAGAATTTTTCCCTGAGACTGCTTCTCCCTCCTGCAGAGAAAATAACTGAGAAGTATCTCCCTCCTTAACTCCATTAGCTGCAACATTTGTTTGTTCACTAGCTGGTAAATTTTGGTTATCACCATAAACTACTAGAGTACCCAGCATTTTAGCCTCAAATGATGCAGTGATTTCAAAATATCCCTCCTTTCTTTCTCTCTAGGAATCAGATCTTGAGGAGGTCTGGAGAGGGATGTCCTCTTGCAACAACTCCATAGCTCAGCCCTTGATATTTGTCCTGGCTGGAATTCCTGGCCTGGAATCTTCCCATGGCTGGTTCTCTGTGCCTTTTTTCTTGGTATTTGTTGTTGCTGTCATTGGCAATGCCACCATTTTATGTATCATCATGGTGGAGAAGAGTCTTCACGAGCCCATGTTTCTCCTCTTGGCCATGCTGTCAGCTGTTGACCTGTCTCTTGTCAGTGTCACTGTGCCCCGCATGCTGGGTATCTTCTGGATGAATTCCAAGGAAATCAGCTTTAATGCCTGCCTCACACAGATGTTTTTCATTCCTTTGTTTTATGTCATGGAGTCTGGGGTCCTTCTGGCTATGGCTTTTGACAGATTTGTGGCTATCTGGCACCCTCTGAGATATACAACTGTCCTTAGTAACAACCTGCTTGTGAAGATGGCACTGGCTGTCCTGGCAAGGGCAGTGGCAGTGCTGACCCCAGCACCCATCCTGGTGAAAAGAATGGAAAGCTTCCAAACTCACATCATTGCATACTCATACTGCGCCTACATGGCTGTGGTGCAAATAGCCTGTGGAGACGTCTCTGATCACATTGTCTATGGCCTTATGGTTATTGTAGCATCTGTGGGATTTGATCTGTTTTTTATCATTCTGTCATATGGGCTGATCCTTCATGCTGTCTTTCGGATACCCTCTTGGGAGGCACGGGGCAAAGCTTTCAGCACATGTGGCTCTCATCTTTGTGTCATTGCTCTCTTTTATTCCCCTGTTATCTTTTCTGTCTTGGCTCAGATTTTAGGCTATCATATGGCTCCCTACCTACAGATTATCATTGACAATCTCTACTTCTTGGTGCCTCCCATGGTCAACCCTTTGATTTATGTGGCTCGGACCAAGCAAATGCAGGAGTGGGTGCTGCGAATCTTCCATTGTCAAGGAGATTGATGTTGGTACCTATGGAGCTGGAAATCATGTTAGGTTGTAGGCAGAGATAATTCCTGTCATAATTGGGCTTAGTGAGGAAAGATATAAACCAAGGCAAGAGAAGGATTGGTCAGTGTGGAAATGTAGCAGGGGCATGTCCTTTCCATCAAGATGTAGTTGTTATGAAACCTTCATAGCAAGCAATCCTCCCTAAATGCTTATGTGTAATAAAACAGGGGAACATTTTGTAATTAATTTTATTGTTTATCTATTTCCATCACATAACATAAATTGGAATTATTTTTTTCAAATGAGGTAAAATGAATTTAGGCATGTATCTTAAGTCATGTGGACAAAAACAATTATCCAAAGTTTTTGTTGATATAATGATTTTTCTTCTGCATTTATGTTTCAGATATTTCACCAACAGAATTATATATCATTGAAAATAATCCTAAGTGAAATAAATATGTATAAGTATCCATGACCATATCAATAAATACTGAGCTCCTTTTTTTTGTCTGAAGGGTGTTAATAGAGAAGTGTCATCCTTAGAGAGTTACTCAGTGTCAGAACATAGAACCAATATACAGTAGATTGGACTTGATAGGTAAGACTTTACAAATGGAAAAAAAAAAAGACAGCCTTAGTTTTTTTTAGTAACCTCCATTTCCATACTGTTTTTCATAGTGTTCCACCAATTTACATTTCCACCAGCAGTGTATGAGGGTGATCTTTTCTTCATATCCTCACCGACACTTATTATCTCTTGCCTTTTTGATGATAGACATTCTGATTAGTATGAGTTAGTATCTCATTATGGTTTTGACTCATATTCCCCATAGAATTAGTAATGTTGGACATCTTTTCATGTGCCTGTTGGCCATCTGCCATGTGATCCAGCCATTCTGGGTATTTATCAAAGAAATATGAAAGTGCTAATTAAAAGCTGCATATGCATACCATGTTCATCACAGCATTGTTTACAATAATCAAGACATGGAAGCACCCTAAGTGTCTATCAACAGATGAATGGATAAAGATATGCTGTGTGTATATATACATATATATACATACACATGTACACACACACACCTATAATCAAACACTTTTTGGTTAAAAAGAAAGGGTGAAATCTTTTTATTTGTGACAACATGGTATTATGTTGTCATAATACCATGAAGGTATTATGCTCTGTGAAATAAGGCAAAGAAAAAAAGAAAAATACCATATTGTTTCATTCATATGACAAATGTAGATGAATAAATGAGTAAATAAAATTAAAACAAAAACAGAAATACAGAGAACAGAGTAGTGGTTACCAGAAGGAAGAAGGGTGGGTGAAGGGTGAAATGGGCAAAGGTCAACCGTATGATGATGGGCAGAAAATAAGTATTAAGTGGTGAGCACACTGTAGTGTGTATAGAACATGAAATAAAATATTGTACATGCACATCTTATATAGTGTTATAAACCAATTTTTAAACGACTCAAAGAAGCTATTTTTTTTCTCTAACTTCACTTTTTTCCTTCCACCTGTCCAACCTCACAGGTTTTCACAAACCAGAACACCCAAATCTGTGTCTTAAACCCTGAGTTATAGCTGTGTTCCAGAAAACATTGCAACAATGCTGTGAACCACTCTTCTCTTCATATGCACCTTAAATGTAAATCTTTCCAAAATATTTCCTTATCTCCTTGCCATCTAGATTGTTCCTCTGTAGTCTTCATTTTTGTTCTTTTGACCTGAGTTAAATTAAATGCAAAACCTTTGAATTACTTATTTCCTACCTTTTATCCAACCAGTGACTAATATTTCTTTGCACATCTCCTCTGTCTTTTTTCTATCTTATATTTTCACTACTTTCAATCTCTGTGCTACAAAATTCTAACTGACCTGCCTATATTCAGTTTCTCTCATATTCAAAACTTTCATTAACTCTTCACCCACCTGGAGTCATCTTTTTCAAACAGATGTCTCATTTTGTCCAGTTAAAATCTTCAACAGCCTGTTCCTTAAGATAATGGCTTAACTCCACAGCATGGCATTCAAGTTATACATTACTTGACTTCAAGCTGCCATGCCAGGTGTTATACTTTCACTAAATCACTGAATAGGCATCAGTCTAGCCAAAACTGACTGCTTTATTTGTAAAGAAATAACACATTACTGCTGTTTTAGCTCATTCTCCGGCTACTTAGGAAGCATTTTCCTTGGTCTTAGTCAAAATTCTTCCCACCTCAAGATACTTTCTTCAGTTTGTTTTCCTTAATGCTTGTCTTCAAACAATACATGCCAGTCTGTACTGCCAGTTTCTTTGGCATTCAGTCATCTTTGATCTTTTCTATAGTTCAGTTTTAGTCTGCATTCTTTAACTTTATTTTTAATTTATTTATTTAATTGAAAGACAGTTGCTTTACAATATTATGATGGCTTTTGCCATATGTCAACATGAATCAGCCACAGATATACATATGTCCCTCCCGTCCTGAACTCACCTCCCTCCCCACCCTATCCCTCTTACATTGACATTTCTTCAAGGGCAATGGCATGCCCAGAAATTGAAATTTTCACCTCATGCAAACCAGTTCTAAACCCTTGTCATAGTTTTTTAAAAAATATTATTAAACACCAACTCATAAACTAAGGGACCTATACATGCAAATCATACCCATATTCATACATCTAATGTTTATAGCATAGACACCCTCAAGTCTGTTTAGAACAAATATCACACAGATGATATTTACTCATAAATATGTACAAATAGACATGCTATTTCCTTCATAAACAGCCTTGTGATCATCTTATTTGTCTATAAACTCCTTTTTTCTGGAATATGATAGCATATGCATATTTGTATTCATCTATACACCTCACTTGAGATATGCATACATTCACAGGAACTTCTGTATGCACATATATCTGATGTACACACCAATTACATCATCAGTAGATATGAAAAACCACTATAAACCCCTATCAAAGGTTCTATGTCATGGTCCCAAACATTTGTAGTGTTGTCTCCGATGACTATTTTCAGTGCTTCCCACATTAATCTCATACATGTAGTCTACTCTCAGTTTTTTGAATTTTTTTTTCTATAGAGATTCCAAGGTAGTCAATACACCGTCACTTATGTATACAGGAATTTATAGGAATTGATGAGAGAGCCAGGACATACCAACACATCTGTTCCTTTTCAAGACAACACAACTTATTCTGCACAGTTTTCTCCCCTCATAATTTAAGAGGTTAGGTTCTCATCTGGCCCATACTCCACTGTGAAAAAACTCTCAATCTATTCCAGGTAGTATACCAGAAAAAAAAGTGGATTGGGAACAGGTATGGAATGGTAAGTTATATAGAAGAAATAAGCACTTTTCTCTAATTAAATACCCCCCAAACCATTCATTTATCAGTTCATATTCTCATCTACAAAAAATAATTATAACCATTGTCAGCATCTGCCAATAATAACATTTTGTAGAATGTGGTATCTTTCCACTATACATATTACGACAGACAGTGTCTTTAGAATTAATAAAAATAAATTAATTGCTGGCAATCATTTCTGATGCTTTTGACTCAACCCAGCTAGTGGTAATACTTAAAGTTTCTGTGTTTTTCTTATATGAAGAGTGGGAGATTGTTAAATAAATATCCCATGTTTCTGATCCCCCATTGGAACAATTTGTAGGTGTGTTTCTTATATTTTTCCAGTACCGCTAGCAGGAAAAAGCTCTCGTAATCTACAGCAGTAATCTGCTCAGTCATGATTACTTTATTAGCTTCTCTTCACTGTTTTACTTGCTTCCTCTCTCGCAAGATTTTTCATGTATCAATCCCCAGTTATACCACATACACTAAAATTCTTGCTTTGGTTTGCTTTTGGGAGAACTCTTGATAGGGCCATTCTAATGTCATACTTGGGAGAAGGCAATGGCACCCCATTCCAGTACTCTTCCTGGAAAATCCCATGGACAGAGGAGCCTGGTAGCCTGCAGTCCATGGGGTTGCTAAGAGTTGGACACGACTGAGCAACTTCACTTTCATTTTTCACTTTCATGCATTGGAGAAGGAAATGGCAACCCACTCCAGTATTCTTGCCTGGAGAATCCCAGGGACTGGGGATTGCTGGATGGTGGGCTGCTGTCTATGGGGTCGCACAGAGTTGGACACGACTGAAGTGACTTAGCAGCAGCAATGTCATACTTACCTGTTTATTGTTTGAGACCATCATGAGGTAAAACTTTGATCTTTTATTCCTTCTCTAAGAAATAGTATAGATCATTACTTTGATCAATATCAACAACCTCAGATATGCAGATGACACCACCCTTATGGCAGAAAGTGAAAAAGAACTAAAGAACCTCTTGATGAAAGTGAAAGAGGAGAGCAAAAATGTTGGCTTAAAACTCAGCATTCAGAAAACTAAGATCATGGCATCTGGCCCCATCACTTCATGGCAAATAGACGGGGAAACAGTGGAAACAGTGGCTGACTTTATCTTTTTGGGCTCCAAAATCACTGCAGATGTTGACTGCAGCAATGAAATTAAAAGACGCTTGTTCCTTGGAAGAAAAGTTATGACCAACCTAGACAACATATTAAAAAATAGAGACATTGCTTTGCCGACAAAGGTCCATCTAGTCAAATCTATGGTTTTTCCAGTAGTTTTGTATGGATATGAGAGTTGGGCTATAAAGAAAGCTGAGCGCTGAAGTATTGATGCTTTTGAACTGTGGTGTTGGAGAAGACTCTTAAGAGTCCTTGGTCTGCAAAGAGATCCAGCCAGTCCATTGTAAAGGAAATCAGTCCTGAATATTTATTGGAAGGACTTATGCTGAAGCTGAAACTCCAACACTTTAGCCACCTGATGTGAAGAACTGACTCATTTGAAAAGACCTTGATGGTGGGAAAGATTGTAGGTGGGAGGAGAAGGGGATGACAGAGGATGAGATGGCCAGATGGCATCACTGACTCAATGGACATGAGTTTGAGTAAACTCCAGGAGTTGGTGATGGACAGGGAGGCCTGGTGTGCTGCAGTCCATGGGATCACAAAGAGTCGGACATGACTGAGTGACTGAACTGAACTGAACTTACCTTGATCATCAAGGGGAAGGAGACAAACAGCTGTGGTCAATGACAAACCTGAGCTAAGACTTATTGGTGTTCATGTGGTGGCATATATGCTCTCAAGCTATAGACACTGGACAGTAAGATATGATGTGAAAGTGAGACTAAGGGAGAGATGGCTAAACATCAGAGTATTAGGGGTTTTTTTGTAATATTTTTTGAGTTGTATGGATAAAAAGAGTGGGGTAAAAAGAAACGGTTCCATGTGCGTCATCAGAGAACTAGCTCACATTAATGGACAGCATCTCAAAATTTGTCAGGGTCTCCTAATGACCTTTTGGAAAAAAATAAGTTCATAGGGAGTTTCAATAATACAGACAGAAAATGAACTCCTTCTAAAGCCATCACAAGCAATGCTAGTCAATAGGAACTTTGAAAAGCTGAATTGTTCACATACCCAATAAAAAGGTCTGTGTTTGGGCTGTCAAATGGGGTCAAGTATCCTATTACTTGGGTGTTAATACATAACTAAATAATGCAGAATGATTTGTATAATTTTGATCACTGATGAGGGGCTTCCCTAGTAGCTCAGCTGGTAAAGAATCCACCTGCATTGCGGGAGACCTGGGTTTGATCCCTGGGTTGGGAACATCCCTTGGAAAAGGGAATGTTTACCCACTTCAATATTCTGGCCTGAAGAACTGGTGAAGGCATATATGATTCTGCTTTTCATGAATCAGATGCTCAAGGAAGTTAGATTCACACATATCTGCACATACTCCTCCATAACTACTAAGTAATAGTGTTTTAAAAACTAAGTTCTGTTTAATGCAATTTCATCATTTTAAATGAAGCATTATTCAAATCTCACATTTGCCATGACTTTCTATATGAGATCTTCTCTGATTCCCTAAAAAAATCTAAAGTAGTTACTTCTCATATGTGAACCAAAATCTTTTGTTCTTAACATAGCTTAAGTAAAATTAAATTAATCTTTTTAAATAATGGATATATCTTTGTCAATCTTGCACATCCAAAAGATAAACTGCCTGTTGATATTACAGGAAGATACAAGGAATCTTGTGTCTTGTTTCCTTGTAAACAAGAAAAGAAAGGGGAAAAGAAGAGAAAAGAATGATGGAAGGAAGGCAAAAAGATGAAGAAAGTAAGGGAGAGATGAAAGGATGATGAGAAGTTATGAGATACATATATTTTTTTCACCTAAATTTATCTCATATTCTGATTGTTTCTGTTTTGGGAATATACATTCTTTAATGGAGATCATTATGATGTAAAAATCTCATCAAAATAGATATTATACAAGAAGTTTTCATCTTAAACCTAAAAATATATTTTTTCCTGTATAATATTATTTTTAGATTACTACTGGGAGTCATGCTTCAGAATACAAATCTGAGCAACTCGGTTGCGGATCTCCGTGGTCTTCACACCATAGACAATGGGGTTAAGGGCAGGGGGAACAAGCAGATAGATGGTAGATAAGAATATATGAGTATAGGGTGATACATGTCCAAAACGGTGGCTGAAGAAGGAAAAAAAAGCAAGGATATAAAACTCTAGGAAGATGACAATATGGGAAGTGCAGGTATTGAATGCTTTGAGTCGTGCCTCCTTCTGAGGAAGGTGAGAAACAGCTTGAAAAATAAAAATGTAGGAAATGAAGACAAAAATCAGGTCAAAACCCAGAATCGCAAAGGCCACAAAAAGCCCATATGATTTGTTAATGTGGACATCTTCTGCAGCCAACTTGACCACAGCCATGTGCTCACAGTAGGAATGGGCAATAACCACTGATTGGAAAATTTGCAGTCGTTTTAGTAGAATGGGTAAAATCCCAACAAGCACCATTGTCCGAATTGCCACCATCAGTACCATCTGGGCTAGAAAGAGAGGTGTGAGGATTGATGCATGCCTCAAAGGATCACAGATGGCAATATAGCGGTCGAAGGCCATGGCTAACAGTATGCCAGATTCCATGCCCTGCAAAGCGTGGATGAAGAAGAGTTGGGTGAGGCAAGCATCAAAAGCCATGGAATAGGAGCCAAACCAGAAGATAGCCAACATCTTGGGAGCAATGGCTACACAGAGTCCTAGGTCAGTGGCTGCCAACACTGCCAAGAAGATGTACATGGGTTGGTGAAGACTGTGTTCTGTTGCAATAATGATTATTAAAATGACGTTCCCCAGCAGAGCCACCAGGCACACACTAAAGAAAGGAAATCCAATCCAAAACTGCACATGCTCTAGTCCAGGGATCCCAATCAGGATCACTGTCTTCGGGTTCAGATATGACATGTTAGTAGATCCCATAAGGCTCATGAATCCTTTCCTCACCACTGATCCTGATATCTCTTCACAGACAAATTATGGATGGGAAGGAAGAGGAAATTCTCTTTGTTATTACTTGTAGTTCATGAAAAAAGTGGATGGAAATATGGCCACATGACATTAAATTTTTGGAAATCAGTTTAAATCAGCATGATAATAGAATTCTTGAATAGCTTTTCCACATGCCAGTATGGATATTTATGGAGAAGGAAGATGAGTCCAATGTTTCTCACCTAGAAATTGTAGAAATCAAAATTATGATTCTAACAGCATTGACCTTACCAGTTTTTGAAGTGGTCTCAGATGGTCCCACAGATGACAACATTAATTTTTTTTGTCTATATCCACTTCTAAACTCCAGACACATTTCAGATTAGGTGAAATTCCTCCATAACAATTGAAGTCATAGACTAACTCCTCAAACTCATAGCCCTATCTACTTTGTTTGAAACTTAGAATCTCCAGAAAGTGGCAGCTTTTCCCAGTTTTCACATTTACTCTGGTTTAGGAAGTAAAATACCTACTCACAAACCTTAGAATTGACTCTCAGGTGAAACAGTGAGGAGGTTTGTTCTCTCCAGAAAAAAATGGTTGGCCCATGTGCAGGTTCTTATCCAGGTTTTGGAATTTATATGGAAGTGATGTCCTTTTATCAGTAGTGGAGGAAAACTTGAGTTACTGAAAAAATTCTGGCCCCTTAGCTTCAAAATAGTGTGTAAGCAGAATGGGGTAGAAGGTGATGTAAATCCTTACAGATCTTAAAGAAAACAAAGTTGAGATGATAAATGGAAAGTCAACTGAATAAAAGGCACCATAAATTAGGATATGATGGTAACATATAAAAATTGACCTATTGGGTAACCCCTGTAGCTTAAATATTTTGATCATATCTGTTTCAGATGCAAAAGGACAAAGTTGCCTGTGGACTCTGCTGTTTATAATGGAGTTTAGCCTAACCTAGATGTTTTCTGTCATTTTAGTATTTTTTGTTGGCAATGAAAATCATTTCTGATATTTTTTATCAAATTACCTTGCTTCACACCCAACCCAAACTTTTGGTACTTTTATAATTTCCCTTTTCTCTTTCTCTAGAAATCTACCCAAAAAACTTAAGGTGACTTTATATACTCTTTTTTCTTTTTCATTAATTATTATACAACTTAAAATCATCCACAAGTTTTATTCTGTATATCATTTTTGTCATAGGTAAATACATTGAATAGAGAATACCACTCTGAATGGGATTTTATATATTTTTTATTTGATAGGAAACTAGAGGGATTACTGCTGTAATATACACTAAATATACAAATATATTTATTTATACTTTAAATATAAATATAAAAATGTAATGTAGTTTTCTATATATTATATACATATGCTTTTATGTTTTATGGTTATGCATATTATGTTTTGGCATCTTAAAAAAAAACCTTTCTGGTTGGGAAGAGGCTCTCTCTGTCTGTCTGGGTGATAGCAAAATGCCTAGCCAGCAGCAAATCTTTGGTCTGCAAACTAACTAAACCACATTTCCTTTATCTGGCCCACAAACTCCAGGAGGCAGTATTTTTCTGCCTTGAACATCCAGGGGCAACAGAGATCATCTCTATATTCAAAACCCACAACAATTTTTCAAAGCAGCGAATCCTAACCTGTTCACCCTTCCCTGTCATGACTTTCCTATGGAAATCCCAATTAAGGCCTTGTTCTAAGCACCCAAGTTCTTCCCTGCCCCCCACTTCCTCCTCCTGTTTTTTGTCTCCCACTTACCCTGATTACTCTCCATTTGGCTCTGCAAGACCTGCTGTGCCTCTTGTCTCTATTAGGACCTATTAGTATAATAACTCTTGTTTTCCTGAGCCTGTCTCTTTTCTCGTGTGGCCACACCTGGTTGATTATCTCATAAAAATATAAAATATATTACATAAAACATGGTATAGAAATTTAGAAATATGACATAGTATCTAAAGTGCTGATTCTAACATTTACTTCAAGAGGAATCTTATCTAGTTCCTTCTGTTCCTCAACTATAAACAGAAATAATGTGTGTGAGTGCTAAACGCTTCAATCGTGTCCAACTCTTTGTAACCTATGGACTGTAGCCACCAGGCTCCTCTGTCCATGGGATTCTCAAGGCAAGAATACTGGAGTGGGTTGCCATGCCTTCCTCCAGGGGATCTTCCTGATCTAGGGATTGAACATGTATCTCTTAGGTCTCCTGCTTTGGCAGGTGGGTTCTTTACCATTAGTGCCTTGGGAAGCCCAAATAGAAATAATAATATCACTTAATTCATTGAATTAGTGGGAAGGCTAAATGAATTTATATATAAAAAATTCAGCACCAAAGGGGGAGAAATAAACACTCAGTCTCTGGTAGCTCATGCTATCAGAACCTGTAGAGAACTTCTGTGTGACAGAGACACATTACTGCTTCTTGAGGAAGTGTAAAATTAAAATACACAAACAAGGAAACATTATAAAGAAAGAATTGACTAAAATTCCATGAGATAATACATTTTCTGGAGCTGAATAACCTTCCTCAAGTCAGTCCATAGATTGGACATTTATGTAAGCAGGTAAAATGATCATGGTTACAATAGAAAAATTACTTCCCAATGGTGTATAGAACTTAGTGGAGTCAATACATTTCATTTATTTAAATTGGTGTTTCCACTTCATTGGAGAAATAATCATATCCTCCTTTAAATTATTCCAAGTAGATGGAAAACACATGATTAGGAAAACCAGTTTTCTAAAAAAGTTTAGATTAAAAATGCTTCTAGGACAGCAAAGGCATGCATTCTATGCAATTTTCTCTCTATGATAATCAAAGCAGACAATGTTCATTCCTGATCTCTAAATGAGAGAGAAAGAAAAAGGAATAGGAAGATACCTTCAATGAAAGTAGTATAAAGTCTAAGAAACAAGAGTCAAAAATATGAGACTTTAATGCACCCAGATAAAGAGAAGACTGTATATCAGAGGATAGAATATGAGCTGTAGTTGCAATGACAAGACCAGACATCAAAGCTTTTAAAGGCAACAGGATGCCTCTATCTTTCACCATCTCTTCACATCGTATAAGCTTTCCTGCTTAAATTGCAAATATACATGCATGCACACCCACACACAAGACAACTTTCCAAACCATAAACAGTATCTTCTTATTTTAATAAAACAAGCAGTGTTAGAGTGATTGTAGGTAAACATTGGTTGAGGGGTGTGACACCGTATTTTGATGTTGTCCTGACAGTAAGTAACTGGGACGTGTCAGTTCTGAGTTTTCTTTGCATGTAGTTAAGAGGCTGATACTGGATTACTGTTTCATCTCTTATGTCTCTAAATGACATGAATCTCTTTCATCTCTCCTATCAATGATTAGAAAACAAACAAAAAACTTGGATCAGAGTGGGAGAAAGGTGGCATGCCAAAGGAAAGTGTGTTACTGAGAGATACAGTATTAAGATCATCACCTGATTCTCTCTTTTCCACTTCCTTTTAAAATTTACTAAAATTGAAAACAATGAACCATGCATAGGTTCCAATTCATGGAGAAGAAACTCACCAAGAAAAACGGAGAACTGGCTAGTGCATAAATTAGTGGAACAGCTCTTTTCTGACAGGATTTGAACTTGGAAATGTATTAATAGCTATCCGCTCATCCACCGAGAATTGTGGCTAATGGAGAATCACCTGAGAGTTTCTGTGTGCCCATCTGAGTGCTCAGAGTTTCTGGAGAGTAGCTAAACTCCAAAAGCAGATGCAGTAATGGTAGTGGAGTTCAATCTAGGCGATGTTCTAGGGGCTACAAGGGTAATGTCGATGCAACAGCACACACAGTATGTCAATATCCATGTACCTATACCACAGCATCTTTGGCTACAACTGTTGCACAACTATACCCAATATTAGAATGTAATCGGAATTCTTTGCTGTCATCTAATAAGAACCATTGGGAATACAGATTCACAAAACTTCCAAAATGAGAGACCCTAATGTGGCAATTTAAAAGTTCCAGGTGCAAGATATGCATCACATTTTACTATTTTATGACTGAAATATGACTGTGTTATAAGACTTGATAAAACCTTGATTTTAATAATGGTATCAGGACATGTGTTGCTTATTCTAAAAGTGATAAAAATGATATTGTTCTATGATTTGATGTATTGAATTCTTTTTTAATACTCCTTGGGAACTTGCTTGTGACACTTGATATTAAAGTCTGTCAATTATTTGGGCAAAGCAACAGACTGATTGTTCAGGTTATAGAGAGGATATCAGTGATCGTCTAAATGATACAAATGCTTTTCATCAAATACATGATCTGTTATTATTATTTATAAGATTATGACCAAAGGTCACAAGATGTAAGGAGGGATTTTCCTTAGGTTAACCTTATAAATCTAATCTTATAGAGAATTCTATAGATGGACCCACAGCTGCATTGAAAGAAAGGAAAAAAGGAAAGAGAGAGAAAGAAAAAAAAAAGGAAGGTAGGGAGGAAGGAAGGAGAAAAGACAAAAGGGGAAAAACACATTCCTGACCAGTAAATTACACAGGGAGTAGACTTTTTCTAAAGAAATTTTATTTATGTGGTAAATAGGGACCTTGGGCTTTTCTTGTTTAGTATCTGTAGTAACTGGCCTCCTCCTTCCTTTCCCTGAAAGCTATTCTCATGCGATCTGCAAAAATATATTGGATATTGTGGATTATACAGTGTCAAAACTACAGTGAATCTGTATTTACCATACTATTCTTTCTTATTGTAGAGCATTTACTTTAGAAAACTTTTAACTGTTAAATTATTTTTCTTTTTTGAGATGTAAGTCATTTAAAAGTCTCTGAGAGTTTGATAGCATAGAAATGTCTTTCTCAAGGACCTGGCAGTCATCCCCTTTGAAATGTATTCCTCAAAGAAGGCAGTGCATCTCATACCCAGTCTCTATGGGGACGTAGGTGTGTCTCTGCTTTAAATTGCAAAACAGCCTCTAGTCTTGGAGAGAGCAGAAGATTTACTTTTTGTGATCGATAGCCAGTTTATAAATGCAGTTCCCTTGCAATGCCCCCAACCCCAAATTTTCAAATTCTCTCACCTTAGATTTCAAGGTGTTGAGTATTCACTCTTGGTCTGTACTTCCTCTCCCTATTGCTGGCAATAGTATCAGGACAAAATGAACTTCTGTTTGTCTATTCCATCTTCTGGGATTTTTAAAAACAGATATTCAAGAGAATGTTAGGGGGCCATCTATGCAGGTAAGGACCACTTTGAGCACCACACTCACTGAGGATGTGACCCTGCTTGTACACTCTGTTTCCAGTTGCACATGCCCACCACTTTATGACTTGCCATGCAGCCTGTGCTGCAGTTAAGAATTGTCTTAATTCAGCTCTAAATTCCCTTTTCCTTGTTTGTGAACATGTGCCATGGCTCCCCCCACACTCCTCCTTTTCTTTTTCCTTTTTACCATCTGCTACAATGATAAACTTTGTCAGCTGAGGGCAAGTGAGGCACTGTGGGAAAAGAGAGTTTTGTTTCCAGATTCAGAGTCAGACATGACTGAGCGACTCACACACACACAAATTCAGATATCCTGGCAGATGGAGATTTAGTTCTTAACTCTAATCCTGTGAGTTTCCCTGGTGGCTCAGATGGTAAACAATTTGCCTGCAATGCAGGAGACCCCGGTTTGATCCCTGGGAAGGGAAGATCCCCTAGAAAAGTAAACAATAACCCACTCTAGTATTCTTGCCTGGAGAATTCCATGGACACAGGAGCCTGGCAGGCTGCAGTCCATAAGATTGCAAACAGTTGGAAATGACTGAGCGACTAACAACATCCTCTGAACTCATTTCAAAGACATAGTTTGGCTGCCATCTCTAGTCTCCAACAGGCTCCTGCAATTCTTGCCAACTGTAACAGGGCCCGGGTTCTAAGCAACACCTAGCAGCCGGCAGCTTCCTCAGAAACCCGTGAGCAGCTTTTCCTGGCACCCTCTAGAAGATGGATATCTGGCAGGTTCCACTGGATCAGCATCACAGGAACATTTCTGTCTTTCAGTGATCCAAGTCTGTGCCTTCTCTAATGACGTCTGAATTTCAGATCAGAAAGGGGAGGCTCCCCTCTTGGGTACTCTATCTCAGTCCTTCCTAGGAGTAGTGGCAGTCTTATATCTGCTGTTTCTACATCCTTTAGAATTCTCCTCCTTCCTTACTAGCCTGTCCCTCATTAGTTCAGTCCCCAGTTAAAGTGAATAATTATTTAAATTAAACTTTCCCTGTCAAACACTGTGTGGTTTTTCACTTTCGATCAGGCTCAGAAAGATACATAGACAAAGCTGCACTGTGAGGAGATAGAATTTGGTATGAGTGTGCATTTTAATGGCTATTTGGAATATTTACAAAATGGTGTTAAATTATATTAGTAGTTGAATTCAAGTTACTGCCACTTGATGTTTGCAATGAATTAAATCCTTCAAATTTGCAAATTTGTCCTGTTTAAGTATCACCTCACTCTGTATTTATTCAAGTGACTGTGGTTAGTACAGCATGATATTCTCTTTCCAAATTGATTTCTAGAGTATTTAAGTTTTTATAATGAAATGGTCAGTATACTTTTTTGCTTATTATCTGTATTGTTAACTCATATTTATTATGTTATTGCATTCCTTGATCAAAAATTGAAAAATACAAAAAAAAAACATGAATCACTTTTAGAATTAGGCTGCGTTTCCAGATTTAAATACACATTTGCCTGGAAACTCATGGATAATTTTCGTCATCAGTTCAGTTCAGTCACTTAGTCATGTCTGACCCTGGTCTGCAGCACGCCAGGCTTCCCTGTCCATCACCAGCTCCTGGAGCCTGCTCAAACTCATGTCCATCAATTCAGTGATGTCCCTTATCCTCCTGCCTTCAATTTTTCCCAGCATCAGGGTCTTTTCCAATGAGTCAGTTCTCTGCATCAGGTGGCCAAAGTATTAGAGTTTCAGCTTCAGCATCAGTCCTTCCAGTGAATATTCAGGACTGATTTCCCTTAGGATGGACTGGTTGGATCTCTTTGTAGTCCAAGGGACTCTCAAGAAAATTCTCCAACACCACAGTTCAAAAGCATCAATTCTTCTGCACTCAGCTTTCTTTATAGTCCAACTCTCACATCCATACATGATTCCTGGAAAAACCATAGCTTTGACTAGATGGTCCTTTTTCGGCAAACTAATGTCTCTGCTTTTTAATATACTGTCTAGATTGGTCATAGCTCTTCTTCCAAGGAACAGGCATCTTTTAATTTCATGGCTGCAGTCACCATCTGCAGTGCTTTTGGAGCCCAAAAAGATAAAGTCTGTCACTGTTTCCATTGTTTCCCCATCTATTTGCCGTGAAGTGATGGGACCGGATACCATGATCTTAGTTTTCTGAATGTTGAGTTTTAAGCAAACTTTTAAGCAAAAAAAATGTGATTTTTGTCATATGTAGCACAAAGTATTGCAACATTGAAAAGATTTATAAAACCCAGTAATAGCTTCCTTAGGCTGATTTGGGATAGATAGTTATACTGAAGGATTTGGTTATCATTAAAATGGATATAAGGCAATACATTTGGTATTTCTTCATTAATGGTTTGCTATGTAACTGAATAATCTTTGATAAACATCAGTTAAAGACAAAGACTAAGAATTATGTCATGGAAAATAATGGAGTAAGGAACTCAAAGAATCAAGCTACTCTACTATAAACTTTCAAAAACTGACAGAATAAACATTTTTAGAATGTCAGGATCTAATCCAAATATGACAACCACCAGGGACCTGCTTAATGAAGAGGGGGGAAAAGCAGCTGAATTTTGGAAGAAAGTTTTATGGCATTTTTGGTCATTCACCTACCATCTTCCATTTCACAGTTCAGCAGTAGCTGTGGGAATGGGGGCCTGGATTTCTGGTGCACCTTGCAAGTGCCAGGAGATAATATGAATGCTTCTAAAAACACTGTAAGTGTGCATTTTGACCTATATGTTGGTTCACTAAAAAACCAGAACAGAGCATCACTTTTGTTCCCAACCACTTAGATTAGAGTAGCTTTGTGGGAGGAAGGGGGGCTTGTCAAAAAGATTTAAAGACAAACCCTGCCTTATGTCCACCTAGAGTAAAGGACAGGAGTTAAAACAAAAGCAGACAGTTCTAACAACCCAAAAGGATATGAAGGAAAATATTTCTTGGGGTTATATAAGCAGGCTCACAAGGACCACTGCATCATGGAATGTGTTAAGTAACACAGGTTCAGGACTGGATACTCATTCTGTGTGGCTGGACTTAGACTGTCAAAGCTTAATAAAGACATAACAAGAATAAAATTTCCAATCAATATCCTTAATGAATTTAGATGCAAAATTTCTCAGCAAAATACTAGCTAACTGAATCCAGTAGCATGATAAAAGATACACCATGACCAAGTGGGATATATTTCAGGAATGCAAAAAAAATTGTTGTGGCTCAACAACAAAAATCAGTATGAAATACCACATTAATGGAACAAAAGAAGCAAGTAAACAAAGAAGAACCACATAAAAAACAAAAACACACGGCCATCTTAGCTTGTGCAGAAAAACATTGAACAAAGTCTAACATCTTCTCGTGATAAAAGTGCTCAGCAAGCTAGAAGTAGAGGGAAAATTCTATGGCTAACTTTATGCACAATGGTAAAACACTGAAAAATTTTCCCCTAACATAAGGATACGTGAAAAGGTACTCACCATCACTAATCATTAGTGAAATGCAAATCAAAACCATAATTATCATTATCTCACATCTGTTAAAAGAGCTATTATCAAAAAGTCTAAAGATTACAGGTGTTGGTGAGGATGTGGAGAAAAGGGAACCCTTGTTTACTGTTGGTGAGAATGTAAGTTGGTATTGCCATTATTAAATACAGTATGGTGGTATTTTAAAAAAATTAAAAATAGAGCTACCATATAATTCAGCAGCCCTTCTTCTGGGTACATATCCCAAGGATATAATATCTATATCTCATGGAGCTATCTGTACTCCCATGTTTATTGTGTCATTATTCATAGTAACCAGGATATCGAAGTAACCTAAGTGTCTATTGAAAGATAAATGTGTATATAAAAAATACAATACATAACTATGTATTATGCCTTAAAAAAATAAGGAAATCCTGCCATTTATTACAACATAAAAGAAGCTGGTGTACTTTACTCTAAGTGAAATAAGCCAGATACAGAAAGACAAATATTATGTGATCTCATTTATATATTGAATGTTTAAAAAAAATCAAACCCATAGACTCAGAGTAACAGAGAAAAGAATGATGGTTACCAGAGGCTGTACCATAGGGGGGAAAGGGAGCTTTTGATCAAAGGGTATAAACTTTCAGTTGTAAGATGAATACATTCGAGAAACCTAATGCACAACATGGTTAACTATAGTTAATATTAATGTGTTGTACACTTGATTGCTACTAAGGTAGATCTTCAGTGTTCTCCCCTCACACACAAAAAGTAACTGTATGAGAAGATGGATATGATACTTTCCTTGTGGTAATATTTTCAGTGTGTGTACATATGTGTATGATTTTTAAATTGCATGTGTTGTGTATTTAACATCTATTCTATATATACACTTTTTTTCAAAAATAATTAAGGAAAATTCTAAACATTCAGTTGTTTTACAGATGTAAAATTTCATATCTTTACAGAGGCTCAGGTTTTGTATGTTTTGCTTTACAATTTTTGTAATTTATATCTTTCAAGAATTGGGCTTATTCTGTTTACATAGTCAAATTCATTGGTATTCATTTATTCTCAATATTTCATTATTAATGTTTTAATGTATATAGCATGTAGAAATAAGACTTTGTTCTTTCCTTGTGTTAGTGATTTATATTCTCTCTCTGGCTTTTTTTCCTGTAATTTGCTTCATGTTTTATTAATGCATTTTCTATCATAATCATTTCCATCTTTCAACTTATTTATGTTTAATTTGTTCTTGTTTTCCTCACTTTTCAATAACTATATAATCCACATTTGTTTCAGAATATACAAAATAGACCTTAAACTGGGCCATAATTCAAGTCTTAACACATTTCACATGTTTACTATTGTAAAGAGCATATTTTCTGAATACAATATATTTTATTAAGACTTAAGAATATTATTCAAGGTTTTAAATATTTGGAAATCATACAACTCATATCTTCACATGCTAACAAGATTATGCTCAAAATTCTTCAAGCTAGATTTCAGCAGTGAACCCAGAACTTCTGGATGTACAAAATGGACTTAGAAAAGGCAGAGGAACCAGATATCAAATTGCCAGCATCCATCGTTTCATACAAAAATCAAGGCAATTCAAAAAAAAAGAGAGAGAGAAAAATCTACTTCTGCTTCACTGACTACATTAAAGACTTTGTGTGGATGATAACAAACTGTGGAAAATTCTTAAAGAGATGGGAATACCAGACCACCTTACCTGTCTTCCGAGAAACTTGTATGCAGAACAAGAGGCAACAGAACCTTGTATGGAACAACAGGCTGGTTCATAATTGGGAAAGAAGTATGTCAAGGCTGTATATTGTCACTGTATATTATACATTGTACATCATGAGAAATGGCAGGCTGGATGACTCACGAAACAAAATCAAGATTGCCAGGAGAACTATCAGTAACCTCAGACATGCAGATGATATCACTTAAATGGCAGGAAGGGAAGAGGAACTAAAGAGACTCTTGAAGGTGAAAGAGGAGAGTGAAAAAACTGGTTTAAAACTCAACATGCCAAAAACTAAAATCATGGCATCCAGTCCTGTCACTTCATGGCAAATAGATGGGGGAAAAGTGGAAACAGTGGCAGATTTTATTTTCTTGGACTCCAAAATCATTGTGAATAGTCAAAAACTTGAAAGATGCTTGCTCCTTGGAAGAAAAGCTATGACGAGCCTAAACAGCTATTAAAAAGTAGAGATATCACTTTGCTGACAAAGATCCAAGTAGTCCAAGCTATTGTTTTTCTAGTATTCATGTACAAATGTGAGAGGTGGACCATAAAGAAGGCTGAGAACTAAAGAATTGATGCTTTCCAGCTGTGGTGCTGGAGAAGACTCTTGAGAGGCCCTTGAACAGCAGGGAGATCAAACCAGTCAATCTTAAAGGAAATCAGCTCTGAATATTCATTGGAGGACTGGTGCCAAAGCTGAAGCTCCAGTACTTTGGCCACCTGGTGTGAAGAGCTGAAACACTGGAAAAGACCCTGATGCTGGGAAAGATTGAAGGCAGGAGAAGAAGGGGATGACAGAGGATGAAATGGCTGGATGGTATTCCAGTACCAAAAGTTTGAAAACTAAAATCAAAGAGTGATCTCTTATGAAGATCTAAAATAACTACAAATTAAAAACAAGGAAAGGAACAGGAAAGATATTAGAAGTGAAATATATTAGAGATAGATAATATCAGTGTTAACCTGAACACTTTTCATGTCAACTTAGCTGTCGTCTTGGAAATAAATGCTTTGCCAATAGAGCATGATGATGTAAAACCCCAACAGTTAGCAAGCAGAGTCTGAACTCTTTCCCTTTATAGGAAATAAAAATATTCTCTCCATGTTCAGAGACATTTGATAGATCACTGCTGGGATCCATGATTCAGAAGAAAAATCTGTGCCACACGCTTACGAATTACCTTATTTTTTACCCCATAGACAATAGGGTTCAGTGCAGGTGGTACAAGAAGGTAGATGGTAGACAGAAGAATATGAGTAGAAGGGACAACGTGTCCAAAACGATGGCTGAAGAAAGAGAAGAAGGCAAGAATATAAAAC
Source organism: Hydropotes inermis (assembly GCA_020226075.1). NCBI lineage: Eukaryota > Metazoa > Chordata > Mammalia > Artiodactyla > Cervidae > Hydropotes > Hydropotes inermis. The sequence goes on from CM035279.1 coordinate 45,302,373, forward strand.
TCAAGGAAAACAAAAATATGAGCTGTGCATGTGTTGAATGCTTTGAGCTGTGCCTCCTTTTGACGTAGACGTAAAACAGCCTGGAAAATAAGGATATAGGAAATGAGGGTGAAAATCATATCAAATCCCAGAATTGTAAAACCTACAAAAAGACCACATGTTTTATTGACATGGATGTCTTCTGCAGCCAGCTTGACTACAGCCATGTGCTCACAGTAAGAGTGAGCAATTACAGTGGAATAGAAAAGGTGCAATCTTTTGATTAGAATGGGTAAGAGACCCACCAGCACTGTAGCTCGAATTGCTACTATCACCATCATGCGACCCAGAATTGAAGGTGTGAGGATGGATGTGTGCCTCAGAGGATCACAGATAGCAATATAGCGGTCAAACGCCATGGCCAACAGAATGCCAGACTCCATGCACTGCAAGGCATGAATGAAGAACAGCTGGGCTAAGCAGGTGTCAAAGGCCATGGAGTAAGACCTGAACCAGAAGATAGCCAACATCTTGGGAGCAATGGCTGCACAGAGTCCTATGTCAGTGGCTGCCAGCACTGCCAGGAAGATGTACATGGGCTGGTGTAGGCTGCGTTCCATAGGGATGATGATCAGTAAAGTGATGTTTCCCAAAAGAGCCACCAGGCACACAGCAAAAAAAGGAAACCCAATCCAAAACTGCATATGTTGTAGTCCGGGAATTCCAATCAAGATTACAGTTCTGGGGTTCAAATATGACATGTTAATGGATGCCATAGAGGTTGGTATTCTGTCTTCTCACCACTGATTATGATACGTGCAGAAGAAAACTTAGATAGGAAGTCAAAATTGTTCAGGCTTCACTTTCAGTCAACTTTATCATTCAACCGTACTGAGCATTTGTTCAGTGCTTTGGGTAGCAGTTTGGACAGAATTTTTTGAGGTTCTATAATACATGCCAAATGACAGAAGCAAGCAGTCATACAACAGCTTTATCAGACAATTTTCAGTATTCTTGATATAGCTCTTAGGTCTTGTGGAAATGAAAATTATGAAATGGAGAGCACCAATCTTTGGCATCTTCCTTGAGTTCTCATCTAGTTTGCCTGAAATGTCAGCATTCAGAATTCCTTCTTTATCTTCTTCCAAATGCCATCCTATTTTCATAGCAGTTGGTTATTCTTCTGAGTGGCTTGGAGTCCTGGAAGAAATCTTGTTTTTGTTGTCCTGTGAGTGTTAGTACTTAATCCTATGGGAACCTTCAGTATTAGCCACACTGCTTCTGGTCCCAGTGAGCGAGTTGTTTATTTAGAGTTGGTTCTCAAATGAAATTTGTCAGAATAGATTTCACCTTTCTTAAATTATCTCATTCAATAAATATCAAACAAACTACTGTTTTTTGGGACACTATATGTGACCTGGTATGCAAATTTGAAGAGAGTGGGCTTCTCTCAGACACAGACAGGTAAAGTTGGTTCTCTAAGTAAATTAAGGCTCATTTATGTTTAGGGTTGATCTGTTGAGCAGAATAGGGAAGAATAGACATATGGAATAGACAGCCTATTTTTTTGTTGTTGTTATTATATTGCATAATATTATTTTTATTATGCATTATATATACATGCAGGATCTGGCTAGTTTAGACACACTCTGAAGTTAGATTAGCAAAATAATGGTTTGTTCCTAAGGTTCAGGATCAGTGGATCCCTAGATTTTTGAGCTCTAAAATCACATATCCTACCTTACATATTAGACTTCCTGGAGTGCTGCAGCCCATGGGGTTGCAAAGAGTTGGACAGGACTGAGTTACTGAACAACAACAATATATTAATGACTATAAGGGACAAAAATAGTAGGATATACTTGATTATGATTCTTTATAGAGCTGGCTGCTGCTAAATGTAACAACATTTATCTTATTAGACCATTGTTTAGAACTTGTATCTCATGACTGATACTTGAAGGAGAGGAAAGGGGATTTAATTTACCTTACCTACTGGTTCCCACTTAGTGTTTGTAGAAGGATCACCTCCAATGACACTTTCTGATTAATGGTGTTGATAGTTATTACCTTGGGGATGGGGTATGAAGGATGGCATAATTGAAGCTCTATAAGGTTGTGCTTGAATGAATTTATTCAGTCTACCAGGGATTGATCATGTCAGGTCAGTTGGAACAAGAGACATATGAGGGACAGTGGTTCTGGAGGATGCTAAAGAAGCACAAAATATAGTTTTATTTTCTAGGTTTTAAAAAATTCTGAACTTTTAATATATTTGTGGGTTATTTTAGTCTCCAAGCTTAAGTTCTCTGAGTGTCTTAAATTGACACACTTGACTGCCAAGTATTGGCAGTTTTGTCTTTAAATTTGTATATGAAAAGATACAGAAAAATCAAGCAAGCATTTGCCTTGAAGGTAAATGTACCTTTACAGGTACCTTTGAGCTTCCCTGGTGGCTCAGACAGTAGTCTGCCTACAATGCGGGAGACCAAGGTTCAATCCCTGGGTTGGGAAGATCCCCTGGAGAAGGAAATGGCAACCCACTCCAGTATTCTTGCCTGGAAAATCCCATGAACGGAGGAGCCTGACAGGCTACAGCCCATGGGGTCGCAAAGAGTCAGACATGACTGAGCAATTTCACTTTACCGAATCTTTTAAGCAACTGTATTATAGTAGTGATAATAATAATATTAATAATTGATCATAGTTGTAGTAATTTAATTGTATCTATTATACATATATAAAATTTGCTGATCCATGCAATGTGTGGTAGGAATTAAATTTACTAATTTAATTGATGAACCAAGCCAAAATCTATGGAAAAAAGAGAAAACTCTTTTCTGTATGTAAGACTTTATGTGGGAATTACACATTTTTTCCAGGTATCAAATTTTATGAAATGATATGTTTTCTGTGATTTTTAAAAAATAAAATGAAATATTTTAAGTGACTATTTTACTGGTGAAAATATTCTCATTCATAAATTCACAAGTGTTATTTTATATGGAAAAAACTAGTTATTTGGTCTATTCAATAAACTTTCCTCATGCAACAAATATTGAATAACTTTCTTTTTATAAATTAAGCATTAACTATAGTTGCTAGAAAGATAAACATGAACAAAAGAAACTTCAGCAATATTATACCAGAATTTTGTAAAGCTGAGCTTTTAAATTTATGTGATTGCCGAGGTAAGATCTTTGGCCCAAAGAAATATTAAAAGTTATGGTACAAATATGATCTTACATACATTTATTTATATTATTTTAAATGTACTGAACACAAAAAAAATGCTTATACCATTTTTAAGTTGTATATGGACATATAACATATTCTAAAACCTGGACATACCTTTATTATTATATTTTTTTTCTGTGTGTGCTTACGTACTCATAAATTACATCGGTGCGACAATCCTATGGGAACCTTGAGAATTAGCCACACTGCTTCTGGTTCCAGTGAGTCAGTTGTTTATTCCTAGAGTTGGTTCTCAAATGGAATTTGTCAGAATAGATTTCACCTTTCTTGAATTATTATTCAATAAACATCAAAGAAGACTGTGATCACATATCTCCTCATGTGGTTATTTTCCACTACATAGAAGTTTCATTTGTCAAGAAACTTTGGCTCTGTCATTATGGATCCAGGAAGTTCTGTAAGACTGTTTGAGTTTAGATATCCTCTTCAAAACTTTGATCTTCTTGTATATGTGGACATCAATACACTCATATAACACTGTGACTTCTTCAGAGGAATGCATGTTAAGTATCTTGTGTTTTTTAACAGCTCTTGAAGTCTTGAGAAAATTAAAGTGCATAACATGGCCACTGGTCCAGTTGAGTTTGCTACAGTTGGTCAGGGAGGTAAACCTAGTTCTGACCCCACAGCCAAGGTTTTAAATAATTCAGACGTGTTGCATGATTAGATTCATATAATGTCCATGAAAGATTTGCCTTGGTACTTTTATGCTTTATGAGATATCTGGGACAAAAAATATTATTTATAATATTATTTCCATTTTTTTCATTTTTTTGAACTTGATTAGAAGAGTTAGCTGAGTCAGTCTTTTTTATGTTAGATTTTTTTTTTATTATTTTATTAATCTGTGCTATGTATTGGCTTATTTTATATTTCCCCCCCAAGAATGATTTTCTTGAAGATTATTTTTACCTGTACTCTCGATATATTTTGCTCTAATTTTGTTTTCTATGTTATCAGAAGTTTTTACAGAATCTACATAGCTGAGATCTGAGTTTATAGGGCAGTGCTATGGTACATTTTCAGTACTTTTCTACTGAATAAGGCTCTGTCACTTATTACTGTAGTCAGTGACTGACTACAGAGTAAGGAATATACTAGAATATACTTTGTCATCCAAGACCTCATTCTTGGTCAGTAGTCTGTAGAGCAGAGTCATGAGGAATGCATAGAATTCCCTTATGAAAATCAATTCAAGCCTTCTCCTTTACCTGTGAACAAAAATTCTCGTTAAGGCTCACTTAGATTCCTTGGTCAATATATAATCTATCTCCAGTAGGAATGGGAGCAAAAGAATCACTCCCATGCCTACCCCCAGCAAATAAGTTTGAAACTTCTGGCCTACAATCTCTTAAGGGAAAACTCTGAAAATAAACCCATGTCTCCACTGGCCATGGGTTTTAGGACTGTAATCTCAAAGTCTTCTTGGAAGGGGTTGGAATCCTGCTCCAGAAAGGAGGAAGTAGAAGAGAAGCAGATGCAAGAGAAACACTCCTGCTTCTGTATGCACTTCCAGGGTTCTTAGAGGTTTTAAAGTATTTTTCTGTTTTATAACATTTTTAAAACATCCTATCAACATTAACACACTTCTTGGATTTCCTACTTCTTGTTATTTCACACTTCAATAGCATGTTTCTGTAAATGGTTTTTCTTTATTGTGGGTGCTCCATGCCAACTAAATAAATTTGTTAAACTTGTCTTTTCGTAAATTTGTGTTTTCAGGTTTTTCATTTATTATTGTAAAATAGACATAGCATAAAATTTACTATGTTAACCATTTTTGAATGTACACTTCAGTGGCACTAAGTGTATAACAATTATTATTCAATCATCATCATCATCTGTCTCCAGAGTTTTGTTTTTTTTTTTCCCATCATCCTGAGCTAAAATTCTGTATCTATGGTCCTCACCCTTCATCCCCTAGCTGCCACCATTGTATTCATTGTCCTTATGAATTTGACTAATCTAAGTTCTTTATAATATGTAGAATCATAAAATATTTGTACATTGGTGGTTGGCTTATTTCACTTAACATGTTTTAATATGTGTCAAAATTCCTTCTTTTTTAAGGTTAAATAATATTCCATTGTATGTATATATCACATTTTATTTATCCATTCATTTATGGACTGGACCCTGCGTTACTCCCACATTTTGACTTCTGTTATAAATATACATGCACATATATCTGTTCTTTACCTTACTTTTAATTCCTTTGGGTCCAAACCCAGAAGTTGAATTGTTGGATCATATGGCAATTATGTATTTAATTTTCAGTGTATTGCCATACTGTTTCTATAATAATTGGACAGTTTTATTTTCCTGTTAGCAGTCAAACAGCCTTCCAAATTCTCTAGTTCTTACATTGTTCCTTTTCTGCCCTTTACTTTTTATTTTTTTTCCTTTTTACTTTTTATTTTTTTTCCTTTTCTTCCTTTTCTTCTTCCTTCCTTCCTTTCCTTCCTTTCCTTCTTTCCTTCCTTCCTTCCTTCCTTCTTATAGCCAGTTTAGCAGGTGTGAAGAGATATCTGATTATGATATTTATTTCTATTTCCCTAATGATTAAAGATCTTGAACATTTTTGTGTGGTTATTAGTAACTTCTATGTCCTAATTTAAGACCTTTACAATATCCAGCTTTCCAATCAATGAGCATGGGTTATCTTCTGATTTATTTGTGTCTCCTTTAATTTCTCTCAGCAAAGATTTACAGAGTTCAGTGTAGAGATTTTTCTCTTCCTTGGTTAAATTTATTGCTAAGTGCTTTATTCTTTTTGCTCTTATCTCCAAACTATTTTCACCATGTACTTTACTGCACTATTTTGGATATTTTTTTCACTGTAAATCAACTTGTTTTCTTAGTTTCCTTTTCATAACATTGTTAATGTATAGAAATGCATCTGACTTTTTATCCTGTATCTTTACTGAATTGTTTTTTTTTTTTCTCTTTTGTGAGATTTTCAGAGTTTTCAACATAATAAGATCGGGTCATCTGACAAAAGTGATATTTTCACTTCCTTTCAGATTTCAATTCCTTTTTATTTCTTTTTCAAGTCTAACTTATGTATAAAGGACATCCAGTACCATGTTGAATATAAAGGTTGTCTTTTTTGGTCATGCCATGTGGCTTGTGAGATCTTAATTCCCTCACCAGGGATTGAACCCTTGTCCTTTGCAGGCAGTTAAAGTGAGGAATCTTAAATGCTGGACTACCAGGGAATTCCTCTTTTTTTCTTTTTCTTTTCCTCTGACTTTATCCTGATTTTAGAGGACAAGATTTCAGTTTTTTCACCTTTGAGCATGATATTATCTGAGTTTTCTCCAGGTATGTCCTTTATTACTTCCCTACCTGCAACTTCCTATTTCTAGTTTGTTGAGTGTTTTATCATGAAAAAGTGTTGAATTGTAAAAAAAAAAAAAAAAAAATCTGCATCAGTTAATATAATCAGGCGTGTATTTAGTTCCTTTATTCGGTTAATGTGTTCTATGGCTTTGACTTTCAAAAGCTGACCCATCCTTGCACTCCAGGAATAAATGTCACTGGGTCATGGTGTATAATCAACATAGCAATGTCCCCTAGATTTTTTCTTTTATTCTTCAGAAATGTTATAATTTTGCATTTTACATTTAGGCCCCTAATTCATTTTGAGTTAGATTTGTGTGTGTGTGTGAAAATTGAAATGTCTGTGTTTAGATCTGTGTGAAAGAGTTGAGCTGTCCCACTTTTGTAAATATATTAAATATATTCTTATAAGAATTTGAAAAAATACTATTTGTGCTCCATTTTATTTTACTTATCAAAGATCAGTTGACTATTTACAGGAGTTTATTTCTGACCTTGCTCTTTTGTTTCATTGGTCTACTTGCTGTGTGTTTGCTACTTCCACACTTTTTTTCATTATTGTAGCTTTGTAGTGAGTCTTGAAGTTGAGTGGTGTTGGTCCTCCAGTTTTGTTTTTCTCCTTAATTATTGTGTTGCTTTTACCAGGTCTTTTCCCTCTGCATATAAACTGTAAAATTAGTTTTTTCTATATCCACAAAATAACTTTCTGGGACATTGATTGGGATTACATTGCATCTATACATCAAGTTAGAAAAACTGACAACTTGACAGTATTGAAACTTCCTACTTATAGACTTGGAAAATATTCCCACTAATGTATTTTGTTTTATACATATATATATATATATATATATATATATATAGTACTTTCCCCTCATACAGAACTCATATAAGATTTATACCTAAGTATTTTATTTAAGTACTGTTATAAATGGTAATGTATTTTAATTTAAATTACAGTTTTTTTATTGCTGTATGTAGGAATGAGACTTTTGTATATTAACCTTGTATCATGAAACCTTGCTATAATTGCTTAATTACAGAAATTTTTGTCAATTCTTTTGGATTTTTCTACATAGACATTGCAGTATCTGTGATCAAAGATAATTTTGTTTCTTCTTTCCCAAACTCTATTCCTTTTCTTTCCTTTCATTATTACATTAGCTAAGACTTTCAATATTAAGTTGAAAAGCAGTAGAGGGAATATCTTTGCCTTGTTCCTGACCCTAGTGAATATGTTTTGAATTTCACACTGTAAATTGTGCTGTTAGCTATAGTTTTTTCTTTTTTTCTTTTTTTTTTTTAGATATTCTTCATCAAATTGAGTTAGTTTTCCTCTGTTTCTGGTTTTCTGAGAATTCTGTATCACGAATGAATTTTGGGTATTGTAAAATTCTTTGTCTGCATATATTCTTGATTTGATCATGTGATACTTTTCTTTATTCTATTTCTTTGTCTTGGAACAATTTGTATTGTTTATGGTCTATAATTCTTTATATACATTGTTGGATTTGATTTGCTTATATTTTCTTTAGAATTTTTTTATATCTGTATATAACAGATGTTGATCTGTAGTTTCTTTTTTTTTTTAATAAGGTGTTTGGATTTGGTATTAAGGGAGTGCTGACCACACAGAATGAGCTAGGAAGTGTTCCTGTCTCTTTAATTTTGTGGACTAGTTTGAGGACAGGTAGTAACTTTTCCTTAAATGTTTGGTAGAATACAATTGTGAAGTCATTTGGTCCCGCACTAATGTTTGTTGAGAATTTGTAAATATTGATTCAATTTCAGTACTGATAACTGGTTTGTTCACATTTTCTATTTCAGAAATTATACATTTCTAAGAATTTGTCCGTTTCTTCTAGGTTGTCTTTTTATTAGCCTACAGTTTTTAGTAGTGATATCTTATGATACTTTGTATTTCTGCTGTACTGTTTAATTTTCCTTCTTTATTTCTGATTTATGCATTCGGGCCCTCTTTCATTTTTTCATGGTAAGTCTGGCTATAGATTTATCAATTTTGTTTATCAGAACCAGTTCATAGTTTCACTGATTCTTTCTTTCCTTTGCTTCCATTTGTTTCTCCTCTGATCTTTATGATTTCTTTCTTTCTACTAACATTTTTGGAGTTTTGTTTTTTTTTAATGTGTGTTTTTTGTTTGGTTTTGGCTTTTGTTCTTCACTTTCTAGTTTCTTTAGCTGTAGGGTTAGGTTGCTTATTTGAAAATTTTCTATCCTGAGGTAAGCTTGTATCACTGCAAACTTCCCTCTTAAAACTGCTTTTCCTGTGTCCCATAGTTTTTGATTCATTTTTGTGTTTGTGACTTTTTTCTTCCCCAGGCAGTTTTAAATTTTTCTTTCACTTTTTTTCTTCAGTGATCCATTTGTTGTTTAGACGTTGAAACTGGAAATGTATAAGCTAGAGCTGGAGCTAGTTGTGATGTGGGACATTCTTTCTGCTCAGTGACCGTTACCACCCTATCAGGGTTGGAGGTTAATTCCCAGTTATTTACACCCAAGCTGTTCCTATTCCCTTTTAATGTGTGTTTTTCCCTCTCTTTGCACTCAGATACTTAGCCCAGAGATGGGGGAGTGGTGAAGCTATCAGGGCCCATGCTGTCTCTTGGCTCATGTTGGCTATACACAGAGATCCAAACTGTACTCTCTATGCACGCATGCATGTATGCTAAGTCTCTTCAGTTGTGTCTGACTCTGTGCAACCCTATGGACTGTAGACCACCACATTCATCTGCCCATGGGATTCTCCAGGCAAGAATATTGGAGTGTGTTGCCATGCCCTCCTCCAGGGGATTGAACTCCCATATTTCCTGAATCTCCTGCATTTCAGGCAGATTCTTTATTGCTGAGCCACTGGGGAAGACAATGCTTCCTGTGCAGTTTCCCATAATTGTTTTCCTCACTTTAATCAGCCTCAGCCTCAGGTGCAAGTCCCTTTGTCCCTCACAGCCAATTACTGTCCCCAGCATCTACCACAACTGCCCCCACCTGGTTGTGGGTCATAGTTACCCACATCCAGTGCTGCTCTGTGACATGGAGTGATTAGGGCCAGAGTGTTTGTTCACTCAACTTGATCTGGAGCACATGCCAAGGTGGTTTTGAGAAACATGTCAACCCATAGAACAGACTTCCCTCCATCTTGCCTTCCAGGCAAGCTAAGTGCACACACACTCCTCACACATGCTTCCTACACACTCCCATTAGTGCCAGTCATTCTCCAACCACCCAAGAGGGCTCTTCTCCCTTCCACAGGACCCCAGGACTGGGCCACCCAATCTGTGGCATTTACTGCCTAATTCCCATGGTGGGTGTCTTATCCATATATTCTCCCTATTCTTCTGTGTTCTTTCCCAGGAACACAGGTCCCAGCCCCATCACTTTTCTTCCCTTCCTATGTGATTATGTGACTCTTTTATACAGCCTTGATTGTGAAGGAGTCTAGTCAGTTTCCAGTTTGTTTACAGTGAGATTTTTTTCTACATAAAGATGTATTTTTGATGTGTTTGTTGAAGGAGGTGAACTCTACATTCTCTTACTCTATCATCTTGATCCATATCTAAATTCTGTTATTTAAATTCATTCTTTCACTCTATGGGTTTTGACTGGGGAGTTTAAACCATTACCACTTAACTGTTCGTAAGAGGGACATATTCTTGCCATTTTTGTTGTGTTTGTATGTATTTATACTCTTTTTTGTTCCTTCTTTTCTCCCTCACAGTCTTCCTTTGTGTTCAGTTGATATTTGTAGTGACATCTTTTTATTCTTTATTATGCCATGTACATTTTATAAATATTTTTTATGGTTCCTTATTTCTATATATAAAAGGGGATATACATATCCACATATATGTAAAAGGATTACATATAGCCTTCTAAAGTTATAGCAGAATATTCATAATTAATAATAACATATCTTCAGTTCAGTTCAGTTCAGTGGCTTGGTCATGTCCGTCTCTTTGCAACTCCATGGACTGCAGCGCGCCGGGCTTCCTTGTCTATAACCAACTCCCAATGTTTACTCAAACTTATGTCCATCAAGTCATTGATGCCATCCAACCATCTCATCCTGTCATCCCCTTCTCCTCCTGCCCTCAATCTGTCCCAGAATCAGGGTCTTTTCAAATGAGTCAGCTCTTTGCATCAGGTGGCCAAAGTATTGGAGTTTCAGCTTCAACATCAGTCCTTCCAATGAACACCAAGGACCGATCTCCTTTAGGATGGACTGGTTGGATCTCCTTGCAGTCCAAGGAACTCTCAAGAGTTTTCTACAGCACCACAGTTCAAAAACATCAGTTCTTCAGTGCTCCACTTTCTTTATAGTCCAACTCTCACATCCGTACATGACCACTGGAAAAACCATAGCTTTGACTAGATGGACCTTTGTTAGCAAAGTAATGTCTCTGCTTTTTCATATGCTGTCTAGGTTGGTCATAGCTTTCCTTCCAGGGAGTAAGCGTCTTTTAATTTCATGGCTGTAATCACCATCCGCAGTGATTTTGGAGCCCAGAAAAATAAAGTCAGCCACTGTTTCTACTGTTATTTTGGAGCCTACCAAAGTAAAGTCTGTCACTGTTTGTATTGTTTTGCCATCTATTTTCCATAAAGTGATGGGAACAGATGCCATGATCTTAGTTTTTGAATGTTGAGTTTTAAACCAACTTTTTCACTCTTCTCTTTCACTTTCATCAAGAGGTGCTTTAGCTCTTTGCTTTCAGCCATAAGCGTGGTGTCATCTCCATATCTGAGGTTATTGGTATTTCTCCCAGCTATCTTGATTTCAGCTTGTCCTTCATCCAGCCCAGCATTTCTCATGATGTGATCTGTATATCTTCAAAGACTTATAAAAGCTCTACTTTGTTAGAGCTTAGCAACCACAAATTATGTCTCATATGCTATATAACCAGTAACATGTATTTATAATGTTTTTGGTTTTTGCTTTTAAATCCTTTAAAATAAAAATAATTGAAAAAGAAGAACAACAACAAAAAAAAATTAAGAGAAGAAAATCATGAAGGTTCCAACAGAAATAAATGAAAAAGAAAGAAACAAGAGTAAAGATTAATAAAACTAAAAGCTGCCTATTTTTGAGAAGATAAACAAAATTTACAAACTTTGGCCACACTCTTCAAGAAAAAAAGAAGAGTCAAATCAACAAATTTAGAAATGAAAAAGGAGAGGTTCAAAGAGACAATGCAGAAATACACAGGAGCATAAGAGACCATTATGAACAGCCATATGGCAATAAAATGGATAACCTGGAAGAAATGAACAGAATATTAAAAAAGTTCAACCTTCCATGACTGAACCAGGGAGAAATAAAAATCATGAACAACCCAATTACAAGCACTGAAATTAAAGCTGTGGTCAAAAATCTCCCAAAAAACAAAAGCCCAGGACCAGATGGCTTCACAGGAGAATTCTATCAAACATTTAGAGAAGAGCTAATGCCTATCCTTCTAAAATTCTTTCAAAGAATTGCAGAGGAAGGAACACTTCCACACTCTTTCACTGAGGCCACCATCACACTGATACCAAAACCAGACAAAGACAACACAAAAAAAGAAAACTACAGGCCAGTATCACAGATGACCATAGATGCAAAATCCTCAACAAAATTTAAGCAAACATAATTCAGCAACACATCAAAAAGCTCATATACCGTAATCAAGTTGGGAGTATTCCAGAGATGCAAGGGTTCTTCAATATACACTAATCAATATGATACACCATATTAACAACTGAAAGATAAAAGCCATATGGTAATCTCAACAGATGCAGAAAAACCCTTGACAAAATTCAGCACCCATTTATGGTTAAAACTCTTCAAAACATGGGCATAGAAGGAACCTACCTCAACATTGTAAAGGCCATATATGATAAGCCTACAGCAAACACTATTCTCAATGGTGAGAAACTGAAAGCAATCCCCCTAAGATCAGGAACAAAACAATGGGGTCCACTTTCACCACTGTCATTCAACATAGTTCTGGAAGTTCTAGCTACAGCAATCAGAGAAGAAAAAAAATAAAAGGAATACAGATTGAAAAAGAAGTAAAGCTCTCACTGTTTGCAGATGGCATGACACTGTATATGGAAATCCCTAAAGATACTATCAGAAAATTACTAGAGCTAATCAGTGAATTTAGCAAAGTTGCAAGACACAAAATCAATACACAGAAATCACGTGCATTTATATATACTTACAATGAAAAATCAGAAAGAGGAATTAAGGAATCAATTCCATTCACCATTGCAACAAAAAGAATCAAATATTTAGGAGTAAACTTATCTAAGGTGACAAAAGAACTGTACACAAAATTGTAAGGTGCTGATGAAAGAAATCAAAGACGACATAAACAGATGAAGAGATATTCCACGTTCCTGGGTGGGAAGAAGCAATATTGTGAAAATGACTATACTACCAAATGCAATCTACAGATTTTCAATGTGATCCCTATCAACTTACCAATGGCATTTCTCACAGAACTAGGACAAAAAAATTCAAAATTCATATGGAAACACAAAAGACCCCAAATAGCCAAAGCAGTTTTGAGAAAGAAGAATGGAGCTGGAGGATTCAACCTTCCTGACTTCAGATTATACTACAAAGCTACAGTCATTAAGATAGTATGGTATTGGCACAAAAACAGAAATTTAGACTAATGGAGCAAGATAGAAAGCCCAGAAATAAACTCACACACCTATGGGTACCCTATTTTTGACAATGGAGGAAAGAATGTGCAATGGGGCAAAGACAACCTCTTCAGTAAACGGTGCTGGGAAAACTGGACAGCTACATGTAAAAGAATGAAATTAGAACATTTCCTAACACCATACACAAGATAAACTCAAATGGATTAAAGACCTAAATGTAAGATCACACACTATAAAACTCGTAGAGGAAAACATAGGCAAAACACTCGACATAAATCAAAGCAAGATCCTCTATGACCCACCTTCTAGAGTAATTGAAGTAAAAACAAAAGTAAACAAGTGGGACCTGATTAAACTTAAAAGCTTTTGCACAGCAAAAGAAACTATAAGCAAAGTGAAAAGACAAGCCTCAGAATGGGAGAAAATAATAGCAAATGAAACAACTGACAAAGGATTAATTTCCAAAATATACAAGCAGCTCATACAACTCAATACCAGGAAAACAAATAACCCAATCAAAAAGTGGGAAAAAGACCTAAAATTTCTCCAAAGAAGACATACAGATGCCTAACAAATATACAAAAAGATGCTCAACATCACTTATTATTTGAGAAATGCAAATCAAAACTACAATGAAATATCACCTCACACAGGTCAGTATGGCCATCATCAAAAAGTTGACAAGTGATAAATGCTGCAGAGGGTGTGGAAAAATGGGAACACTCTTGCACTGTTGGTGGGAATGTAAATTGATACAGCCACTATGGGAGACAGTATGGAGATTCCTTAAAAAACTAGGAATAAAATCACCATATGACCCAGCAATCCCACTCCTAGGCATATACCCTGAGGAAACCAGGGTTTTAAAAGACACTTGTATCCCATTGTTCATTGCAGCCCTATTTACAATAGCAAGAACTTGGAAGCAACTTAGATGTCCATTGATGGATGAATGAATAAAGAAGTTGTGGTACATATACACGATGGAATATTACTCAGCCATAAACAGGAACACATTTGCGTCAGTTCTGATAAGGTGGATGAACCTAGACTCTATTATACAGAGTGAAGTGAGTCAGAAAGAGAAATATAAATACCGTATTCTAACACACATATGTGGAACCTAGAAAAAATGGTTCTGAAGAGTTTATTTACAGAGCAGCAATGGAAAAACAGACATAGAGAATAGACTAATGGGCATGGGGAGAGAGGAGCAGAGGGTGAGATATATGGAATGAGTAACAGGAAACTTACATTAACATATGTAGAATAGATATCCAATGGGAATTTGCTGTAGGTTAGGCTCAGGAAACTCAAACAGGGATTCTGTATCAACCCAGAGGGGTAGGATGGGGAGGAAGTTGGGAGGGAGGTTCAAAAGGGAGGGGATATATGTATACCTATGGCTCATTCATGTTGAGGTTTGAGAGAAAACAAACTTTTGTAAAGCAATTATCCTTCAATAAAAGAATAAATTAAAAATAAAAGAAAAAAGAATAATAAAATTTGAATTATGAACTAGAATTGTGATGATACTGGTTTTTATATTTGTATATGTATTTATCCTTATTGAGGGGATTTTCGGTGTTTAGATGGTAAGGGATTTGCCTGCAACTCAGGAAATCCAGGTTGAATCCCTGGGTCAGGAAGATCCCCTGTAGAAGGGAATGGCTACCCACAGCAGTATTCTTGCCTAGAAAATCATATGGACAGAGGAGCCTGGAAGACTACAGCTCATAGGGTTACAGAGAGTTGGACATTTGTGTTTACTGAAGAACTTTATATATTTATATAGGTTTCAGTTCATTTCTAGCTTCCTTTAATTTGAACATAAAGGACTCCCTTTAGCATTTCTTATACAGACTGTCTAGTGGTCATGAACTATCTCAGCTTCTGTTTATCTAAAAATATCTTAAGTTTTTCCTCATTTTTAGAGGGTAGGTTTGTAAGATATTTAATTCTCTATTTTTTTGAACTTTATATATATATAAATATATCTTTTCACACTCTTCTGGCCTGCAAGGTTTATGTTTCAAGTTGACTTTGGAACAAAGTTGATGTATTTAATGAATATAGAACGTGTTCTGTGTCTTTTCAGTTTCTTCAGGGATGGTCCTGTTAAATGGTTGATAAATTATATTAAAATACTGAGGGATGGCTATATCTATAGTTGTAATCCTAAGTGAGTTCACAGGTTAATTGCTGTCCCTGAAATTAAGAAGTTGCAATCCTCATTAACAATACAAACACTCCCCCTTCTTCCAGTGATTCCTTAAGGAACTGTTTTTTGTCAGAGGTCATTCCTGCTTATCTCCTGGAATTACCATAATTAAGCTGCTACATATAGAAGGTACATGTCTAGATTGCTTCTTGACCTTGAGGATGATATAGTGAAAGAGACAGTCTGGTCTCAGTGATCAAGGAAACTTTGAAGAACACTGAATGCCCTTAAACAACATCTTATTATTTTCTAAATGACCTAGATTCAAGGGAGAAGATATAATTCTTTGAAACAAAAGGAATCCACATTTTTCAATCTCCATGGATGAAATGAATTAAAAAAAAAAATAGCTTTTCTAGGGAGCAAATATCTTCTTTTAAGGATCTTATAGAAGTGAGTGTTAGCTCTTATTTTGTCCATATTTCATATTGCATGAATCTGTTGAAGGAACAACAATATGGATATCTCATGATCTTTGGGCTCTACTACAGGTTGGCAGTTTTAGGGAAATGATATCATAGAAATAGTATTGTGTGTATATAAAAAAGTGTTTTTCAAACAACTGTGTGTATCTGTGAGTGTATATATTTTCAAGTTCTGTTCTTGTACTGCTTTGTATTGTATCTATACCACAATATATGCTATTGAGTGTTAGCCACTGTTCTAGAGATTGAGTTGTAAAATGTCCCATTTGTTATGTGATTATTTAATCATAGAATCTAATCTCACTTGAATGTCTTTTGTAGTCATTGATTCTACCTACACTATATTTTAATACATTATGTCATGATTATCCTTCCTAATAGAACTTTGTTTATGCCCCTTTACTTTGTCTTTGTTTGTGTTTATGTGCATGTGTGTGGAGATAGATTTATCAAATGATAGATATGAATTATCTGTCTGTACCTATATATTCAGTTCCCATAGGATGAAGTCATATTATTCACATTCTAGTCTAAGTGTCATCTACTCAAGAAGACTTTTCTTGACTTACTACACTTAATTTTATTCCTTGCTATCATTTCTATATAACTTATCCTTCCCTCCCCTCTGGTGTAATTTTTTATCTTATAAGTTACTTGCATAAAGCTAAAGAGTAATTTACAAATTTAAAGCTAAATAATGAAAAAAGTCATATTTGCATTATCAATCATTTTTCACTGTAATAAAGTCCAGAAATATAAAAAAATATAAAACTTCAGAATATTTTATTTTTAAGATTAGTCACACAGAGTGGCAAAGGAAAGGGTGAAGTCATAGATTGACTTACTGATTCTAAAAGTTATGCCAAAGAATTCAGTATCATATGGAAAGAGACAGAGTCCATTCATTCTATTCCTACATTAAGCCTCCTTTAAATAATTTCCTGAAATTTTCATATGGCCTCTGCTTGGTCACTTTCACTTATGAAAAATTCAGTGGCATGGGATATATATGAATGAGAGATCAATGGAGAAGCACAAAACTGCACAAAATGGAAATATTTGTTCAATTAAGTACAAGTGTGACTACAGATGAAAGCTTTTACTGGAAACAAACGGATAAAGTGATACATAGGTTCTTGAGATAATATGAAATGATTTAAGTATTATCTTTGTGTACTTGAGAAAACACAGTAATTTGGCATGTTCTAACTCATTTTATTAATCTGAATTTCAGGAATTTAAATAATCCTGAGTATCAATTTGAACTGTTTTTAACAATAGTCATTAAGGATCTTCCTGAAATATTAATAAATCTCTGTTTTCAGCATCTGGTTGTGGTCATCTTGGCATGGCAACTTTATCTTCAGAAGAACTGATGAAAATCAAAGATAAAACCATCATGTCTCCTCTCAACACTTCTCATCCCTCTTCTGTCACCTTCTTGCTGATGGGCATCCCAGGACTGGAGCACCTGCATGTCTGGATAGGGATTCCCTTCTGCTCCATGTATGTGGTGGCGGTGGTGGGGAATATGACCATTCTGGCTGTGGTGAGGGCAGAGCGAAGCCTCCATGAGCCTATGTTCCTCTTTTTGTGCATGCTCTCAGTCACTGACCTGGTCCTCTCCACGTCTACCCTGCCTCGCATGCTCTGTCTCTTCTGGCTTGGAGCCCATGACATTGCCTTTGATGCCTGCCTGACCCAAATGTTCTTCATTCATAGTTTTACCGCTTTGGAATCAGGCTTCTTTTTGTCAATGGCCATTGACCGTTATGTGGCCATTTGTCATCCACTGCGCCACTCCACCATTCTCACCCACACTCGCATCACTATAATGGGTATTATTGTGGTGATTCGGGGAGTGGCCTTCTTTTCTCCGCACCCCATTCTGCTCAAACAGCTGCCTTACTGCAGAACACGAATCATTGCCCACACCTACTGTGAGTTTATGGCCGTTGTGAAGCTGGCGTGTTTGGACACAGGGACCACAAAGCGTTATAGCCTCAGTATGGCTACTATCATTGGCTCATGTGATGCGATTCTCATTGCTATATCCTATGTTTTCATCCTCCGCTCTGTATTCCGCCTACCATCCCGAGAAGCTAGCTTTAAGGCTTTAGGCACATGTGGGTCCCATGTCTGTGTTATTCTTGTCTTCTACTCCACAGCTGGTTTTTCCATTTTCACTCACCGTTTTGGGAAAAATATACCTGCACATATCCATATTTTTATTGCAAATATATATCTTTTGGTGCCCCCCTTTCTCAACCCCATTGTATATGGAGTAAGGACCAAGAAAATACGAGAACATGTTCTTAGGACACTAGTGGTCAAAGTTGTCTGATTGTCGTTGGATCAATAAAAGAAATGGTTCAAGAATAAGTGAAAGTACAAGAGATTATGTAAGAATTGCTCCTACTCCAACAAGCAGAAATACATTTGCCACAGTGAAAGATCTTTTATTTACTAGATGTCTATAAATTCTAAAATTTCTAATTCAACAGGTCATTTTAGCTTTTTCATGATTAAAATTGGAGAAGAGATTGATGTCTTCCTGTGTCTTTTGGAGGATAATTACAGAGACTTAATAATAAAGGGTAAAAAGTAAACTAGTTAGGCTGCCAGGGTTCAAGTCCAATATCATGTGCCTGGCTAATTTTACTGCTATTTAATTCTTTACTTCAGTTTCCTGATGTTTAAAAATGAAAAATAATAGAACCTACTTCATATGATTGTATGATGATCAAATGAGACAGGTAAAGGAGATCAGTGAAGTGGCACAGAGAAAACATTCTGTATGTTGTTTTTATCCTTCCCCAGTGAGTGATTATAATTTCTTATATTCTCTACTTTTTGTTTGTTTAAAATGTTTTAGGAAATACCCAGTATATCTTATTTAACATGTCTGCAAATGTATAATATTTGTATTTTTTATATTTATATAATGAATATGTTTGATTCTGTTCCCTGTTAGCCAAATTTTTGCCAAATATCTCAAGAAAAAATATATATTTTTTAAATTTTCTGTGATGTATGTTGTTTAATATTATATCATATGTTGAAGGTCTTACTAAAGTCCTGAAGAATAATATAATGTTATTGGAGTGCAATAGAATAGTTATGAGAATATAGCAGTTGCTTTTCATTTCTTCTTTTCATATAATCATTTAGTCATTCATTCATTCATTTGTAAAATGTGTTCAGTAAATGCCTTTTTAATTGGATTAGATTTATATGGACTAATTTTTGCAACTTATTTTGAGACTTATTCTTCCATCATTAATAAGTAATGCTCTTTTTTCTCTTTTCCTTGAAGAAATTTGCATGAAGAATCCATAATTAAGAATACATAATTAAGTTATTTAGAATCTTTTGATACCAAATGTATTTGGCAAGCATTATTAAACTACCTCACTCATCTGTGAATACAGGGTTTCTACAGTTTTCTCTGATTGCTCAGGGCATCCTTTCTCTTGTTTTATCATATGAATTAAGGAGATAGGATCAAATTAGGGTGCTATCAACTAAATTGTAATGACAACAGGCTCCATTTTGTTTTATAGCACTTACATATTCTCATGTATGCTATTTTTTCTCAAATACCTTTTCTGTGAAATATCATTGTTATAACCTTCCCACTCCTATTTATAGAACAGCTCCTTGTACAACTGAAAGAAGCCTTCTTATGTTTCTCTTTGTTAATGTTTATTTTTATGTTAATACTAAGGAAAAGTACATAAAGATTGATTTATCTTTCTATCGATATCAATGCTCATGTTTTTAGAGTTAGTATGGGGTGTAACTAAAGGACAATTCACTGGTAGCTTATGTGTTAAAATTCACAGAAAATAAAATTTATCATTTTAACTATTTTAAAGTGTAGAGTTCAATGGCATTAGTACAATCTGTTGAGTAAAAAATGATGTACAAGTTGAGAGTTGTAAGTTAAGCTTTATTTGGGGCAAAATGAGGACTGCAGCCCTGGGAGGCAGTACCTCAGATAGCTCTGAGAGACTGCTCCAAAAAAGCAGTGGGGGAAAGTCAGTATATAAGGTTTTGGTGAAGGGAGTGTTCAATACTGTTAGGCATTTGTTATACAGAAGTCTTTCTGCTAGTCACAAGGATCTGATGTCACCATGAAAGGGTTTAGTGCTCTTCTAGACATGAGGAGATGCAAGGATCTAGGTCATAAAATCTGTTTCTAGAAACATCCAAGTATCTAAAGACCTGTCCCACCAGATTTCCTGGAGAACAGAGGGCCTCACTCCCCCTGAACTCGGAGGGTGTGGAAGGTCAACAGCCACAGCTGCACAAGGTTCAGTCTCTATAGCGGTGGATGGCAAACGCCCTTGTTGTTATTGTTGTTCAGTTGTTGACCAATGCTCTTGGCAAGTGCCAGTTTGTAGTTGATAATTCATATTGCTGTGCATTCAGCACCACCATCCTTCAGAGCTTTTTACCTTTCCCTAATTCAAACTCCACATACGGGAAAACACTAGCTCCCCATTCCCTCGTCCTCACATTCTCTGACTATTATCATTCTACTACTGTCTCTATGAATTTGGCTACTCTATGTATGTCATGCAAGGAACCATTCAATATTTGTCCTTTTGTGACTGACTATTTTACTTAGCATACAGTCTTCTAAAGGAATATGTGCCACCTAAAAGTTGAAAGTTATGTTTTATTTGGCAGGGATGTTAGGACTTAAGCCTGGTAGACAGTATCTCAGGTGACTCTGAGAGAGCTAACTCTGAGGAGGCAGGGGAGGATTCAGGCTATATATAAGTTTGTATCATGGGGCAAGTAATCTAAATATTAAAAGATTATTGTTAATTAAGAGAAAACCTCTGGTGGCTCAGATGATAAAGATTTTTTCTGCAATGCAGAAGACCTGGGTTTAATTCTTGGGTTGGGAAAATCCCCTGGAGGAGGAAATAGCAACCCAGTTGTTTGCCTTGGAAATCCCTATAGTCCATAGGGATGGAAAGAGTTGGACATGACTGAGCGAGTAACACACACAAGAGAAAACCAAATTTCTCATATGAAGAGATTTTGTGATTGTCTACGTATAGGAAGATTAAAGTGCATGGGCTTGCTGGAATAATTTCTTCATATGCATCTAGCTTATCTGGGGCCAATTCTGCTTTCTTTGTTGTTCACATACTAATAATTTGCTTACCAGAAGAAATGGAAAATATGGTGGACGGCCACCTTTCACATCCCTCCAGATCCTCAGGGGAGAAAGTAGCTGATGACTTCCAAATAAGTGGCTCTATTTCACCTGGGTTCAGAAATTTACATTTGGAAAAGACTTGTTACTGCAACAAGGAGGGATGTGAAAGGCAGGATCATGAACTCCTTATTGCAAAATTCAGACTTAAATTGAACAAAGTAGGCAAAACCTCTAGACCATTCAAGTATGACCTAAATAAAATCCCTTATGATTATACAGGGGAAGTGACAAATAGATTCAAGGGATTACATCTGATAGAGTTCCTGAAGAACTATGGATGGAGGTTCATAACATTGTATAGGAGGCGGTGATCAAACCCATCCCCAAGAAGAAGAAATGCAAAAAGTCAAAACAGTTGTCTAAGGAGGCCTTACAAATAGCTGAGAAAAAAGAAAAGTGAAAGGCAAACGAGAAAAGGAAAGATATATCCAACTGAATGCAGAGTGCAAATAATAGCAAGGAGAGATAAGAAAGCCTTAAGTGATCAGTGCAAAAAAATAGAGGGAAAAAAATAGAATGGGAAAGACGAGAGATCTCTTCAAGAAAATTAGAGATACCAAGGGAACATTTCATGCAAAGATGGGCACGCTAAAGGACAGAAATGGTATGGACCTAATAGAAGCAGAAGATACTAAGATGAGGTGGCAAGAATACACAGAAGAACTATATGAAAAAGATCTTAATGACCCAGATAACCACAATGGTTTGGTCACTCACCTAGAACCAGACATCCTGGAATGTAAAGTCAAGTGAGCCATAGAAAGCAACACTATGAACAAAGCTAGTGGAGGTGATGGAATTCCAGTTGAGCTATTTCAAATCCTAATAGATGATGCTGTGATAATGCTGTACTCAATATGCCAGCAAATTTGGAAAAGTCAGCAGTGGCCACAGGACTGGAAAAGGTCAGTTTTCATTACAATTACAAAGAAAGGCAATGCCAAAGAAGGTACAATCCACCACACAATTGCACTAGCAAAGTGATGCTCAAAATTCTCCAAGCTAGGTTTCAACAGTATGTGAATCGAGAACTTACAGATGTTCAAGTTGGATTTAGAAAAAGCAGAGCAACCAGATATCAGATTCCGACATTCATTCAATCATAGAAAAATCAAGAGAATTCCAGAAAAACATCTACTGCTACACTGACTACACTAAAGCCTTTGTCTGTGTGAATCACAACAAACTATGTAAAATTCTTCAAGAGACAGGAATACAAGACCACCTTACCTGCCTCCTGAGAAATCTGTATGCAGGTCAAGAAGCAATTGTTAGAACCAGACATAAAACAACGGACTGGTTCAGAATTGGGAAAGGAGAACGTCGAGGCTGTTTATTGTCACTTTGCTTATTTAACTTGCATGCAGAGTACACCATGTGAAATTTTGGGCTGGATGAACCACAGACTGGAATCAAGATTGCAGGGGAAATATCAATAACCTCAGATATGCAGATGACACCACCCTTATGGCAGAAAACCAAGAGGAACTAAAGAGCCTCCTGATGAAAGTGAAAGAAGAGAGTGAAAAAGCTGGCTTAAAACTCAACATTCAAAAAAATGAAGATCACTGTATCCGATCCCATCACTTCATGGCAAATAGACGGGGAAACAATGGAAATAGTGAGAGACTTTATTTTCTTGGGCTCCAAAATCACTGCAGATGGTGACTGCAGCCATGAAATTAAAAGACATTTGCTCCTTGGAAGAAAAGCTATGACCAACCTGGACAGCATATTAAAAAACAGAGACATTTCTTTGCTGACAAAGGTCCATCTAGTCAAAGCTATGGTTTTTCCAGTAGTCAAGTATGGATGTGAGAGTTGGACCATAAAGCTGAGCACCAAATAACTGGTTCTTTTGAACTGTGGCTTTGGAGAAGACTCTTGAGAGTCCCATAGACTGTGAAGAGATCAAACCAGTCCATCCTAAAGGGAATCAGTCCTGAATATTCATTGGAAGAACTGATGCTGAAGCTCTGATACTTTGGCCACCTGATGCCAAGAACTGACTCATTGGAAAAGACCCTGATGCTGGGAAAGATTGAAGGCAGGAAGAGAAGGAGATGACAGAGGATGAGATGGTTGGATGGCATCACTGACTTGATGGACATAAATTTGAGCAAGCTCTGGCACTTCGTGATGGACAGGGAAACCTGGAGTGCTACAGTCCATGGGGTTACAAAGAGCTGGACATGATTGAGTGACTGAATTACTGAACCGACTGTTTACTGGTAGAGCATAGAGCAAAAATCTTTTCATTTCACTGCCTTTGAGGTTCACCTATATTCTGTCATGTTTGAATTTTCTTCCTTTTTATTATTATAATGCTGTTATGAACATGTGTGTACAAATGTCTGTTTTAATCTTTATTTTCACTTCTTTGCAATATATAGCAAAAAGTGGAATTATGAAATCAATGGTATTTATGGTAATTCTATTGCAATGATGCTTCACACAGCAGCTGCATTTTTTTGCATCCCTTCTTGGGCTTCCGAGGTGACACTAGTAGTAAAGATCCCTCCTGCCAGTGCAGGAGACATAA
This sequence comes from Hydropotes inermis, assembly GCA_020226075.1. Lineage (NCBI taxonomy): Eukaryota > Metazoa > Chordata > Mammalia > Artiodactyla > Cervidae > Hydropotes > Hydropotes inermis. Next base: position 45,326,048 of record CM035279.1, read on the forward strand.
GAGATGCAGGTTTAATCCTGTGGTCTGGAAGAATCCCTGGAAGAGGGCATGGCAACCCAGTCCATTATTGTTGCTTGGATAATCCCATGGACAGAGGTGCCTGTAGGAGACTACAGTGGCTATAGTCCAACAGAGTATTGCAGAGTCAGACACAACTGAAGCAATTTAGCAGCACTCAATAGTTAATATGGCTGATAATCTTTTCATGTGCTTGTTGGCCATTTGAAAATATTCTTTAGACAAATGTCTGTGCAAGTCCTTTGCCTATTTTTTAATACAGTTATTTTTGTTGAATTTTAAGAGTTCTTTCTATATTTTGGAAATTAATTGCTTATCAGATATATGGTTTACAGATACTTTCTCTAATTTTCTGGTTGCATATTAACTCTGGTGATAGTGTCCTTTGATGCAGAAAAGTTTTCAATTTTGGTGAAGATCAGTTTCTCTAGTTTTACTTTTGTTTTAGTGTCATATCCAAAAAATATTGTCAAATCCAGAGATATAGAATCTCCCAGTGGCAGCTAAGACCATGGGAGTCTCTGACAGAATCTGGAACAATAGAGTAGATGCAGCTGAGGAAAGTGAGAAATAGTAAGAAGTATTTTGGCTTTTCCCTTCTTTTCCGAATATCTTCCTGCCCATCAACTCTTTGAACAAACTTAGAGTAAATATAAATTATCTGTGATCCTGGGAAACATAGCTGGTAAAGTTCACCTCTTGCAGGGAGGAAGCCAATTCTAACTCCATGTTTGAGACTGTTTCTTGGACTTGCTTTTCCTTGCTTTAATCATGCTTAATAGCTTGCCTCAGAGGACCCTGCCCCTATGGCTGACTGTAAGCTAAAGTGCCTTTGTTCAGCTCATAGAGAGCTAATCTGTCCCTGTCCACCTGTGAATATAAGAGATGAGCACACCCCTTCCAAAGGTTGGCCATTCCCTTGGGGAGATACTTTGCAAGACTAAAGACCATTGTCCTTTACTTCCCAGCAGCCTCTGCCTCTCTATTCTGTCTTTTGTCTTTATTTCCATGTTGCTTTCTCTCTGACTCTACAAAAGAACCTGGCATCCAGACCCTGATGAGATGGTTATTTTGAGGTGCTAGCCTGACGTCTTTTCAGTCAGCTGGCTCCTCCTTGTCTCAGCACCTTGTCTCTCGGATTCATTGGCCTGTCCTACAGAGAGCAGAGCTAGCTTGGACTCAGTAACACACTGCTCCTGATATTTACAGAACAAAAGAGAAGGATGCAGAGGAACATCTGTAGGAAAGCTTATCAAATCTTTGCATAACATTCCAACCAAAACTGAAATAGGGATGCTCCTGTACATGAAAATAATGCATATCTTTTACTTGATCAAATAGATAAGTCTAGGGGGATGCAGGAATAGGAACATGGCTAGGTGATGTCATGAAGTTTTAATTGTTCTTCAGAGGTAAATCTGATTCAGGTGAATTACTTAAGAATATCTGGAGGCATGTGGGGATATTACAGTGATTACCCTGATTAATTCATGAAATTATTCCTCCATGATATCTTCAACTTCTAGCTCTCATCACATAGGTAGTAATTGGTTCACTGCACTTGTGTGTGCTTTAGGTACAATGAATTATCCTATTAGTCCTGTAGTAGAGGCCATATTCTATTGATTTTTAAGCTCAGAGCTCAGGTAGCAGTTCAGTTAAGTTCAGTTCAGTCACTCAGTCATGTCTGACTCTTTGCTATCCCATGAAACAAGGAGACCACAAAACTGAGTCCCTCCAAGAGACCAAATTGTGCTTGGAGACACTTGGAGAGATTAGTGAAACTGCCTACAACCACACAGCATTCTCAGGAGAGGCTCTTTAAAGTATATTCCTGTAGGCCTCTGGTCCCCCAGGATAGGAAGTTTAATGGCACATGCTGTAGATATAGTAAATATGTCGGGACTCAGTCTGAGAAGCGAGATCATCTGGTTAGAGGTAAGATAATCAGGTTATAGGCAGGAGAGCTGACTGAGGTGGAAAAGGCAAGTTCAGTGCTTCTACCAGGAGGGAATGCTGGAACCTAGGTTAAAGTTTCTAGGTTAAGTCCTAAGTCCTGAGAACTTAGCCAGTGTGGTTGTCTGAAAGATGGCTCAACTTCTTATTAACAAAAGTAATGTAGAAGGAAATTAAGTTAAATATTTAACCTCTGATAATTTTTGTTAACCTAGCCCTAGTATTTAATCCTGAACTATATTGGTCAAAACCTCATTGTTTTAATGAAACTTTCTTTTATTCAGACTACATAGAGGCCTCATATTATATAAGCTCATGATACACCAATACTGGAACCAAAATAATGATTTACCAATTTAAAATTTAGTATTGTTAGGATACCTTTCCAAAATAATCATTCAAGCTTTCAAGATGCATGCTTTCTGGTCAGCTAATATCTGGGAGCCAAAAGTTGTATTTACAATTTTACTTGGTTTATGTGGAATCTAAAAGAAGGGTATAAATGAACTTACCTACAAAATAAAAATAGAGTTACATATATATATATATATATATATATATATATATATATATACATATACATATATATATATATTAAAAAAACACACAAACAAACAAACCTTATAGTTACCAGGGAGTCGGGGAGTGAGAGGGATAAATTGGGAGGTTGGAATTGACGTATACTGTATATAAAATAAGGAACTAAGAAGGATCCACTGTATAGCACAGAGAACTCTACTCCATACTCTGTAATAGCCTATATGGGAAAATAATCTAAAAAGGAGTGGGTATATGTATGTGTGTGTGTGTGTGTGTGTGTGTGTATGCTGCTGCTAAGTCACTTCAGTCATGTCTGACTCTGTGCAACCCCATAGACGGCAGCCCACCAGGCTCCCCCTTCCCTGGGATTCTACAGGCAAGAATGCTGGAGTGGGTTGCCATTTCCTTCTCCAATGCATGAAAGTAAAAAGTGAAAGTGAAGTCGCTCAGTCATGTCTGACTCTTAGTGACTCAATGGACTGCAGCCCACCAGGTTCCTCCATCCATGGGATTTTCCAGGCAAGAGTACTGGAGTGGGGTGCCATTTCCTTCTCCAGTGTGTGTGTGTGTGTGTGTGTTTGTGTGTCTATGTATGTAAAATTCCCTTTGCTATACAGCAGAAAATAACACAACATTGTAAATCAACTATACTCCAATTTTTTTTAATTAAATGTTAAAGAAGTAATGATTACTTGGAAAGCAAAAAATTAACATCATGTGTATTGTATGACTGAAGAATATATTATACATCTTATGGAAGAATTTGACTTGGTCATTTACAGTAAAGCACAAATATCTAGTAACCTGAACATCCATGTTTTCTAGACATAGTCATTTTCTCTATTGGCTTATCTTTGTAAAATAATTTTTCTAACCATTCAGTTTGGATGATTTTATGAAATCATGAAATTTATCAATTCAGTGACTTGCTTTTCAATATAAGATCATTTTTATTCACACCGCTCCATTGCCCCCAGTTGTCCTTTAGTATTTCTCAAGTCTCCTTTTCCTTTTATCTATAAGCCCTATCATTGGGAATGTGGTAAGAAAAGTTAAATATACAAATGTCTGATCTCATTCATGATGGCTGGACTTTTACTTTTTTGACTGTTTAAAATGGTAGAAAGTTACATCTCCATTTTTACTGATTTATCAGTTATTAACACTGTAGTGCTATACTATGATTAAAATGTATTAGCTAACTGGACACTTCTGAAAAAAAGTCAAGGGAGATAGAAAAAAGGAAAGAGAATACCTTTGTACAATTTTTTTTGTCTGCCCAAAAGCACAGTTCCATGCATTTGATGAATTGAAATATTGTATTACTGAAGAAATCCTTCAATAGCCAGTTGTATGTTACTGGATGTCAGTGTCTTTTCCAATACATAACAATGAAAAAAAATGTGTCTTTGCGTTTTTGTAATCTTTGTGATTTTTAATTTGGATAGGATCATGGCATACTCATTTTTTGGATAATGCTAGACCACAACAGGAGCAACCTTCAACTTACCACCTTCCTGCTACTTGGCATTCCAGGATTGGAGGATGCCCACCTATGGATCTCCATCCCCTTCTGTCTGGTCTACCTACTGTCACTGATGGGAAATGTTGCTCTTTTATTAATTATCAAGACAGATCGCAAACTGCATGAACCTATGTACCTCTTTCTATGCATGCTCTCAGTTGCTGATTTGATGCTTACTTCTTCTACACTTCCCAAGATACTCAGTCTCTTCTGGTTCAATGACAGAGAGATCTACTTTGAAGCCTGCCTTACTCAAATGTATTTTATCCATTCTCTCTCTACTATGGAATCTGGATTTATCTTGGCCATGGCTTTTGACCGATTTGTAGCTATCTGCCACCCACTAAGACATTCCACTATCTTAACACCTGAAGTGATTGTAGGCTTGGGTTTGCTTATTGTCTTCAGAGGAGCTGTACTTCTCAGTCCACATCCCTTTCTACTGAGATGGCTTTCTTACTGCAAAACTAATGTCATCTCCCATACTTACTGTGAGTTTATGGCCCTGATAAAGCTGGTTTGCTCTGAGACCAGGATTCGTAGAGCCTACAGCCTAATTGTGGCATTCCTGACAGGAGGATTGGATTTCATACTGATCATCTGTTCTTATGTCCTTATTCTTCTCACAGTTTTCAATCTCCCATCCAAAGCTGCCCGCCTCAAGACCTTAAGTACCTGTGTCTCCCATGTATGGGTCATCTTGGTGTTTTATACACCAGCTTTTTTTTCTTTTCTCACTCATAGGTTTGGTCACCACATTGCTCCACCTGTCCACATTTTTATAGCCAATATATACCTTCTTATTCCACCCATGATGAATCCTGTTATTTATGGTGTTAAAACCAAAAGAATCAGGGAAGGATTTCTTAAATTTTTAACAGTCAAATGTGTTCAACTTTGCAAAGTTTGTGAGTCTCCAGATAATGAACAGAGATAAGGGTTTTATTAAACAGGAAATGTTGAAAATTAATCAGCATTACCTTGAAGTAGAAAAACTTCAGCTAAATCTTGGATTCATACAAACTAGAAAGCTTGGTAAGTATATTGATTTCAGTGAGATTAGCAAATATCAAAGATACAGAGAAAGTAAAAAACTAGAGCAAAGTGTTTAATTTTTATTATTTTTCTTTCCAAGCTAGTATTTGGTATAGTCTTTGGGACTTTTAAAGCCATGCCAGTTGATATCAAAATAATTTTAATTTTAATCAGGTCCAATATATGTTCTTTTCTTGTGTGTATCAGGGTTTTGGTATCATATCTAACAAATTTATTGGCTAACTCTGGGTTGTAAAGATTTTCTCCTAAAATGTTTTCCAAAACCTTATGTTGTCTGAGGTGTGAAATTTAGAGTGAGGTTTATCTGTGCTAGAGGAATAAACCTCAGTCTAAATTCCCCTTTATGTAACAAAAGTTTTCTAATATCTACTCTATCCTCCTTAATCAAATATGGTTACATTTAAAAGAATACATAATACCCAAGTAGTAATATAAATGTAAAACTAGCAACACATATACTTGTGTATGACAACACTAGGTGATATAATAATTAGCCCTTTTACCTATTTACATAACTGTAAATATGAAAGTTTTAAATATCAGTGAATCTTGGTGTATTTCACTGATTACTCAGACACCATGAGAAATATTGTTCCTGTTGGTGGTGTAATTTTCAAAAATATTTAATAACTTCTGATAATAGTCTTAACAAACAGTATACACCATTTCTCTTGAATAGTTATATTTCTATAATGTCAAGTACATATTTGCTTGTTAAAACCATACAAAAGTATTTCTGATTACTTGTAAAGCAAAGTTAAAAAAAACTACATTCATAACAGCAAATACAAGCAAGGTGAAATTCTGTATTCAGAATATTTTATAGGCTTTTGTTTTTTTAACTACACAATATCCAGTTGCATATCTGAAATTTCTCTCATATACAGCATATTTTGTGGAGGTTGGGAGGTTGGGAGAAATTATTCTATGTATTGGAGGTTTCTTTCTGGTTTGTAGTCACTAAATCCAGTAATGTTTCTTAAATACTTTGATGACAATAACAAAACACAAAGAGAAATTTCCAAGATATTCTCTAAAGATCAGCATCATCTCCGTTAGGTATCAATTACTGATAGAATTGTAGTGCTAGTTATAGTATTTGAGTCATAGTAAGCAAATCACAAATATTGGCTACTCTTATCGCTTGTATAGTTATTGAAAATAGAGTGGGTAATGTTTAATAGGAGGATCCCCAATGACAAACATTTTTGCTATTTATTATTAGGCCTGAAATAAAACATTTTTTTTTCAATAATAGGGAGAAAATCTACATTCTCTAACCATTTCTACTCAAGTAGTAAGTTTAAGATACAGTGGAAAACTCAGCTGATGACATTCCAAATTTGAACCTGAGTAATTCAGTACCAAACCAAAATTACCCATAGAATTAGCTGAAGTAGTTGAAATGCTATATTCTCTGGGCCACCATACATTTAATTTCTGTATGTCTCTGTACTTGTTTTAACACTGCAGTGGATAGCTTCTGGGCATGAAAAAATAAGTACTAGAAGTAGTTATGACTTTTGTGCCCAAGTATTAGTGGTTTTTTATTGTACTCAGAATGATACAGTTTAGAAATTTAACTCTCACCTATACAAATAGGTGGGTATGATGTGTAAGATCCTTTTTAGTCTAAGTCTGGTATCAAAAATTTACACAACATATCTTCTAAGCACACACTACTACCTATTGTAAAGACAAACTGTTGTTTTGATTTCACTTTCTCCCTTTATGGACAATGAAATTCAAGATGCAATTAAGGGGTAATTGTCATATGTAAATGATAATGTTGCTGTTGTCATTATAAGCTATATTTCATGTTGAAAATAAAGTGGCTTTATGACATAACCATCATCAGTTTAGTTCAGTTCAGTTTCTCAGTCATGTCTGACTCTTTGCAACCCAATGGACTGCTGCACGACACTCTTCCCTGTCCATCACCAACTCCCAGAGCTTGCTCAAACTCATGCCCATCGAGTCAGTGATGCCATCCAACCATCTCATTCTCTGTTGTCCCATTCTCCTCTTGTCTTCAAAAGTATCCATTTTTTGGCACTTAGCTTTCTTTATGGGCCAACTCCCATATCCATACATGACTACCAGAAAAACCATAGCTTTGACTATATGGACTTTTGTCAGCAAAGTAACATCTCTTCTTTTTAATATGCTGTCTGGGTTTGTCATAGCTTTTCTTCCAAGAAAAAATAGGTGGATATATATAAATAGGTACTTAGAATAGAAATGTTCATAATAACAAGACTTTGGATATATGGTGATTATATATCTCTACTTATGTATATCTTTTAAAATTGCTCTCAAAAATGATTATTAGTTTTCTCTATGTAAGTCTTATCTTTATATGTATTTTGTATAATATATCTTGATGAATATTTTATACTTAAGCTATTTTAAATAGCTGTCATCTAGATGAAAATAATATTGGCATAAACATAGGTAGTTGAAGGACAAATTCCAAAATATTTATGTGTGAGTCAAAACATGATGAATTTTGTGCAACCAGAATCTTAACTTTTTAACAAACCTGTACATAAATTTAACAAACCTGTACATAAATTTTACTATTGACATAGAGAACAACATTGTCATCACATAGGAATTCCATTACATTTTTTGCTTAGTCCCACTCTTCTTCAGTCACCTTCAGTGACAAAAAGCAGAATAATCAATTGCAAGTCAAGATACAAATTTCAGGAACAAGATGGCAGAGTAGATGGATGTGGAGTACCTCTCTCTCCACGGGTACATCAGGAATACACCTTTAGACACAGACATGCATGCTAAACACCAGCTGAGAGTGGACACGAGTACCTGACCAGTGGAAAATAATATATAGAACCACACAAAACTTGGTAGGACAAAGGAACTAGGGGGAGAAACAGGAATGTTAGTAGGATTGGACCTGCCCTCAGTGGGTGGGGGAACTGAAACAGGGGTCTGATCAGGGCAATTGTCTGAGTCAGAGGAGAAACATTTAAGACAGAAACAGCTCACGTGTGGCAGCTTAAATGGAATGAGAATCAGTCCTTGCTGTAGCCATACATAGTCCCTCAGACAGGGACAGGGATACAGGTGGCTGGGAACTGGATTTTAGGGATTGTGGAGCAATCCCAGGGCGAGGGCTACTACTGACTGCAGAGAGATGGATTGAAGGGATGTGAGGGAGGAGATTATGGTGGGAAATTCCTGTTGAAGAAAGCTGGGCAGCCATGGGAGCAAGGCAATAATGCTGAGTCACACAGAGCGGGTGGAGACATCACCATAGCCTCTGTCTCCACACACCAGCATCAGCAGCTGAACAATGGAGAGGCTGGTCCATCAAACACATGATGCACCGAGCTACAGAGAGGACCCCACCCAGGGGGGCCCTTTAAGTGCCTGACGTGCTGAACAACAGAGGACCCCAGGCAGGGGAGCCCTCTAAGTGCCTGAACCAGCGGAACTATGGGGAACACTGGCCAGAGAGGCCTTGTAATCGCCAGCTACAAGAGGCTCGCAGAAAGACTCTGATAGGGCCATAACTCCTGTGGCGGAGGCAGTCCATGTCCCTGCACATTTGGCGCTGCCAGGGTCCCGGCAAGCCAAGCAGCTACACACCTTCGTTCTCAACTCTCACTGGGGCAGAGCTGCCACAGGCAATAAAAGTCTTAAATATATCCATGCTGGGAGGGGTTTTCCAGACAAGAATACTGGAGTGTATTGGCCAGTACTGGTTGCCATACCCTTCTAGAACACTGTATTTCCTGCTATCCTAGCCATCAACTCCCCTGAGTATCTGGTGCCTCCAGAACCCCTGCAACCCAAGGAGATGCACCATGTCCATCCCTGGCTCTTACAGGGGCAGACCCAAGTCCTCCAGGGCAGCCTCATGAGCAAAACCCCAGTGGACAACCCACATGCAGAAGTGGAAATAAACCACAATTGAAACCCAGAGGCAGTGTGGCTAACGAAGAAGACCCCAAATCTTCCCACTGGCTGCACAATCTGCAGGTTAAATTCACATGATCAACTAGGCAGACTGTGTCTGTGGAATGTATAAAAGGACATTGAGAGCTCCCACAAAGAAAGCACACTAATTCTGACAGCTGTAGACATTGGAGGCAAGAACACACTGGAGCAGGACCTAATGAGAATCTGAGCTGCCCCCATAGCAGGTCCAGAGATCAGCACAGTGTTGGAGGGCATCCTAGGAAGGTGAGATGGACTGTGACTCCCAGCAGTGACAGCAGTGACTCAAGAAAAGCATTTATTATTCTTATGTTTTGACTTGTTCTATAGTATCCTTTGGATTTCTTTCTTTTTTTCTTTCTTCCCCACCCCGCCCCCCACCATTGTAGTTGTTAATTTTATTGGCACTATGAAATCTAATTAAGCTTTTGGATTTTTTTTTCTCAGTCACACTTTTTATTGTTGCTATAAACCTCTGCCTCTTCATTGGGCTTTTGCAGTTCTGTGGAATCTTCCTTTATTTTTTTTTCTTTTCTCTTTTTTTAATTTTAATATTTAAAACCTATTATTATTTTTTATAAATTTATTCCTTTGTTTTCTTTTCCCCTTGCAGTTAATCTTCAATGTACATAAATCTTATCTACCTCTATTTAACTTTTGCATATCTATTCTTTCTTTCTTTTCTTTCCTTCCTTTCCTCTCAACATATTTGTTAGTTTTATTTTCATTGCTTTTTTCCCAATTGGCTCCTTACTTTAGTTTTGTTTTCTAGTTTGTGCTTTAGTTAATTTTGTTCTGGTAGATATAATTTTTGGTTTCCTTTGTACTCTGGGTCAATCTACTGTGTTTTATTTTTGTTGGACTGTATGGATATGTATATGTGTATATTCAGTCACAGTTTTTATTGTTGTTATAAACTTCTGTCTCTACCTGGGCTTTTGCAGTTCTGTGTAGTTTTCTTTTTTTTTTTTTCTTTCACCTTTCTTCTTCCATTTTTTTTTCCTTTTCTCTTTTTATGGTTTTAATTTTTAACTTTTTAAAACAAACTTATTATATTTTTTCTACATTTATTCCTTTGTTTGCCTTTCCTACACTTCTTTTCCCTTTGCAGATAATCTCTAATGCATATAAATCTTCATCTACCTCTGTTTAACTTTGCATATCTATTATTTCTTTCTTTTCTTTCCTCTCAACATATTTGTTAGTTTTGTTTTCATATTCATTGCCTTTTCCCCCAGTTGACAACTTGCTTTAGTTTTGTTTTCCAATTTATGCTTGAGTTAGTTTTGTTCTTAACTGATAAATATAATTTTTGATTTCCTTTGTTTGCTCGATCAGTCTACTATACTTTGTTTTTGTTGGACTATTTTGATTTCACTCATGAGTGTAAATGTATATGTGTATGTTCCATTATTTTAATTATTATTTGCCTGATTTTGTAACTGCCATTTGTCTGTGATTCATCTTTGGCTTCTCATTTTTGGATATTTGTTTTATCTCAATGCCATAACAAACCACTTGTGGAATCTTAATTCCCGACCAGAGATTAAGCCCTGGGCCTTTGGAGTAGGAGCACTGACTCTAAGACCCTAGACTACCAGAGAACTAACCCTAGGGAATATCAAATAGTGAGAACTCACACAAAGGAAGCCATGTGAATACAAGACCAGACATCACCCAACCACCAGTAGCACCCAGTGCAGGATGCCTCATCTAAACAATGAACAAAACAAAAATACTAACCCAATCATCAGCAAACAGGATTACCAACTCACTCAGCCTTGCCCATCAGAGGAAAAACAAAAAAAAGTGGGGAAAAAAAAAAACAGAAAACAACTCAGCACAAGTCTTATCATATATGGAGTTTACACAAACAACTGGATCAACCTTAGGAGGACAGAAACCAAAAGGAAGAACGAAGTCAACCTTAAAGCCTGGGAAAAGTTGTCTTCAAACACAATAAGATAAATAATAATAATAATAAAAAGGCTGAGAAATGCTACACAAATGAAGGAACAAACTAGAAATACAGAAGTCCAAATAAATGAAGAGGAAATAGACAAACTACCTGAAAATGAATTCAGAATAATGATAGTAAAGATGATCCAAAACCTTTAAAACAGAATGGAGGAAATGCAAGAATCAATTAACAAAGACCTAGAAGAATTAAAGAATAAGCATACAAGGACAAACAACACAATTGCTGAAATAAAAAATACTCTGGAAGGATTCAATAGCAGAATATCTGAAGCAGAAAAGCAAAGCCATAAGCTGGAAGATAAAATGTTGAAAATAACTTCTGAAGAGCAGAATGAAGTAAAAAGAATGAACAGAACTGAGAACAGTCTCAGAGACATCTGGGACAATATCAGACACACCAACATTCGAATTATAAGGGTCCCAGAACAAGAAGAGAAAAAGAAAGGGTATGAGAAAAATTTTGAAGAGATTATAGTTGAAATTTTCCCCAGTATGGGAAAGGAAATAGTCAAGTCCGAGAGGCACAAAGAGCCCCAAGGTTAAACTCAAGGAGAAACACACCAAGACACATACTAATCAAGCTAACAAAGACTAAACACAAAGAAAGAATATTAAAAGCAGCAAGGGAGAAGCAACAAGTAACATACAAGGGCAGCCCTGTACACTCAACAGCTGATCTTTCAGCAGAAACTCTACAGGCCAGAAGAGAATTGCAGAATATATTTAAAGTACTGAAAGGGAAAAATCTACAACCAAGATTACTGTATCTGGCAAAGATTTCATTCAAAATTGATGAAGAAATAAAAAGCTTTTCAGACAATCAAAAGTTAAGAGAATTCATTAGCACAAAACCAGCTTTACAACAAATGTTAAAAGTACTTATATAATCAGGAAATACAAGAGGAGAAAAAAGATGTACAAAAGCAACTCCAAATAATTGAGAAAATGGCTATAGGAACATATATATCAATAATTACTTTAAATGTAAATGCTCCAACCAAAAACACAGACTGGCTGAATGGATACAAAAACAAGATCCATATGTATGCTTTCTATATATGCTGAACCTACTTCAGACCTAAAGATGCATGTAGACTGAAAGTGAAAGGATGGAAAAATATATTCCATGCAAATGGGAAGCACAAGAAAGCTGAACTAGCAGTCAGCATGTCAGAGAAAATAGATCTTAAAATAAAGAATATTACAAGAGATAAGGAAGGACATTACATAATGATCAAGGGATCAATCCAAGAGGAAGACGTAGCAATTGTAAATATCTATGCACCCAATATAGGAGTATCTCGATACATAAGATAAATACTAACAGATATAAAAGGAGACACTGGCAGTAACACAATAATAGTAGGAGACTTTAACACCCCACTCATACCAATGGACAGATCATAAAAACAGAAAATTAATAAGGAAACACAAGTCTTAATTGATGCATTAGATGAAATGAATCTCATTGATATCTTCTGGACATTCCATCCAAGTGCAGAAGAATACTCCTCAAGTGCATATGGAACATTCTCCAGGGTAGACCACATCTTGGATCACAAATCAAACTTCAGCAAATTTGAGAAAATTGAAATCATATCAAGAATCTGCTTTGACCACAATGCTATGAGACTAGATATCAATTACAAGAAAAAAGCTATAAGAAATGCAAACACATGGAGATTAAGCATCACGTTTCTAAATAACCAACAAGTTACTGAAGAAATCAAGAGGGAAATCAAAACATTTCTGGAAACAAATGACAATGAAAACACGACAACTCAAAAACTGTGGTATGCAGCAAAAGCAGTTATAAAGAGGGAAGTTTATAGCAATACAATCCTACCTCAAAAAATAAGAAAAACAACAAATAGACAACCTAACTTTACATCTAAAAAACTGGAAAAAGAACAACAACAACAGAAATAGTAGAAGAAAAGAAATCATAAGGAATCGAGCAGCAATAAATGACAAAGAAATGAAAGAAATAACGTTAAATGTGATTAAAAGTAAAAACGTGAAAAAAATTAAAAAAGAAGATAAACAACATCGAAAAGCCTTTATCTAGACTCATCAAGAAAGGGAGAGGAAACAAGTCAACAAAATTAGAAATGAAAAAGGAGAGGTTACAACAGACAATGCAGAAATACAAAGGATTATAAGAGACTATTATGAACAACCATATGGCAATAAAATGGATAACCTGGAAGAAATGGACAAATTCTTACAAAAATTCAACCTTCCAAGACTGAACCAGGAAGAAATAGAAATCATGAACAACCCAGTTACAAGCACTGAAATTGAAACTGTGATAAAAAAAAAAAATCTCCCAAAAAACAAAAGCCCAGGAACAAATGGCTTCACAGGAGAAGTCTATCAAGCATTTAGAGAAGAGCGAATGCCTATCCTTCTAAAACTCTTTCAAAGAATTGCAGAGGAAGGAATGCTTCCAAGCTCATTCTCTGAGGCCACCATCACCCTGATAGCAAAATCAGATGAGACAACACACAAAAAAACTACAGGCCAGTATCAGTGAAGAACATAAATGCAAAGATCCTCAACAAAATTTTAGCAAGCAGAATTCAGCAACACATCAAAAAACTCATGCACCATAATCGAGTTGGGTTATTCCAGGGATGCAAGAATTCTTTCATATATGCAAATCAATCAATGTGATACACCATATTAAAAAATTGAAAGATGAAAACCATATGGTAATCTCAATAGATGCAGAAAAAGCCCTTGACAAAATTCAGTACCCATTTATGATAAAATCTTTTCAAAAAATGGGCATAAAAGGAACCTACCTCTACATAGTAGAAGCCAATTATGATAAGCCTACAGCAAACATTATTTTCAATGGTGAAAAACTGAAAGCATCCCACCTAAGATCAAGAAAAACACAAGGGTGTCCACTTTCACCACTATTATTCAGCATAGTTTTGAAAGTCCTAGCTACAGCAATCAGAGAAGAAAAAGAAATAAAAGGAATCCAGATCGGAAAGAAGTAAGGCTGTCATTGTTTGAAGATGACATGATACTGTACACAGAAAACCTTAAAGATAGTATCAGAAAATTACTAGAGCTGATCAGTGAATTTAGCAAAGTTGCAGGATACAAAATCAATACAAAGAAATCACTTACATTTCTGTATACTAAGAATGAAACATCAGAAACAAAATTAAGGAATCAATTCCATTCACCACTGCAACAAAAAGAATTAAACATCCAGGAATAAACTTACCTTAGGAGACAAAAGAACTGTACACAGAAAATTATAAGACACTAATGAGAGAAATCAAAGATGACATAAACAGATGGAGAGATATTCTATGTTCCTGGGTAGGAAGAATCAGTATTGTGAAAATGACTATACTACCAAATGCCATCTACACATTTTCAATGTGATCCCTATCAACTTACCAATGGAATTTTTCACAGAACTAGAACAAAAAAATTCAAAATCCATATGGAAACACAAAGACCCCAAATAGCTAAAGCAGACTTGAGAAAGAAGAATGGGACTGGAGGAATCAACCTCCCTGACTTTAGATTATACTACAAAGCTACAGTCATCAAGACAGTATGGTACTGGCACAAAAATAGAAATATAGACCAATAGAACAAGATAGAAAGCCCAGCTATAAACCCATGCACCTATGAATACCTTATTTTCACAAAGGAGACAAGAATATGCAATGGAGCAAAGACAGCCTCTTCAATAGATGGTGCTGGGAAAACTGGACAGCTACATGTGAAAGAATGAAGTTAGAGCACTTCCTAACACCATACACAAAGATAAACTCAAAATGGATTAAAGACCTAAATGTAAGACCAGAAACTATAAAGCTCTTAGAGGAAAACATAGGCAGAACACTCGATGACACAAAATAATAATAATAATAATAATAATAATAATAATAATAATAATCCTCTCTGACCCACCACCTATAGTAATGGAAATAAAAACAAAAGTAAACAAGTGGGACCTGATGAAACTTAAAGGCTTTTGCACTGCAAGGAAACTATAAGCAAGTTGAATAGACTACCCTTGGAATGGGGAAAAATGATAGTAAATGGAACAACTGACAAAGGATTAATTTCAAAAATATATAAGCAGCACATACAACTCAATACTAGGAAAACAAACAACACATTCAAAGAGTGGGGAAAAGACCTGATCAGACATTTCTCCAAAGAAGACATACAGAAGCCTAGTAAACACATGAAAAGATGCTCAACATTTCTCATTATTAGAGAAATGCAAATCAAAACTACAATGAGCTATCACTTCA
Organism: Hydropotes inermis; assembly: GCA_020226075.1. Lineage (NCBI taxonomy): Eukaryota > Metazoa > Chordata > Mammalia > Artiodactyla > Cervidae > Hydropotes > Hydropotes inermis. The sequence continues at coordinate 45,341,384 of CM035279.1, forward strand.
CACCAGTCACAATGGCCATCATCAAAAAGTCTATAAACAATAAATGCTGGAGAGGGTGTGGAGAAAAGGAAATGTTCTTGCATTGTTGGTGGGAATATAAATTGATACAGCCACTATGGAAGATGGTATGGATATTCCTTTAAAAACTAGGAATAAAACCACAACATGACCCAGCAATCCCACTCCTAGGCATATACCCCGAGGAAACCAAAATTGAAGAAAACATATGTACCCCATTGTTCATTGCAGCACTATTTACAACAGCTTGAACATGAAAGCAACCTAGATGCCCATCCACAGATGAACAGATAAACAAGTTGTGGTGCAAATATACAATGGAATATTACTCAGCCATAAAAAGAGTGCATTTGAGTCAGTCCTAATGAGGTGGATAAACCTAGAGCCTATTATACAGAGTGAAGTAAGTCAGAAAGAGAAAGATAAATATCATATTTTAATGCATATATATAAAGAATCTAGAAAAATGGTTCTGAAGAATTTATTTATAGGGCAGCAATGGAGAAACAGAGAATAAAATTGTGGACATGGGGAGAGGGGAGGAGAGGGTGAGATGTATGAAAAAAGTAACATAGAAGTTTACCTTACCATATGTAAAATAGACAGCCAACAGGAATTTGCTGTATGACTCAGGAAAACAGGGGCTCTGTATCAACCCAGAAGGGTGGGAGGCAGGGGAGATGGGAGGGAGGTTCAAAAGGGAATGGTTATATGTATACCTATGGCTGATTCATGTTGAGGTTTGACAGAAACAGCAAAACTCTGTAAAGCAACTACCCTTCAATAAAAAATAAATTAATATATAAATTATGAAATGGAACCACTGAGTTATACACTTAAAAGACTCTAATAAAGGCCAAAGTAATTTCTTACTAAACTTTTCATAATTTCAGTTGGTACTCTGAGAGAAGTATGAGATAAAAGTTAGCCAGCTAGAAGTTTTCAACTTTCTAATATATTAGGTCCCTCTTTCTTCACAAATATTCTCACAACTCTGTTCCAAATTTGCTTCGTTCTGACCCCATAAATGACTGGATTTAAACAAGGAGGAACAACCACATACAAATTGGCCAGGAGGATATGAATGTAATGAGGGACATTTCTACCAAACCGGTGTGTCATAAAGGAGAAAAATGCTGGTGTGTAAAAGGCTAAGATGACACAGACATGTGAACCACATGTGCTGAGGGCTTTGAGTCTGGCATCTCTAGAAGGAAGGTGGAAAACAGTTTGTAGAATCTGAACATAGGAGAGGGCAATGAGGAGCAAGTCACAGATCAGGGTAGCAATGGTAAATAAGCCATAGATGATGTTGACTCTTATGTTAGCACAGGCTAGACGAGCAATTCCCATATGCTCACAATAGGTATGAGGAATAATGTAGTGTCCACAGAAGGGAAGTCTTTTGAGAAGAGGACAAAAGGGGATGGCAAGGAGGACTGGCCTCACCACTGCAACAGAGGCCATGATGGCTACCATTTTGTTGGTGAGGATAGTGGTATACCTCAGTGGATAACAGATGGCAACAAAGCGGTCAATTGCCATGGCCAGGAGTACACCAGATTCCATGCCAGTGTAGGTGTGGATAAAGAACATTTGGATGAGGCAGGCTTCAAAGCTTACTTTCCTATTGTTGAACCAGAAGATGGCCAGCATTTTGGGTATGGTAGAAGTGGACAGACCTAGATCAATAAAGGAGAGAAGAGCCAGGAAGTAGAACATGGGTTGATGAAGGCTCTGGTCCGTCTTGATTACAAACAGGATTGTGACATTTCCTACAAGGGCTATCAGATAAACAACAAAGAAAGGGAAAGCAATCCATATATGGAAATCTTCCAGACCAGGTACACCCAGCAGAAGGAAGGCAGAAGGATGCGAGGTGGTGTCATTAAGAAAGGACATTCTGCTGAAAATTCTTGGAGCATGCTCTGCTGTCTTCTTCAGTATTTCTGGGGAGACATGAGGGGATATATGGTAGTTGTATGTCAAAACCACAATACCAATAGAGTTCTTAAAAACATAATCAAAATGTATTTTAGTACAGTTATCTCAGAGATATTCAGTTCAGTTCAGTTGCTCAGTCATGTTCGACTCTTTGCAACCCCATGGACACACCAAGCTTCCCTGTTCATCACCAACTCCTAGAGCCTACTCAGACTCATGTCCATTGAGTTGGTGATGTCATCCAACCAACTCATCCTCTGTCATCCCCTTCTCCTCCCTCCTTCAATCTTCACCAGCATCAGGGTCTTTTCCAAGGAGTCAGTTCTTCACATCAAATAGCCAAAGTTTTGGAGTTTCAGCTTCAGCATCAGTCCTTCCAATGAATACTCAGGATTGATGTCCTTTAGGATGGACTGGTTGTATCTCCTTGCAGTCCTAGGGACTCTCAAGAGTCTTCTCCAACACCACAGTTTAAGAGCATCAATTCTTTGGCACTCAGCTTTCTTTATAGTCCAACTCTCACATCCGTATATGACTACTGGAAATATCATAGCCTTGACTAGATGGACCTTTGTTAGCAAAGTAATGTCTCTGCTTTTTAATATGCTGTCTATGTTAATCATAACTTTTCTTCCAAGGAGCAAGTGTCTTTTAATTATTATCTATTATTGCCAATATTATTTAGTATTCCATGGATATCTTGGAAGGTAGAAATAGACTTTTCTGATGTTAGTGTAGTATTGTGATTCATGATTATATTGCAGCCCATTATATTGTGAAAATTTCTTCTGTATATGCTAGTATCAATGCCATGGTTAATGCATTGGATATTAATATTTTTCTACTTTTATAGAGAAAAGTTGTTATTCATCACAAAAATAATTTGAAAACATGATCATTGTAAAGGAGATAGAAAATTGATTGATTAAATTCAGCACCCCTGTATGTTAATTAAAAAAAATAAAAAGCACCCAGCAAACTAGGCAAAAAATAAAACTTGCTCAATTAGGTGAAAGGAATCTATGAGAAACCTCTGGCTAATATCATACTCAATGGTAATACAGTTAAGGTTTGTCCCTAGGATTTGGTGTAAGGCAAGAATATAAAATAGCCTTGATTATATTTAGTATTTTACTCTAGATTCTAGTGAGGTACATATGTCAAGAAAAAAGAAGTAAGATGATTTCAGTAAAATATAAGATAAGAAGTATAGAAGTAAGATGATGGAATGAAAGATGTCAACTTTCCTATTCACAAATGACATGAACATTTACAGAAAAAAATCATTTATCTCAGTAACTTCTCTAGTATAACATTCAACACTTTTTTATATGTTCTCTTAGGAAACAATTGGAAATTAAAATTTTAAAATAAAATTTCATAGAAATTCATAATACCGCTTACAAAGCCATTGGAAACATAGAGTACTTAGTAGTAGGCACTTATAAAAATACAACAGAAATGTTCCCCATTCAGTAGATTGTCTTTTTCTTTTGTCATTGTTTTCCTTTCCTTTGTAAAATTTTTTAGTTTACTGAGGTCCACTTTGTTTATTTTTGCTTTCATTTCTTTTACCTTAGGAGACAGATCCAAAAAATTGTAGCTATGATTTGTCTGAGTGTTCTGCCTATATATCTCTGCTAGTTGTTTTATTGTTTTAGGTATTACATGTTGGTCTTTAATTTTGCATTTACTTTTTTATATGATGTGAGAAAATGTTATAACCTCATTATTTTTCATGTAGCTGTCCAGTTAGAGAAATGCAGATCAAAACCATAATGAAATATCACATCATACCTGTCAGAATAGCTATCAAAATGTATAGAAATAGCAAATGTTGACTACCATGCCTAGAAAAGGGAACTCAGGTGCACTGTTGAGGTTTGCAAATTGGTGCAGCCACTGTGGATGACAGCATGAAAATGCACCAAAAAATAAAAATAGAACTACCATGTGAACAGTAACTTCCCTCCTGTGTATATATTAAAAAAAAAAAAAAACCCTAATTTGGAAAGATACATGTACATCAATGTTCATAGCAGTCTTACACGCAATAGCCATGAAATAGAAGCAACCCAAGTGCCCATTAACAAATGAATGTATAAATAAGATGTGTTAATAATGCACAGTGGAATAATACTCAGCCATAAAAAGAATGAAATTCTGCCAATTACAACCAGGTGCATACATCTAGAGTATTTTATGCTTAGTGAAATAAGTCATTGAAAGACAAATACTCATGTTTTTAGTTATGTGTTGCATCTGAAAAAAATCCAAGCAAATTTATATAATAAAACCAGAACAGATTTATTGATGCAGAAAGTAAGCTGTTGGTTACCAGTGGGGAGAGGGAAGGATAGATAGGGTGTGCACTTAAGTAATATTTACTATCATGTATAAAATAGGTTAACAACAAGAGTACATTGTATAGAACATGGAAATAAACACATTATTTTGTAATAACTTTAAATGTATAATCTAAAATATTATGTCACTTATATAATCTAAAAATATTATCTAACTGTTAAAAGTAATATAGTATTGTAAATCAATTATAATTTAAGTTCTAAAAAATTCTTGATATTTAGGAAACTTAAAAAATTTAAAGTATAAACATATGATTGATTAAAAAGACCAAAACAAAAAGATCTCAATTCTTCCTATATTGGCAAATCAATTTCAAACATTTTTGAATTTAAACTTATTCTAAAATGGTTATAAGAATATTCTAAGTGCTTTGGTTAAAGAATAGCAAAACCAATGTTGTTATAGAATTTCAAACTTATAAAACTGTACTCAAGTCTTGGTCATTTACACAGTGATAGACATATAGGTCAATAAAGCATTATAAAAAGAACAGAAGTAATTACATTTTACATACTCATACATACATTTTACTTACTTACAAACTGTGTTTACACAGACTTGTTTTTTGGCAATGTTATACATTGATAACCCCAAAGTGGAAAATCATAACTACTCATTACCAGGAAAATAGACAAATCAGATCTAAAGTATTTACATAATGAAATTCTGTTAAGCAAGAGAGAGGATTGACTGCTCAGGTATCCAACAGCATAGACAAATCTAAAATCATCCTAGTTAGCAACTACTACTAGTTACTAAAGAGTATTAATTAAATAATTTCATTTCTGTGAAGTGCTAGAGCATACAAAAAAAAAAAAAAAGGTGCTAACAGTAGTTCCTCAAGGGCTGCACAGGGATTAAGAGCAATCAGGGACAGACTGGGAATGAAAAGAATACATGAACTGTGTTAAGTCTAAATATTCTGTTTTATATGGGATTTAGTTTTTATTAGTTACAATCTCTTTCTTATTCATACTCAGTTTTTATCCACATGGTCACTATAATTACTTGCAACAAGACCATTGGTGAATGTAATTATTCTAAATAATGATGAATTTGATGAGAAGTAAACAGTCCTGCAGCATGCTAGTATTTTATTCTAGGATGTGTTCTTCAAATACCTCTGAGATTTCCTAAATTTAGTATTTATCTTTGAAGTGGTATAGAATGTTATGCCTTACTATGATTTCTCAACGGGAAGGCAATGGCAACCCACTCCAGTACTCTTGCCTGGAAAATCCCATGGAAGGAGGAGCCTGGTAGGCTGCAGTGGGGTTGTGAAGAGGTGGACACTGCTGAGCAACTTCACTTTCAGTTTTCACTTTCATGTATTGGAGAAGGAAATGGCAACCCACTCCAGTGATCTTGCCTGGAGAATCCCAGGGACGGGGGAGCCTAGTGGGCTGCCGTCTATGGGGTCGCACAAAGTCGGACACAACTGAAATGACTTAGCAGCAGCAGCAGCATGATTTCTCAAACATATTCCTCAACACATTCAACCAAATTTAAAAGTAACTGTTATTGAATTCAGAACTATTTCAGGACAACAGAGACCTAATGAATTGGAAAGAACCAGTTGAGATAGCCTTCAGGATATATATTTTTCTCCAACTTATGTATGTAAAATAACTATTTTTCTCCATTATTTGACTAACTCTTTATGCTAACAAAGGGTCAAGTAAATAAATTATTTGCAGTCAAATTTCGAAACAAATTTATGAAGTAGATGCTATTATCATACCAGATTTACATGCAAACTAAAGGTTAAGAGAGTCTAAGGGATTTGTCTCAGATAACTTATAAATATAGCAAGTTCAATTAGATTTGAATATCTATCTTTCTCTTACAGATATCTTTTGAGCAATAGTGTTTTACTAAAATAAATGTAGAAGTAGGGGATAATTAAAAGTTAAAAAGAATAAAAAATCTATTCAAAATTGTACAATTATTTAAATCCTATAGAGTCATGAAAATTATGGAAATCATTTTACATTTAGTAAAATATTCTTGATTTTTGCATTTCCCCTGAATTATTCTCTGTAGTATTCATCACGGAAATTAAAAAAAAAAAAAGTTATGTGTATAGTCTTAAAGAATAAGAAGTAAGACATTGAGAGTTTAGATCATTAATCACCTGATCTGGAATTGGTGGGGTCTCTAGCTGGTTTCAGACCCATGAATATGTGAGACTGGAAGAAGGAAAGAAAATCATGAGGATTTGGCAGCTATATTTAGATCTTGGCAGCTATAGTAATCAAAATATTCTGACTCTTCTGGCAGTACACAAAGTAAAGTCAACTGAATTTCAGGAGACTGCTTTTAGCTGGAAAAAAAAAAGTCTTGCAATTAAAATGAAGAAAATATAACTTGACATCCTCTACAACTATATCTCAACTTCATTCCCTCATGTGCTGATGACATTATCTGATAAGTATATTCCAGTTAGAAACTCAAAGTCATTACATGTGTGTAAAAGGAAATTTCCATATTTTAATCAATAAGCATCATAAATGTGGAAAAGTATAGACTTTTGTGACCCCATGGTGAAAGTATCTGTCTCAAGATTCAGAGGGAAGTGTGAATCCTCTCCATTGTTTCTGTTGTTCTGCCACCATCAGGGAACAGAAACCTGTTTCAATATTTTCATTATAATAACTCTAATTCAGGCTTATAAATATGTGGCATATATAGGACTAACAACTCCCTATATCCAGTATTTATATCATACACTGATAATATTATGTAAATATTTTTAAGCCTAGATAAGTTCATTGCCAAAACTTATTAACAAAGTACTCCCGACACCAACTATCCATTGACAGAGGATGGTTAGAGAGGTTGGACTATAAAGAAAACTGAGGACCAAAGAATTGATGCTTTTGAACTGTGGTGTTAGAAAAGACTTGACAGCCCCTTGGAATGTAAGGATATCCAACCAGTCCATCCTAAAGGAAATCAGTCCTGAATATTCATTGGAAGGGCTGATGCTCAAGCTGAAACTCCAATACTTTGGCCACCTGATGCGAAGAACTGACTCATTGGAAAAGACCCTGATGCTTGAAAAGATTGAAGGTGGGAGGAGAAGGGGATGACAGAGGATGAAATGGTTGGATGGCATCACTGACTCGATAGACATGATTTTGAGTGAGCTCCGGGGTTTGGTGATGGACAGGGAAGCCTGGCATCCTGCGGTCCATGGGGTCGCAAAGAGTCAGACACAACTGAGTGACTGAACTGAACTGAGAGTGGAACCAGTCATCCCCATGCCCACATATTCTCAAAAGTTGTAAAGGTATGGATTAATTTAAGGCCTCCTGATTTATATGGTTTTAGATCTTGAAAAACAGATTGATCTTACTAGACTGTTCTTGCCAACTGATGTCCACTTGGTGTTGGATTGATCTATGGAAATGCTCATTCAGGTCACATCTGCCTATTGTGGCTAGTTAAGATTCAGTTGGTTTGGTGTTCAGGCACACTCCCTTTCAACTGACTCAAACGTAGCTTTGTCTTCAAACTCTCACTTCCTAGTGATCTTAGAAAATCATTCCCTAAGCCTCATGTTTCTATCTGTAGAGGCTGAGATCATCATAGTATCAACTTCATATGGCTCTAGCACTAATGAAATAAAACATTGCATCTGTGATGTCTAAAAAATGCCTTGACACTGGATTTTTCATAACATTAGCTATTATAAATTATTATTATACTCTGGTAAAACTCTTGATGCTAATATTGTATTTTCTAATAAAACACAATAGCTTACAAATAGTATAAATGTGGTCCCTTCTGAGGAACTATATTAACTGAATCCCACCACTGGTTGAAATTGAAAGATAATTCCCTAATCTAATTAGTTTAGGAGCTGTGTTTTAAGGCATCTTCATAATATTCCATATATACATCACACTTAGGGAACAAATGGTAAAACTTTTAGGGCTCCATCATTGACAACCATTTACAAAAAAAATCTTCTTCCTGGGATAAATTTACAACTACTGGATTTTCATCCTGGAACATGGAATATGTAAATTAGATTCAACTCAGTCAAAACAAAATGCGAGTCTGTAACTCAGTTTCTCATTTTGAACTGTGAGAAACACTGTCATCTTTACAGATTCTGGTTCAAGACTAGATTAATAAACAGAGAGCAAGTATTAACATCTCTGTTTTTTAGCGCAGAGTACTAAGGTCATCCCTAAAGCCTTACAACTAATAAAATACAGCAATTATTTCAAAGAGGTCACTCTACTGATGGTCACTTTGATATCCACGGTTCTGGATTCTGATCACTTACCCAGACTCATATCTGCAGTGAAAGTACACAATACAATGTCTGAGTGGCTCCTCTTCTTTGTAGCAGTAGCTGAAATAAAGAGGGCTGGGTATTTCATCTAGGGTATATCTGCAAGTGGTACTACCTGATGTGACCTCCAGAAACTCTCCTCAATATCCACAGTGCTGAGCTGCCCTATTGGTCTGAGTCATTTTAGAGGAGAACCCCTCACAAGTATTAAACTTGGACTGTCTTCCCATGGACAACATTCTGCCTTTACTTGTGTGTCAAGCCGTCTTTCCTGCCAAGGATTTCTCAAGATGAACATTTTATGTAGAGTCGGTTTCTCCCCTGAGAAGGACATCCCAGGACAATTTCTCAGGGTAGAATAGCATCTGTGACCTTAAGTCAAACTTTTTGAAGTGACTAGCTTCACACCTACATCTAGGGAGCCCAGAATCCCTTTCATATTTTATCTTAGTCACACCCCTTTTATGTAGTTTATCTTCTGTTTATTCATTTTCTCAAATTGTGTTACACATGATCCCTCTATATTTTTTTTTACTGAGGCATATATGACTCACAATATTATATGAATTTTAGATGTGCAAGATTTGTAATTCAGTAGTTTATATTACACTGCATACAAAGCTATAAAATATTGCTTATATTCCCTTTGCTATAAATTACATCCATGTAATTTATTTATTTAATTTATAATCGGTAGTTTATTTTGCTCAATCCCCTTCACCATTAGCTTCTCCTTCCCACTGAATTCCTCTCTGATAACCACTAGTTGTTGTTTGGTTTTGTTTTATTTCTTTGATTCTGTTTTATTTGTGACTCTGCTTCTGCTTTGTTTGCTTCATTTTTTAGATTCCACATATAAGTAAAGACAAATAATATTTGTCTTTCTCTTTGCTTATTTCACTAAGTATAATACTTTCAGGACCATCCATATTGGGGCAAATGAGATTTCATTGTTTTCATGCCTGATAAATATTCCATACACATATTCCATTGTGTGTATATAGATGTGTTGTGTAAACATCTTTATCCATTTTCTCATTATGTACACTCAGGTGTACTGGTTGCTTTAGTATCTTGGTTACTATATAATCTTACTGTGAACTTTGGGGTACATATATCATTTTGAATTTGTGTTTTTCTTTTCTTTGGATTAAATATCCAGGACTGGAATTGCTAGATGGTATGATAGTTCTATTTATAATTTCTGGACGAAAACCCCATTCAGTTTTATGTGGAGGAAGCTCCAATTTGCATTCACACTAACAGTGTGCTAGGATTTGCTTCTCTCTGCTTTCTTACAAACAATTGCTATTTCTTGTCTTTCTGAACGTAGCCATTCTGTGTGAAGTAATTTCTCACTTTGGTTTTTATTTGCATTTCCTGATTAGTGATATCGAGCACCTTTTCATGTTTTTGTTTCCCATCTCTAGCTCTTCTTTGGGAAAAAAAAATCTATTCAAGTTCTCTGTGCATTAAAAATCAGATTGTTTCTTTGATATTTAGTTGTGTTTTTACATATTTGTATATTAAAAATTTATTGAACATATCTGCAACAATCTTCTCCCATTTAGTAGATTGCATTTTCATTTTCTTGATGGTTTCCTTCAATGTACAAAAATGTCGATATTTGATTAGATCATTTGTTTATGTTTTATTTTGCTTCCCTTACCTGACATAGCAAAAAAAAAAAAAAAGTATTTCAACGATCAGTGTCAAAGAGGATAATTACCTGTATTTTCTTCTCAGAGTTTTATGGTTTCTTTAGTCATTTTGAGGCTTTGCTTTATTTCTTGCAAATATTGAACCATGCTTATATCTCTAGAATAAGCCCCACTTGATCATGGTTTATGATCCCTTATATATTGTTGAGTTTGATTTGCTTATATTTTGGTCAATATATTTATACTTATCAGAGAAATTGGTTTGTAATTTTCTTTTCTTTATTTTTACTGTATTTCTCAAGTTTTTGGTATCAGAATAATGGATTCATAGAATGACTTTGAGAGGGTTCCAGCATTTTAATTTTTTTGAAATATTTTGAGAAGGATAAGTGGGTGGCTCAGTGGTTAAAGTATCTGCCTGCAGTGTGGGAGACCTGGGTTTGATCCCTGGGTTGGGAAGATCCCCTGGAGAAGGAAATGGCAACCCACTCCAGTATTCTTGCCTGGAGAATCCCATGGACAAAGGAGCCTGGTGGGCTACAGTCCCTGGGGTCGCAAAGAGTCAGAAGAGTCAGAAACGACTGAGCGATTTCACTTCACTTCACTTCACTTCACTTCATACATTTAGTAACTGAAGGCACATTGTACAATATCAGTTTTACCATTTGTAGTTAAAGGATTGTAGCAGTGCCTAACTTATTACAAAGCTATGAGAATGAGATGAGATATGTGCAAATTTCTCTGCATTCCTCCAGATGTAAAATAAGGGGCCCTACATTTTTTTCAGCTATTAATATTAATGACAGCCACCAAATACATATTACTATCTTTAGTAAGTTTTGGTAGGCTGTATCTACCATGATAAAGTTCATGCCAGAAGTTTTCATGCTAAAGGACAAATAGAGCTGTGTGATACATTAGAGGGATTTGGAAGATGTTTTTTATATAAATATATAAAT